>CM033648.1:37509230-38065915 GCA_019512145.1 Engystomops pustulosus | reverse complement strand
AATCAACAGGGTGGTGTGGAGGACTATATACGGGAGCTGGATTTTAATAAAACTAGTTAGCATCTGTATATGGGGATACGCGTACTATAAACAGCCTTTAACTGCATATCAAGGGAGCTGAGAAGAATTAGGGAAGTATATGATATATATATATATATATATATACTAGATATCTATATAGACTTATAATATTTATTAAGGGGGGCGTAATATAATGATTGGTGGGTTAGTACTGCATATAAAATGATTAGGGGCTGTATATAACTTAATAACACGGTGGGATACATTAGTTTGAAACGCAGTACGAGGTGCTATATATATGTTATTGGGGTGCTGTGCATACAATAATTCCAGTACTATATATATATTTACAGTATTTAATGAAGGGGGTAATTTTGAGAGTGAGGTCAGTTGTACGTGATTGGTAATATTATTTAGAGCACAGTGTGTTTTATCTAGGAGACTTATACTGTGACTGTGGTTTTTTAGGACACCGGGTGGAATGTGGCTGCACGAGCTGAAGAAATCTGCAGTGAATTCAGCATTGATACTTCATGGATGAAAACCCAAAATAAAGTCCTTTCCAAATGGAAGAGATTGTCGTCTATACGGTATTAGATGCAGCCAGTGCTTCTCAGTTTGTCACAGAGTGTTAGTGATCCTGCTGTCGGAATGTAACAATTGTTTAAGTTTTTCTCCATTACTGAACAGGATGTGACACCTTAAAAGATTTGTCAGATTTGTCCTGTTCCCCTGCCACATACATACACAGGAAAAGAGGTAGGCTACCGTGTGGGTGGCGGTGGGAAGGCTTTTAATTATCTCCTCAGGCACAAATGTGCTAAATTGTCCCTGATCCCAGTCAGTGATTTTACAGAACTTTCTCTGTCTCTCTCTGCACCTTATGCTGCTCCCCTCCCCCACCTTGTCATCGGCACTTGGTGCACTGTGACGATAGCTATTAACCTTAGTGCTCACAAAGCACAGGCTATGACTGCATGTAGAATGTTGACTTATGATTTCTTTCACTTATTACTGTTCCCTGCTCCTCCATGTGATAGAAGCGCCAGGCTAGTCACCACGTACTCCTGTTTGTGTACAATGCAATTTCGGAACTTCGAGGGACCAGTAGTAATGTGCCTCATGAGTTCATAGTATCATAGTATATAAGGCTGGAAAAAGATGCCTTTGTTTACTTTTGGGAAACAAATGGATTAAATCACTTTGAGAGAGAACACAGACATCATGGGATCGTGGAGAAGCTAACTGGCCTCAGCTTGAGAGCAAGAGACAGCATTACTCTCCGTCCCACTTCACCACTGTAAGAAAGATTTTTGTCAAACACTTCCAGAACAAAAATGCCATACTTTGAAAAGAAAAGGTTGGCAGCACAAAGTAGGCATCATTTGTTTGTTTTTAAAGGGGTAATACATATAATATTTGGTAAAATAATTATACTTTTCCGTCTTTTTCCAGCCTTATATACTATGAACTCAGCAAGGCACATTTACTTACCCGGTCCCTCGACTTCCAAATTAAATGTGTCCGACGTAATGCACTGTGCGCGATTCCACTAATATCGGCGCCCGATATCCTGCAGGGCTCAAAAAAGCCTTTAGGAAACCCAGTATATGAAGAAATGATTGTACTTCTGCATTGATCTCTGTAGAACTGTACAAGTCTTTAATAGTTGGGACATTACTTTGTAGAACTCGGTTCTAACATGGTTTAATATGTTTACCTTTGCCTTTTTCTGCAGTAAACATAGCCGTAATGATGTGTAAAGTAGCCCATAAGACTATGGGCTCTTTACTTACTCTTCCAGTTGCGATCCCCAGCGCGTCTCCGACATGGATTCGGTTCTGCCTGGATTCACTAAGGTCGTGCGCCCTATATCCAATAGGTGTTGGCTGCTGCGCGTGAGGTCCCGCCGGAGTTCACCTGCTTCTTCCCGGTGCATGTAAGTGCTTGATCTTGCGACACTTTAGTTTTTTAAATTCCGTGGTTTTTTCTGAAACCGTAGAGTTGTCTGATGGCCACGCCCCGATTTCTGTTGCTTGAAAGCCGGCACGATTGTGCCGAAATCCGATCACGTGCACCAAAATCCCGGCGGAATTCAGTGCAAACGAAAAAATTCGGGAAGCCCGACGGAAACGCGGCCACGGAGCCCTTAGTAAATGAGCCCCTATCTATTCTAAACGTGTCCTACTTTTAGACACTTTGACAAAATGTCCCTTAAGGCTACTAACAGTATGTCTTTTTGATCAGGCACTAGCAATCAACTGAGAATGGGCCTCTGAATAGATACCCTGTCAGATAATACAGGGTAACTACATTATAGCTGACCAAGCTTTCATAATAAGTAGCTGCCACAGTGATAGCTCGAATTTATGTAGCAAACTAAATATTTAAACTAGATCAATGCACCCCTAGTGGCTTATATAATCAATACATCTTTGTTATGAACTCTAATCTAAACATGTATACCCACATAAAATTATTGGTGAGTCAAGAGGTGTATCAAGATGTATCTAAAAAAAGGTTCCCACAATAACTTATTTCCATTGTTTTCAGGGATCGACGCCGCTGGGACGGTATTTAACGCGTATTGTTTCGCATGAATTCAAATTTTGCCGCAATCTCGCGGGGGACACTAATCGGGGGGCGGGACAATGTCGCAGATTCAGACAAACTGCAGGATTTTAACTTAAAAATTGTTTCGCAAGACAAGCACTTACATACATCGGGAGGAAGATTGTGAACACCGCGGACCTGAGCAGGGAAGCGAAACATGCAGGATATCCGGCGCACATTCTTTGTGATTCGCAGCAGAAAGTATTTTCGTCGGACAACACACAGCGGGGATCGCGTCAGGACCGGTTAAGTAAATGTGCCTCATAGTGTCAGTGTTTTTTGATTTTGGTGAAAATGAAGATGCCATGGCAAGTTCTGGGATCTCTGCTATATTGAGGTGGCATAAAAAGAGCAGTCCCCTATATTTGGCATCTTGGCAACGTATGGGATAGTGTGGTATAGGTCATTCATAGGTCTGCCACCTGGCCAGCACTGATAAGCTTTAACTGGACCACAACATTGAGCAGTACACTCATCAGTGGCATGGTGCACTCAGCTTCCATGGAATTTTGGAATGAAATCTTACTATAATACCACTATACAACTGGGGTCATTATATTGAAAGTGTCGTCAGAAAGATGCTATCATGGAATATAGTAGAGAACCTGACTTCGTGTCCCACCATATGATGTTGTGCAAGGAGTGTATCATTACTCTTATGCGATTTTGTTTTGGTTTTTATCCTCATCTAAATGAGTCCCTGGAACGGACCACGGTGCTTGCAGATTCCACAGATGGAGCACAGGGCAATGGACAAAGTTCTTGGCATCATGTAAAATATAGTGCAAGGTTTTTCCTGTCTGCCAAGTGAACAGCAGCGTCAACTTTGTTACAATCCATTCAACTGACATGCTCAGTCCATGGATCTGACAGCACACAGGTCTGTTCTACGGACTGAGCACAATCATGAGGAGCCGACCTTAGGTCCCTTTCACACATCCGTTTAGGACTTAATCCATTATGTCCACACAGATGGCTCAGGCACCCGGCAGCGATGCTTGCCGTATCGTGCACAGGGAAAAGATAGAGCATTGCTATTGTTTCCTGGTGTTTATGTCCGGGTGCCAGCTCGGCTGTCCTCCTTTCCAGTGCGCTGCTTTGCAGCATATGTTAGGTGTGCATGTAGTGCTGAGGACATAAGTAGCATAATCCCGCACGGTTCGCGCTAATCGTCGAGGCTATCCTACTAAGATTTACAGCAAATGAGATTTGCCCAATTGCAATTGATAATACTTATTGCTGCAGGTTTAAAATACTCAGTGGGGCACATTTACAAAGAACGGGCAACCTGCAATAATGCAGTTTGCCTGTAAATAGTGCAGGATGCACCAATTCATGGATTTCTTGGTGCACATGCTTCATGAATCTGGCACTTCCTGCACTGCCCCTACGAATGCACCAACCTTTTTCTGGGTGTACCTAACATAGGGCAGCGGTGGAGACCTATGGCACTGGTGCCAGAAGGTGGCATCAGAGCCGTTTTCTGTGGGCACTCAGGCCCATCGCCCCAGAACGAGTTCCCAACAGACCAAATCCACCGAATCTTTCTGTCGGACTTGCATGATCAATCTGACGCATGTCCGACTGACGACCAGAACGCCCCCTAATTTTGTGTCGCATGATGCCTAATGGCACAAAAGGGGCAATTGGAAGTTTTTTTCACTATGGGAAGTTCACCACATGGGAACTATAATTTCTAATATTTGTCGGTTTGGCCTTTTGGGTGCGGGGTCTCCTCTGTTATGTTTGTTTTTTTTATCAAGGGGTGTTCTGTAATTTAATTCACTTCTTTTTGAAAAAGTACAATTTTTTTGACCCTCTTGAACCCTACCTAGGTACTTAAAACGAGTGGTTGTTACCCTGATCCAATATGCTGCAATACTACGTGTATTGGAATTCCACTAAATCTGGTAGTACAACCTGGCGTCCAGCAGGGTGTTCGTAACTCCTGGCTAGGACAGGCCTAGCAAACATCCACGATTTAATGGAGAAGGGTCATCACATCAGCCCTCTCCATACCCCCTTAACAGGTGCCATGGTACACTATTCTGTGATGGGTTGTTAGCGTGGAAAACTGGAAAGAATTATGTGTACAAACCACACTAGCCCAAGTAAATCTGTTCGGCAGTTGACCATACAAGATGCGACTGTGTTCGTAATCCTAGTTTGTGTCCTGTTGTAACATGGCATTATAGTTCAGGATTGTAGCTGGATTGGTCAGGTTGGTGCACTGGTGGGTAGAACATTTCACTTAACACAGCACGTCTCTACCCTCTGTTCTGAGTAATAGCATTAAACAGCAGTTGCTACTACAATAGTGATATATGAATAACAAGAATAAGGACCATAACAGAAATATAAAAAATTAGAAAACTAAGATTTTTTTATTAATACATGTAAGTAAATTTATGTTATGTGATATTTTTGTGTATTTTGTCAACAATAATAAAAAATTTTTAAGGATATTTTCTTAATGGGTGCTACTGCGCCCATGGCTTGGGCACCCGCCTTGCCAGGTGCACCTGTGTGCCTCCGCGTGCCCTTCATGCAGCCAGTCATCACCTCTCCCTGTTCCAGGGTGCTCTCCGCAGCTCGGCGCACGGGCCGGCTCTGTAAAATTTAAAGGTCTAGTGCTCCCCTAATTGACGCTTGCCGGCTGCCCATCTGTAATAGCCAGCCCCTTTAAGTGTCCCTGCCGGAACTTTGTGCTCTAATGCCCTAAAGAAAGCTTTGTCCATGCCCTTGCAATTATCATGATTTCCCGTTGCGACCTCGATTCCATTCATGAACTCTGATCCCGTGCTGCCTATCCTGACCTAACCGCGATGTCCACGCTCTGATCCTGTACCGCCTGTCTTGACCTCCTGTATGTCCACTAGTTTGCCTTATGATCTGTACGCCGCATTGGCTGCCAATTGCGTGGACAAGTTGCACCTGTGGACACCTAGTGTACCGTTGCCGCAACAAATCCTACCTGCTTGGCAGCGGGCTTTGGTGAAAACTGGTACCACTTAACTTCCTGTCCCAGGTGCGGCTTCTCATCGTCCGCAGTGGTCCGATTGGGTCCCTAACTCCTCCTGGTGCCTGACAGTCAGACCTGTCCATGGATCCCGTCATGCTTCCTGCTACCTTGCCTGGGAGCTATTCCACATCGCGCCCGCATCCCATCAGATTTCCACAGCAGTGTCAGAGACTCAGAAAAGTGCCGCCCTGTTGCAGCATTCCTTCTGCTCTCCGGTTTGTTTGCCTTCCGCAGACCCAAGTTGAGACTCTCCATGCCGTCTAAATATGATGGGTGACCCCCCAAATTTGTGCAGGCTTTTCACTCAGTTCTCCTTGCACATTGAAGTCATCCTATGCAGTTCGATCACAGACGTTAAAAGTGGCTTTCATCATCACCTCCTCTCCAGGAAGGCCTCTGCATAGGCTCTCACCCTCGTAACAGTAAAACCCGGTCACGTTAACATCACCCACTTCTTCGCCGAGTTCCGTCTGTCTTTTAGGAACCAGCCCGGGCGTCTTCGGCTGAGACCTCCCTGCTGAAACTACAGTTCAGGTCCGTACCCTGCTTCTGACTAGCCTGGAATGAAGCCGCCTTCATTGCACCGTTATAAAAGAGACTTCTGACAAATTAAAGAGCCTTTCCTGCCCTCCTCTGCTCTGATTGGTCTCATCCTCTACTAGCCCTCAGATCGATATCCGGTTTACCTGATTGCCTTGAGAAGACAGTCTCTTGACAAGTCAAGTTCCAACGTCTGTCTGGCCCATGCATGTCTTCCAAAGAGCGTTCCAACAAAGCAAGGGAAATGCTGCCTCTAAGTGTGCCAGCCCGTACCACTTTCTTAATGTCTTGTCCAGTCTGTCCCACAGCGTCCTGGAAACAAACCATCCTAGGGTTCTTGGGAGCGGCATACCCTAAGTGAAGCAAAACTTCTCCTTTCTGAATGTTCTCATGTTCTTCTCATTTGGAAGCAGGTGACCCAGTTCAAGTTTCAAGTCACTGGCAACTGGTGAATTCTTGTTGGGACTGAGTGCATTCTCACTGTCTCATGGCTCTCCACCAGTGTCCCACCATGTCTACTTGTGGACTCTCCAGCCGCTGGTGGGTCTTCCCGTCTGGACATCATCCATGTCTTCTCGGAGATATACCACGAGGGCCGGAATACCCATTTCTGTGCCCGTTCCAGATATTTGCATAAGGGATTTCACCTGCAATTCGTCTTCTCCGGAACTTCGACATGACGCTAGCTTTGGGAGCATGGCGTTCTCTTCTAAGAGCTTATCATCTTGTCTATATTATACTGAACCACAGAATCTCGGTACCTCCCGACTGCTTCAGCATCTCAATGCGTCGACGAGCTCGCTGGGGTCCTTCTTCTTTTCGTGGTTCAACTTCTTCATTCATTCCATGCCATCAGAGAAGAACGTCAGAGCTGATGCCTCTTGTGCCTCTGATGTTTTTGGGGAGAACTGGCTCCTCGTCATATCATTCCTCCGTACCCTCTGCCTGTTGCCTGCCCTGTGACCGGGACTGCCTGGCAGATCTTTGTCTAGCTTCTTTGGAAGAGGATACTAACTTGGGACTGGTAAGGACATCGCGATTTTGTGAGTTTCTGGGCCTGTAACCAAGTGTCACATCTCAACCATCAGATCTGCTCCTCTGTTGCTGATACCCAGTTGCTCGTGGACCACATGGCCATGGCTTTCGAATATCCCATCTGCTTTCAGTAAACAGTCATCTCATGGTAAAAAATCGGTTTTCTCCAAGAGGTCTACTTTGTGCCTCTGCCAGGTCTGCCGTGGCCCCAATGCCTTGATAGCTTTTCAGGTTCATGGCTTCCTCAACACATCTCGGACCGCGGGGTCCAGTTTGCTTCCAGTTCTGGTTTCCTTATACAGCCAACTGCAAGTTAGCTGGACTTCTCTTCTGTCCCTATCAGCCGCAGACTAACGGGTAAGTGGGAGGGTCAATCAGACTCGGGCTGCATCTACGGCACATTGTGCTGAGGCTAGATGAACGACTTGTTTACTTACTTTGGTCTCGCTCATCATGACAAATGGTCTACTCTCTTATCTTGGCCAATTCTCACATATTCTTGCCGATGCGCTCCCTCTTGAGGTCTTTAGACAACATCCCCGCCACCTCTTCCCTGTCAGTGGCCTTCGGATGTTTCCTTCCAGGGAGGAATTGGTTCTAGATCTGAGGTCCTCTGGAGGTCAAACACTGCAGTCTCTAATTTGGGCGTCCAAAACCCCGGCCGACAAACGCAGGTCTCTCCAGTGTTCTCCCGCGGTGCTAAAGTGTTTCCACCTGAAGATTGGTCACACTTGCTATCTGGGTCTATTTGAGGTGCTAAATGCATCACCCTTGCCTATAAGCTGCTTTTTCCCTTTCCCACCATGCGCATCCCAAACTCCTTTCCCACGTCTCTTCTGAAGCCCGTCATCCTAACCGCTTCCTCCAGCAGTACCACCTACAGTTCCTGAGAGCGGATTCCACCGATTTCATGATGTAAAAGAGGTCCTTGGTATGTCGCTCATAGGGAAGCAGTTCCTTTTCTTGCAACTGTAAGGGGTTCAGGCCAGAGTAAAAGTTCTTGAGCCTGAAGAAACATTCCTTGATCGTGATGTCTTCAACAGTTCCTTCAGGCCAAAAAGAGTGGAGGCCGAAGGGGGAGGGGGTCTGTCATTAAAACATGTGCGCTCCCGCGACTGGTGTCCCAGGTCGGAGCTCTCTTATGTGCCCCTCAGTGCAGCCTGCAGTCCTCACTTATCTCTCCCTGTTCCAGTGTCGTCTCCCCTAGGCCTTTGTGCCATAGTTGTTGCTGGCGGGCTTTCCAATTCTTTTAAAAGCCATCCCCTTCCTGTCTCCCCTGAGGATCTTTGTGCTTCGATGCCTACAGAAAGCTTTTTTCCAGGTTGTGATTAAATGTGACCAGCCGGAGAGGAGCCTCTCGTACGCAAATTCACCACTTTACCCCGCAGCCGCCGCTTAATTGGACTAATTGAGGCGACTGTACCGGGCTTAATATTAAGTAGAACTGTGTGAGTCTAGTGAGAGGGACTTATAGCCTTCAGAGCGTGATTTATTGTTGTGCCAAATCCGGAAGTTGTGTGGACAACCTTTAAATCCACTTCTGGCGCCTCTCAGAACCCGTGCGTTCTGGGAGTGTCTTACAAGGGTAACTAGAGTGACCTTGGTACCCTCAGGGTCCGGAACGTCGCTGTTTCCTTCACACTTGCCGTTTGTATTATTCTTATTTCCCTTCTTACATCTGGTACATCCCTGACTCCTGATCCTTGCTGCCCTGTCTCAACCTCCTGCCTGTCCCAACCAAGAGTATGCCGCACTATTCTGTACTCCTGCCTTGGCCACCACGCAGAAAAAGTGCGTCTGTGCCGCGACCTGGTGGCACCAGCCCGCACAAGTGCAACCTGCTTTGCGGCGGGTTCTGGTGAAAACCGGGTCCCACTTTAGACTCCGGTCCCAGGTGTCTTCTACGTCTCCGTCTGCGGTGTCAGTGGGTTTACTTCTTCTGGAGCCTGACATTTAATCACCCCATGATTAAATCAAAAAGCTCGGAGCTCAGCAGCTATCCCGATTCTCTCCTCATACTCAAACTATCAATCCATCCTCTTCTAGTTGAGTTCCTCACGCATGTGCAGTGTCTTTCCAGTTGATTTCAGGAGCACCACATATGAGCCATACAGACTTGCACCAGCGTACATTAAGCGGGAAAAGCTCCATGCAGATAATCGGGCGTCCATGATCTTATGAATCGCAGCACAGTGCATTATCGTGGACATTTCTGTAACTCCGGTGACCGTTAAGTAAATGAGTCCCCAATGCGGCACATTTTACTTATCCGGTCCTGCGCGATCCCCGAGGTGCATTGCTGTACGAGGATGACGTCTGCCGCGATCAACAAGATTGTGCCGCCAGAGATCCTGCATGTGTTGCTTTCCACGCTCAATCCGCCTGAGTGGTGCTGCGCTGTCTTCTTCCCGGTGTATTGAATGCAGTCTTGCGACTCAAACTTGAATTTTAATTTTTTGTCTGATCATCTGGTTGTCAGCCGGCCCATGCCCCTGATTGTTGTGTCGCATTCAAGTCACACGACTGTGCCAAATTGATTGCGTGGGCCAAAAACCGTTATGCTTCGCAAAAGGAAATCGTCCCGAAAAACAAAAATATGCAGTCCGTGGACCTTCAGTAAATGCACCCCTATGTCTTTTAGACGCTGATGCTATTGACTACTGTGAGACAGCCAAGGATTCTGCGGCTTATGTTTCACTTTGACCCTGGATGCACACCCGATGAGGTCATCACAATGCGTCTGCGCATCCTTTCCCTTAAGCCTTGTGCAGATTGGTACGTAACCAGTTTGGTTTTGTTTTTTAAATCCACATTTTGGAACCAAACAGCTAGAGGACCACCATACTGCCTATTGCTGTGGAAGTTAAAAATTTGGGGGGCTCTCTTTCCAGAAAAGTTAAGTGTCTTCTCTGTCAGGAATAGTTTGGGGTTCACTTGTAGAGCATATTTGGGGTACTATTTAATGAATATTTTGGGCACACACTGTTGAAGGAATAGTTTCGTTGCACTCTTAAAGGGATAGTTGTTGGAGGCACTATGTACAGGGAATAGTTTGGGGGGGGTACCACAAAGAAATAGTTTTCGGGTCACTCTGAAAAGGATAATATGTGGATACTTGAGTAAAAAAGTTTCGAGGGCCTCTAGTAATAAATTTCGTAGTTTATGGGGCACTATATTTATTGTAATAGCTTAGGTAGGAATGTTAAAAAATATTTAGGGACACTTTTTGTACTAATACTTTAGGGGCCAAGTAATATTTAGAGAACAATTTATGACATACTTGTTATCCGGGGATAATTATGCTGTACCTTACCAGAGATTTGCTGCACAGAGCTGAAGACAACGGCAGACAATTCTGCAGGCAGTAATAGTTGACCCAAAATTCTGGCTAATGAAAAGATTGTCCCTTGCGTTGCTAGGATCAACTGCATTGCCTGATCAGTTCCTGATCACTGACAAGCATCTGTTTCATGATGTCTAGTGGTGTAATCAACAGGGTGGTGTGGAGGACTATATACGGGAGCTGGATTTTAATAAACAACTAGTAGATCCTGTATATGGGGTATTACGCGTACGTATAAACATGACCTTTAATGCCATAATCAAGGGAGCTGAGAAGAATTAGTGGTTATATATATATATATATATATATATAGAACTCTATATCTAACTGTATATATCTATTAAGGGGGTTGTATATAATGATTGGTGGTTTAGTAGATCATATAAAATGATAGGGGACTGGGCTGTATATAACTTAATAACACGGTGGGATAAATTAGTTTGAAGCAGTAGAGTAGACGGTGCAGATATATGTTATTGGGGGGAGGTGCATATCACTGCATACAATAATTCCAGTACTATATATATATTTACAGTATTTAATGAAGGGGTATTTTGGAGAGTGAGGTCAGTTGTACTGTGATTGGTATATATTATTTAGGAGCAGTGTGTTTATCTAGGAGACTTTATACTGTGACTGTGGTATTTTTGGGAACACCTGGTGGAGATGTGCTGCACGGAGCTGAAGATATCTAGCAGTGAATTCAGCATTGATACGTCATGGATGGAAGAACCCAAAATAAAGTCCTTTCCAAATGGAAGAGATTGTCGTCTATAAGGTATTAGATGCAGCCAGTGCTTCTCAGTTTGTCACAGAGTGTTAGTGATCCTGCCTGTCGGAATGTAAACAATTGTTAGTAAAGTTTTCTACATTTACTGAACAGGATGTGGACACCTTTAAAAGATTTGTCAGATTTGTTCCTGTTCCCCTGCCACATACATAGCACGGGAAAAGAGGTAGGCTACTGAAGGATTAAGGAGGGTGTGGGTGGCGGTGGGCATTTTAATTATCTCCTCAGGCAACAAATGTGCTAGAATCGTCCCTGATCCCAGTCAGTGATTTTACAGAACTTTCTCTGTCTCTCTCTGCACCTTATGCTGCTCCCCTCCCCTACCTTGTCATCGGCACTTTGTGCACTGTGACGATAAGCTATTAAACCTTAGTGCTCACAAAGCACAGGCTATAGACTGCATGTAGAATGTTGACTTATGATTTCTTTCACTTATTACATGTTCCCTGCTCCTCCATGTGATAGAAGCTGACAGGCTAGTCACCACGTACATCCTGTTTGTGTACAATGCAATTTCGGAACTTCGAGGGACCAGGTAAGTAAATGTGCCTCAATGAGTTCATAGTATCATAGTATATAAGGCTGGAAAAAGATGCCTTGGATTTACTTTTGGGAAACTAAATGGATTAAATCACTTTGAGAGAGAACACAAGACATCATGGGATCTGTGGACAAGCTAACTGGCCTCAGCTTGAGAGCAAGAGACAGACATTACTCTCCGTCCACTTCACCACTGGTAAGAAAGATTTTTGTCAAACACTTTCAGAACAGAAAATGCCATAACTTTGAAAAGAAAAGGGTGAACAGCACAAAGTAGGCATCATTGTGTTTGTTTTCAAAGGGGTAATTACATACAATAATTTGGTAAAATAATTATACTTTTACGTCTTTTTCCAGCCTTATATACTATGAACTCAGCAAGGCACATTTACTTACCCGGTCCCTCGGACTTCCAAAATTAAATTGTCCGACGATAATGCACTGTGCCGCGATTCACTAATATCGTGCGCCCGATATCCTGCATGTGTCGCTTCCCCACTTGGGTCCGACGGAGTTCACCATTTTCTTCCCAGTGTATGTAAGTGCATTGTTTGCAACACAATTTTAATCTTAAATCCTTTGCCCAGCCTGGATAAGTCGGATTGTCCGCCGGCCCGCCCCCCGATTTCTGTTGCATGAAAGCTGGCGCGGCTATGCCAAAATCTGATCGCTTGCGACACAATCCCTTGCCAAATTCCTGTCCCAGGGGTGCAAATCCTGAAAACCATGAACAGTCCGGTGGAAATGCTTTCTGCGGACCCTTAGTAAATAAGCCCCAGCATGACATTTCAGTTCCGGTTTCTGAGCATTCAGGCTGAACTTGTGGGCAAGAGACCTAAGGGGGCTGCTGCTGTACATTTTTATTATTAAGGGGCCTTTTGTGGACACTTCATTATTAAGGGGGCTTCTACTGAATATTCCATTATTAATGGGGCTATTGGACCTTTTATTAATAAGAAGGCTGCTTTTGTACATTTCATTATTAAGGGGGGTGCTGGTGAGTATAGATTTCATTAATGATAGTTGCTGGACAGTATATTAATAAAGGGGGATGCTGCTGACACAACAGTGCTGGTGCTGTGAGAATATGTAATCTTTGCATATATGTTAATTCTCAAGTGTAATGTGCAGGAAGGGGCGCCGCAGTGAGTTTAGGTATATGGCGCCCTGATCCAAAGTTCGTACTGGGGCTCAAAAAAGCCCTTTAGGAAACCCAGTATATGAAGAAAATGATTGGACTTCTGCATTGATCTCTGTAGAACTGTACAAGTCTTTAATAGTGTGGGATATTACTTTGGAAACTCTGTTCTAACATGGTTTAATATGTTACCTTTGCCTTTTTCTGCAGTAAACATAGCCAGTAATGGATGGTGTAAAGGTAGCCTATAAGACTATGGGGCTCATTTACTTACCCGGTCCAGTAGCGATCCCGCAGCGCGTTCTCTGACATGGATTCGGGTTCTGCCTGGATTCACTAAGGTCGTGCGCCCGATATCCAGTAGGTGTTGCTGCTGCGCTGAGGTCCGCCGGAGTTCACCTGCTTCTTCCCGGTGCATGTAAGTGCTTGATCTTGCGACACATCCGATCGCGTGCACCAAAATCCAGGCGGAATTCAGTGCAAAATGAAAAAATTCGGGAAGCCCGACGGAAATGCGGCCACGGAGCCCTTAGTAAATGAGCCCCTATCTATTCTAAACGTGTCCTACTTTTAGACACTTTGACAAAATGTCCCATTAGGGCTACTAACAGTATAGTCATTTTTGATCAGGCAACTAGCCAATCAACTGAGAATGGGCCTCTAAATAGATACCCTGTCAGATAATACAGGGTATACTACAATTATAGCTGACCAAGCTTTCATAATAAGTAGCTGCCACAGTGATAGCTTGAATTTATGTAGCAAACTAAATATTTAAACTAGATCAATGCAGCCCTCTAGTGGCTGATTTTAAACAATACATCTTTGTTATGAAGTATCTAATCTAAACGTGTATACCCCACCATAAAAATTACTGGTGAGTCAAGAGGTGTATCAAGATGTATCTAAAAAAAGGTTCCCCACAATAAACTTATTTGTAGACAACGGCTGATTTTTTTTATAAGAGTCCACGGCTCGTATTTCCATCGTTTTCAGGGATTGCGCCACTGGGACAGGTATTTAGCAGGCGATTGTATCGCATGAGATCAAATTTTGCCGCAATCTCGCCGGGGGACACAAATCGGGGGGCAGGCCATTGGACAATTCGACAGATTCAGACAAACTGCAGGATTTAACTTAAAAATTGTCATTCATAGGTCTGCCGCCTGGGGCCAGCACTAATAAGCTTATACTGACAACTACATGGAGCTGTACACTCATCAGTGGCTATGGTGCACTCAGCTTCCATGGATTTGGATGAAATCTTAGCTATAATACCACTATACAACTGGGTCATTATATTGAAAGTGTCTCAGAAAGATGCTATCATGGAAATGAGTAGAGAAACTGACTTCCTGTCCCACACATATGATGTTGTGGCAAGGAAGTTATCATTACTCTTATGCTATTTTGTTTGGTTTTTATTCCTCATCTAAAGGTGAAAATGTTCAGTCCCCGGAAACGGACCAGCGTGCTTGTCAGATTCCACAGATGGAGCACAGGGCAATGGACAGAAGTCTTTGCATCATGTAGAAATATAGTGCAAGGTTTTCCTGTCTGCCAAGTGAACAGCAGCGTCAACTTTGTTACAATCCATTCAACTGTACTATGCTCAGTCCATGGGATCTGACAGCACACAGGTCTGTTACTACGGACTGAGCACAATCATGAGGAGCCGACCTTAGGTCCCTTTCACACATGCCGTTTAGGGACTTATATCCTATATGTCCACACAGATGGCTACAGGCACCCGGCAGCGATAGCTTGCCGTATCGTGCACAGGGAAAAGATAGAGCATGCTATTTGTTTCCTGGTGTTTATGTCCGGGTGCCATGCTCGGCTGTCCTCCTTTCCAGTGCGCTGCTGTTTGCAGCATATGTTAGGTGTGCATGTAGGCTGAGGACATAAGTAGCATAATCCCTGCAGGTTAGCTGCAGCATAATCGTCGAAGGCTTTCCTACATAGAGATTTACAGCAAATGAGATTTGCCCAATTGCAATTGATAATACTTATTGCTGCAGGTTTAGAATACTCAGTGGGGCACATTTACAAAGAACAGGGCAAACTGCAATAAATGCAGTTTGCCTGTAAATAGTGCAGGATGCACCAGATTCAGGATTTCTGGTGCACATGCTTCATGAATCTGGCACTTCCTGCACTGCCCCTACAGAGTGCACCAACCTTTTTCTGGTATACCTATAACATAGGGCAGCAGTGGAGAATCTATGGCACGGGTGCCAGAGGTGGCACTCAGAGCCGTTTCTGTGGGCACTCAGGCCCATCGCCCCAGGACAGAGATTCGGGTTCTGCCTGGATTCACTAAGGTCGTGCGCCCGATATCCAATAGGTGTTGCTGCTGCGCTGAGGTCCGCCGGAGTTCACCTGCTTCTTCCCGGTGCATGTAAGTGCTTGATCTTGCGACACATTTAGTTTTTTAAATTCCGTGGTTTTTCTGAAACCGTAGAGTTGTCTGATGGCCACGCCCCCGATTTCTGTTGCGTGAAAGCCGGCACGATTGTGCCGAAATCCGATCACGTGCACCAAAATCCCGGCGGAATTCAGTGCAAAACGAAAAAATTCGGGAAGCCCGACGGAAACGCGGCCACGGAGCCCTTAGTAAATGAGCCCCTATCTATTCTAAACGTGTCCTACTTTTAGACACTTTGACAAAATGTCCCATTAAGGCTACTAACAGTATAGTCATTTTTGATCAGGCAACTAGCCAATCAACTGAGAATGGGCCTCTGAATAGATACCCTGTCAGATAATACAGGGTATACTACAATTATAGCTGACCAAGCTTTCATAATAAGTAGCTGCCACAGTGATAGCTCGAATTTATGTAGCAAACTAAATATTTAAACTAGATCAATGCAGCCCTTAGGGTGTGCATGTGGCTGAGGACATAAGAGTAGCATAATCCTGCAGGTTAGCTGCAGCATATCGTCGAGGGGCTAATCCTACATGAATTTACAGCAAATGCGATTGCCCAAATTGCAATGAATAATATTTGCTGCAGGTTTGATATCAGTGGGGCACAATTACAGAACAGGGGCAAAACTTGCAATTTAAACGCAGTTTGCCTTAATATAGTGCAGGATGCCACCAGATCAGGATTTCTGGTGCACATGCTTCATGAATCGTGGGCACTTCATGCCCACTGCCCCTACAGGAGTGCACAACATTTTTCATGGTTGTACTATAACATAGGGCCAGCGTGGAGAACATACTGGCACTGGGTGCCAGAGGTGGCACTCAGAGCCGTTTCTGTGGGCACTCAGGCCCATCGCCCCAGGACAGAGTTCACCAAACAGGACCAAATCCACCGAATCTTTCTGTCGGACTTTGCATGATAAATCTGACGCATGGTCCGACTGACGACCAGAACGCCCCCTAATTTGTGTCGCATGATGCCTAATGGCAAAAAAGGGGCAATTTGGAAGTTTTTTTCACTATGGAAAGGTTCACCACATGGGAAAAATAATAATTTTAATATTTTGGTAGATTTGGCATTTTGGGATGTGGGGATACCTAACATGTTATTTTTATTCATCAAGGGGGTGAGTATGTATTCAATTACTTAAATGTTTTAAAAAAGTTTTACAATTTTTTTGAACTCGGGAACCCTACGGGTACTTAAAACTAGTGGTTGTTATCCCTGATCCAATATGCTGCAATACTACTGTATTGGAAATTTACTAAATCTGTATAACACCTGTATAACAAGTCAAGTTCCAACGTCTGTCTGGCTCCTGTCTTCCAAAGACCACCTCAGCCGTCTTCCGTGTCTGCTGCAGAGGAGCCGGGCCAGGAGCGCATGGCTGTTGGAGATAGCCCCCTTCTCATTAACGTGTCCACTTGAGACCTTGACAAATGTCCCAGTACGGCTACTAACAGTATAGTCATGTTTGATGCAGGCAACTGACCAATATAGGAATGGGGCCTCTGAATAAACCCTGTCATACTCAGGGATACTCATTATAGCTGACCAAGCTGTCATCAGATAGGTACGCCACAGTGATATCGCTTCGCAATTATGATAACTAAAACTAATTTATTTTTGTAACTGCATACTGCAAGCCCTATAGTGACTTATATATCAACTACACTTTTGTTTAACTCTCTATCTACCACTGTCACCCACCATCAAAATAATTGGTGGTTCAGAGGTTTGTAGCAAGATTGGTTATCTAAAAAAATGTTCCCCACAATAACTTGTTTCATTGTTTCCAGGGATCTCGCCGCTTGGCAAGGTTTTAACCGGCGTTTGTTTCGCATGATCAAATGTTTGCCGCAATCTCGCCGGGGACACTAATAACGTGGGGCGGACAATTCGACAGATTCAACAAAAAACTGCAGGATTTAACTTAAATTGTTTCGCAAGACAAGCACTTACATACATCGGAGGGATTGAACAACCCCGCGGACCGAGCAGGGAAGCGAAACATTCAGGATATCCGCGCACATTCTTTTTGATTCGCAGAGCAGAAATTATTTTCGGACACACACAACGCTGGATCCGCGTCAGACCTGTTACTAATATGCCTCATATTGTCTGTTTTTTTGATTTTGTGAAAGTGAAGAGTGCCATGCAATTTCTGGGATCTCTGCTATATTGAGGTGGCATAAAAAGAGCAGTCCCCTAATATTGGCATCTGGTGGAAACAGGTATGGGATAGTGGGATAGGTCATTCATAGGTCTGCCACCTGGGGCCAGCACTGATAAGCTTATACTGACAACAACATGGAGCAGTACACTCTCAGTGGCCATGGTGCACTCACTCAGCTTCCATGGATTTGGAGGTAAATCTTAGCTTAATTACCACTATCAACTGGGTCATTATATTCGAAAATTGGTCTCAGAAAGATCGCATCATGGAACTGAGTAGAGAAACTGACTTCCCTGTCCCACACATATGTTGTGGCCAGGAAGGTATCATTACTCTTATGCTATTTTGTTTGGTTTTTATTCCTCACTAAGAGTTCCCGGAAACGGACCAGCGTGCTTTGTCAATTCCACAGATGGAGCACAGGGCAATGGACAGAAGTCTTTGCATCATGTAGAAATATGTGCAGGTTTTCCTTCTGCCAAGTTAACAGCAGCGTCACTTGTTACAATCCATTCAACTGTACTATGGCTCAGTCCATGGGATCTGACAGCACACCAGTTCTGTTACTACGGACTGAGCACAATCATAGGAGCCGACCTATTCCCTTTCACACATTCCGTTTAGGGGCTTAAATCCTTATGTCCACAACAGATGGCTACAGGCACCCGCACAGCGATAGGCTTGCCGTATCGTGCACAGGGAAAAGATAGAGCATGCATTTGTTTCCTGGTGTTTATTCGGGTGCCATGCTCGGCTGTCCTCGCTTTCCAGTGCGCTGCTTTTGCAGCATATGTTATGGTGGCATGTAGCGAGGACATAAGTAGCATAATCCCTGCAGGTTAGCTGCAGCATATCGTCGAAGGCTATCCTGACATAAGATTTACAGCAAATGAGATTTCCAATTGCAATTGATAATACTTATTGCTGGCAGTTTAGAATACTCAGTGGGGCACATTTCACAAGAACAGGGCAAACTGCAATAAATGCAGTTTTGCCTGTAAATAGTGCAGGATGCACCAGATTCAGGATTTCTGGTGCACATGCTTCATGAATCTTGGCACTTCCTGCACTGCCCTACAGAGTGCACCACCTTTTTCGGTGTACTATACATAGGGCAGCGGTGGAGAACCTTGGCACTGGTGCCAGAGGTGGCACCAGAGCCGTTTCTGTGGGCACTCAGGCCCATCGCCCCAGAACGAGTTCACCAAACAGGACACACAAATCCACGAATCTTTCTGCGGACTTGCATGAAAATCTGACGCATGGTCCGACTGACGACCAACGCCCCCTTAATTTGTGTCGCATGATGCCTAATGGCAAAAAAGGGCAAGTTGGAAGTTTTTTTCTATGGGAAGGTTCACCCAATGGGAAAATAGTATTTTATATTTTGGTAGATTTGGCTTTTGGGATGCGGGGATACCTAACATGTTAATGATTTGTTATTTTTATATCAAGGGGGTGATTATGTATTTAATTACTCAAAATTAAAAAAAAGTTACAATTTTTTTGACCCTCTTGAACCCTACCAAGGGTACTTAAAACTAGTGGTTGTTATCCCTGATCCAATATGCTGCAAATACTACTGTATTGGAAATTTCACTAATCTGTATAACACCTGGCTCCAGCAGGGTGTTTATTCAGGGGTAAGGAAAGGGGAAACTGGAAGTTGTAGACGGAGAGGGAATGATGTAAAGGAAGGGGTGGCTGATCCTGCTATGACGGCCTAGCAAAAACACCACTATTAATGGAGAATGGTCACATCACATCAGCCCTCTCCATACCCCCTTAAAGGTGCCATGGTACACTATTCTGTGATGGGTTGTTAGCAGTGTGAAAACTGGGAAAGAATTATGTGTACAAACAACACTAGCCAAGTAAATCTGTCGGCAGTTTTGACCATACAAAGATGCCGACTGTGTTAGGTACTAGTTTGTGTCTGTTGTAACATGTGCATTTATATTTCAGGATTGTAGCTGGATTTGGATCAGGTTGGTGCACTGGTGGGTAAGAACATTTCACTTAACACAGCACAGTCTCTACCCTCTGTTCTGAGTAATAGCATTAAAACAGCAGTTGCTACTACAATAGTGATATATGATAATTAACAAGAATAAGGACCATAACAAGAAATATAAAAAATTAAGAAAATCTAAGATTTTTTTAATTAAATACATGTAAGTAAATTTATGTTATGTGATATTTTGTGTATTTTGTCAACAAATAATAAGAATTTTTTAAGGATATGTTTATGTCATGGGTGCTACTGCGACCCATGTCTTGGGTCGCAGGTGCACCTGTGTGCCTCCGCGTGCCCTTCAGTGCAGCCAGCAGTCTCACCTCTCCCTGTTCCAGGGGTGTCTCCGCAGCTCGGCGCACGGGCCGGCTCTGTAAAATTTAAAGGTCTAGTGCGCCCCTAATTGACGCTTGCCGGCTGCCAATTCTGTTAAATAGCCAGCCCCTTTCAGTGTCCCCTGCCGGAACTTTGTGCTTCTATGCCTAAGAGAAAGCTTTGTTCCATGCCCTTTGCAATTATCATGATTTCCCGTTGCGACCTCGATTCCATTCCTGACTCTGATCCCGTGCTGCCTATCCTGACCTACCGCTATGTCCACGTCTCTGATCCTGTACCGCCTGTCTTGACCTCCTGTATGTCCACTAGTTTGCCTTATGATTCTGTACGCCGCATTGGCTGCCAACGTGGACAAAGTTGCACCTGTGGAACGACCTAGTGGTACCGTGCCGCAACAAATCCTACCTGCTTGGCAGCGGGCTTTGGTGAAAACTGGGTACCACTTACACTTCGGTCCCTGGTGTCGGTTTACATCATCGTCCGCAGTGGTCCAGTGGGTTCACTACCCCCGGTGCCTGACAGTAAGACCTGGCCATGGATCCCGTCATGCTTCCGCTACCTGGCCTGGCGATCTTACCACCATCGCGGCCCAGCAGTCCCAGCAGATTTCCAAGCAATGTCAGGAACTCAGAAAAGTTACCGCCATGTTGCAGCAATTCCTTCTGCTACTCCGGTTTGTTTGCCTTCCGCAGAACCCAAGTTGAGACTCTCCATGCCGTCTAAATATGATGGGGACCCCAAATTGTGCAGGGGCTTTATCACTCAGTTCTCCTTGCACATTGAAGTCATTCCTATGCAGTTCATCACAGAACGGTTAAAAGTGGCTTTCATCATCAGCCTCCTCTCCAGGAAGGCTCTGGCATAGGCTACTCCCCTCTGTAACAGTAAAGACCCGGTCACGGTTAACATCACCACCTTCTTCGCCGAGTTCCGGTCTGTCTTTTAGGAACCAGCCCGGGCGTCTTCGGCTGAGACCTCCCTGCTGAACTACGGTTCAGTTCCGTACCCTGGCTTCTGAGCTAGCCTGGAATGAAGCCGCCTTCATTGCAACCTTTAAAAAGAGACTTTCTGGACAAATTAAAGACGCACTGTCTGCCTGCCGTCTGCTCTGAGTGGTCTCATCTCTCTAGCCACTCAGATCGATATCCGGTTTACTGAGTGCCTTGAGAAGCAGCGTCTTGAACAAGTCAAGTTCCAACGTCTGTCTGGCCCATGCATGTGTCTTCCAAAGAGCGTTCCAGACAAAGACAGGGGAAATTCTGCCTCTAATGTGCCAGCCCGGAGCACTTTCTTATGTCTTGTCCAGTCTGTCCACAGCGTCCTGGAAACAAACGCACCTAGGGTTCTTGGGAGAGGCATCCCTAAGTGAGAGCAAAACTTCTCCTTGTCTGAATGTTCCTGTTCTTCTCAGTTTTGGAACAGGTGACCCAGTTCAAGTTTCAAGTCGACTGGCAGACTGGGGAAATTCTTTGTTGGGGACTGGAGTGCCATTCTCACTGTCTCATGGCTCTCCATCCAG
Source organism: Engystomops pustulosus (assembly GCA_019512145.1). Classification (NCBI taxonomy): domain Eukaryota; kingdom Metazoa; phylum Chordata; class Amphibia; order Anura; family Leptodactylidae; genus Engystomops; species Engystomops pustulosus. Next base: position 38,044,394 of record CM033648.1, on the reverse strand, counting down.
TGTCCACCATGTCTACTGTGGACTCCTCCAAGCCGCTGGTGGGTCTTCCCGCTGGACTATGCAGATGTCTTCTCTGAGATATACCACGAGGTCCGGAATACCCATTATCTGTGCCTGTTCCAGATAATTTGCAGAAGGGATTCACCTGCAAGTCGTCTTCTCCGGGAACTTCTGGACATGAAGCTAGCTTTGGAGCAATGGCGTTATCTTCTAAGGAGCTTATCATCTGGTCTATATCTATACTGACCACAAGAATCTCCTGTACCTCCAGACTGCTCAGCATCTCAATGCTCGACAAGCTCGCTGGTCCTTCTTCTTTTCTTGGTTCAACTTCTTCATTCACTTCCATCCAGCCGAGAAGAACGTCAGAGCTGATGCCCTCTTGTGCCTCTGATGTTGTTGGGGAAGAACTGGCTCCTCGTCATATCATTCCTCCGGAACATCTGCTTGTTGCTGCTCCTGTGAACCTAGGACTGCCTGGCAAGATCTTTGTCTAGCTCTTTGGAAGAGAATACTAACTTGGGGACTTGGGGTCAAGGACATTCGAGATTTTGTGAGTTTCTGTGCCTGTAACAAGTTGTCACATCTCAAGCCAGCAGATCTGCTCCTGCTGTTGCCGATACCCAGTTGCTCGTGGACTCACATGGCCATGGACTTTCGAATATCCCATCTTCTTTCAGTAATACAGTCATCTCAGTGGTAACAAATCGGTTCTCCAAGATGTCCTACTTTGTGCCTCTGCCAGGTCTGCCGTTGGCCCCATGCCTTGATATCTTTCAGGTTCATGGGCTTCCTCAACACATCTCGGACCGAGGGGTCCAGTTTGCTTCCAGGTTCTGGATTTCCTTATACAGCCAACTGCAAGTTAGGCTGGACTTCTCTTCTGTCTATCATCCGCAGACTAACGGGTAAGTGGAGAGGGTCAATCAGACTCTGGGCTACTATCTGGCACTTCGTTTCTGATGCTAGATGAACTGACTTGTGTACTGACTTTGTCTCTGCTCATCAGGACAAATGGTCTACTCTCTTATCTTGGGCAGAATTCTCACATAATTCTCTGGCCGATGCGCTCCCTTCTTTGATGTCTTTAGACAACATCCACGCCCACCTCTTCCTCTGTCAGTGCCTTCTGATGTTCCTTCCATGGAAAAATCGGTTCTAGATCTGAGGTCCATCTGGGAGCAAACACGGCAGTCTCTAATTCGGGCGTCCAAAACCCCGGCCGACAAGAGACGCAGGTCTTCTCCAGTGTTCTCCCCGGGTGATAAAGTGTTTCCACCTGAAGATTGGTCCTTGCTATCTGGGTCTATTTGAGGTGCTGAAATGCATCAACCCCTTGACCTATAAGCTGCTCTTTCCTCTTTCCCACCATGCGCATCCCAAACTCCTTCCACGTCTCCCTTCTGAAGCCTGTCATCCTGAACCGCTTCTCCAGGCAAGTACCACCTACAGTTCCTGAGGCGGATTCCACCGATGTCTATGAGGTAAAAGAGGTCCTGGGTATGTCGATCAGAGGGAAGCAGTTCTTTCTTGTTGACTGGAAGGGGTTCAGGCCAGAGTAAAGGTCTTGGGAGCCTGAAGATAACATTCTGGATCATGATGTTCTTCAAAGGTTCCTTCAGGCCAAAAAGAGTGGGAGGCCGAAGGGGGAGGGGGTACTGTCATGGGCGCTCCCGCGACCTGTGTCCCAGGTCGAAGGCGCCTTCGTGTGCCCCTCAGTGCAGCCGGCAGTCTCACTTATCTCTCCCTGTTCCAGTGTCGTCTCCCCTAGGGCCTTTGTGCCACTAATTGTTGCTGGCGGGCTGCCAATTCTTTTAAATAGCCAGCCCCTTCCTGTCTCCCCTGCCGGATCTTTGTGCTTCTATGCCTAAGAGAAAGCTTTGTTCCATGTTGTGATAAATGTGACCAGGCGGAGGGCAGGCCTTCTAGTACGCAAATTCACCACTTACCCCCAGCCTCAGCTTAATTGGACTAATTGAGCTACTGTACCAGGCTTATATTAAAGGAGAACTGGTGAGGCTAGTGAGAGGGATCTTATAGCCATTCAGAGCTGTGATTTATTGTTGTGCCATATCCGGAAGTTGTGTGGACAACTTTAAATCACTTCTTGCGCCTCTCAGAACCCGTGCGTTCTGGGAGTGTCTGTAAAAGGGTAACTAAGTGACCTTGGGTACCCTTCAGGGGTCCGGAACGTCGCGGTTTCCTTCACACTTGCCGTTTGTGATTAGTCTGATTTCCCGTCCTTACCTACTGGTACATCCCTGACTCTGATCCTGTGCTGCCTGTCTCAACCTCCTGCCTGTCCCCAACCACGAGTATGCCTCACTATTCTGTACTCCGCCTTGGCCACCACCGCAGAAAAAGTTGCGTCTGTGCCACGACCTGGTGGCACCATGCCGCAACAAGTGCAACCTGCTTTACGGCGGGTTCTGGTGAAAACCGGGTACCACTTAGACTCCGGTCCCAGGTGTCGGCTTACGTCATCGTCTGCGGTGGTCTAGTGGGTTTACTTCTTCTGGAGCCTGACAGTTTAATCACTCCCATGATTAAATCAAAAAGGCTGCGGAGCTCAAGCAGGCTATCCCGATTCCTCTCCTCATACTCCAAACAAGCAAATCCATCCTCTTCTAGTTTGAGTTCTCACGCATGTGCAGTGTGCTTTCCCAGCTGGATTCCCAGGAGCACCACATATGAGCCATAGCAGACTTGCACCAGCGTACATGAGCGGGAAAGCGGCACATGCAGGATATCGGGCGCATGATCTTAGTGAATCGCAGCACAGTGCATTATCGTTGGACATTTCTGTAAACTCCGGTGACCGTGTAAGTAAATGAGCCCCAATGAGGCACATTTACTTATCCGGTCCCTGCGCGATCCCCGAGGTGCATTGTCTGACGAGGATGAAGTCTGCCGCGATTCAACAAGATTGTGCGCCCGAGATCCTGCATGTGTTGCTTCCACGCTCAGATCCGCCGGAGTTCACCTTCTTCTTCCCGGTGTATGTGAATGCATGTCTTGCGACGCAACTTGAATTTTAATTTTTTTGTCTGATCAGTCGGGTTGTCAGACGGCCATGCCCCCTGATTTTGTGTCGCATGAAAGTCAGCACGACTGTGCCAAAATCTGATTGCGTGTGCCAAAAACCCCTGTTAAATGCGTTGCAAAATGGAAATAGTCGGAAAAACAAAAAAAATGCAGTCCGTGGACCCTTAGTAAATGCACCCCTATGTCTTTTAGACGCTGATGCTATTGACACTGTGAGACAGCCAAGGACTTCTGCGGCTTATGTTACACTTTGACCCTGGATGCACAGCCACGATGATGTCATCACAATGCGTCTGCGCATCCTTTCACCTTAATCCTGTGTGAAGATCTGGTACGTAACACATTTTTGTTTTGTTTTTTAAATCCACAGTTTGGGAACCAAAAACAGCTAGAGGACCACCATACTGCTATTGCTGTGGAAGTTAAAAATTTGGGGGGCTCTCTTTACAGAAATAGTTAAGTGGCTTCTCTGTTCAGGAATAGTTGGGGGTTCACTTTGTAGAGCAATAGTTTGGGGGGGTACTATGTGTAAATGAATATTTTTGGGCACACACTGTGTGAAGGAATAGTTTCGGTTGCACTCTGTAAAGGGATAGTTTGGGAGGCACTATGTACAGGAATAGTTTGGGGGTACCCAGCAAAGAAATAGTTTGCGGGGGTCACTCTGAAAAGGAATAATATGTGGATACTTTGAGTAAAGAAATAGTTTAGAGGGCTCTATGTATAAATTAGTAGTTTATGGGGCACTATATGTATTGTAATAGCTTTAGGGTATAATGTAAAAATAATTTAGGGACACTTTATGTGTAATAATACTTTAGGGGCAAAGTATTATTTAGGAGAACAAGTTATGACATACTTGTTATCCAGGGGATATTATGCTGTAACTTACCAGAGATGTGCTGCACAGAGCTGAAGACAACTGGCAGAAAATTCTGCAGCAGTAAATAAGTATGACCCAAAATTCTGGAGCTGAATGAAAAGACTTGTCACCTTTGAGGTGCTAGGATCAACTGCATTTGCCTGATCAGTCCTGTAATCACTGACTAAGCCTCTGTTTCATGATGTCTAGTGGTGTATTCAGAGTGAGACAGCTCTACCTATCACTGACATTATTGCCCTGAAATAACGTCACCCCTACGGTCTCTGCATTGAAAAAGAGAAAAAAAGGGATTACTTTAGTTTTTATTTCACTGTCTCACCTGCCAGTGCCTAAAAAAATTTCCTTGACTCCCATGATATAGGTAATATTTCTATATAGCAATAGGGTGGGCCCATAGAAACTATTCCATTGGTTGGCCCTAGCCACCGCAGTCTCACCCTGTTACGTATCAGAGTGCATGATATTAAAATGGCTTTTTAGAGGAATGCTGTAACTTTTAAAGACACATAAACAACAATAAAATGGAGTTCATTTACTAAGAGTCACACTGCCGGGATTATGGCGCACACAATCAATTTCTGGTGCAGCTGCGTTGACTTGCATGCAACACAAATTGAAGGTCGTGCCCGTCGGACGATCTGACTGATTCGGACTGAGCGCAGGATTTAACATTTGGGTCACAAACTCATCCACTTACACGCACCAAGAAAAAGATGGCAAAGTCTGTTGCACGTGAGCGAGGAAGCGACACATGCAGGATAGCGCACGATCTTAGTGAATTGTGGCACAGTGCAGTATAGTCGGACAATGCACTTTCTGTGAACTCAAGCGGACGGGTAAGTAAATGAGCCCCAATAGGTCTCATAACGTTCTAGGAGCTCATGCCCACAGCAGTGTTTTCCATGGTAAAGTGAGCAAGCAGACTGCTTGTGCCAAAAGTTTTACAGCATCTCCCATTCCTGGTCTGTCTGAGGCTTCATCTTCAGGAAAAAAAACCTCAATCATCAATGTCAAGTGAACAATAATAAAATTAGGATTCTAGTAAAGGCACAATAGAATACTTCAGTTATAGGCCTCTGGCATGGTGTGCTTGCTGCAATGTCTGGCCCGAACGCTCAGAAATTGTCAGAAGCATGTCAGTTCAGTTCTGGTTTCTAAACAATCGGGCCGGACATTGCAGCAAGCACACCACGCATGGCAAGATGAGCAATAGGAAAGATGCCATCATGTTCTAATAATGAACAAAGCCCAAAGGCTCCATATAGCCAGCTCACCCCCTGAACCTGTAAATCCTCAATCCTTATGGTGCACGTTACAAGCCAAATCCATCATAACTGTAAAAATTGTAGGAGCTCCATCACCACATAAGGCGTCTTCAGATCATAAAATCAATATTCTTTGTTCCAAAAGAGGCATCAAACAGCAAACATGGTGACAAGCCAGATCCATAATCTTCTGGTCCAGGGTTTTTGTGCTCCAAATGTGCATAAGGGAAAGTCCTAAAATAAACCTGCAATAAATAAATTATGAATAAAAGTTGTGACATTTTCATAGAACTATTCAGTATAAAGATACAGGCGGGTGTCCATTCCAATTGACCATGGTACATAGATTGTAATGTATAGGTGACATTTAACTCCTTCCTTTCTTACTTTTCACACAGCTCCTACATGTAAATGTCTGGCATTGAGCACAAGCTGCGGTTGTTTATTTTATTCTGATTTCAGCTTTGGGCGGGCTGATAAATCCCTCACACAATGTTATCTGTGGGAGTTTGGCTGGGGCCAGGTTTCCTGATGCGAGCAGCCACATCCTGCTTTATGGGCATAGGAAGCGGCGAGGTCCAGCCTGTCCCGCACTGCGGAGAGGATCCCTCCGAGGCGGCAGGTCACAGCTCAGGGAAGCCAGAGAACAGAACGCAGGCGGAGTCCAGTGATGTCACAGGAAGCTCCTATGTTTCCTGTTGATGATCACTGACACTCACTTTGGGCATTGGGATTTTATGTAGCGGTTCTTCTTCTGTATAGGAAGGGGAGCGGGTCCGAGGTTATCCTGTGCTGGAGGCGGAGGCCGCGTACTGCTCCTGTGCTCGGGCTGCGCTGAGGGCTGTGAGTACCACGGTGTCTTCTATAGCTGCAGACACATCTGTGACACCTGATGATCTTCTGCTGTGGCTGATGCTTGTGTCGCGACTTGTTACTACGACATTGCTTCCATTATGTCATGATTTAAGATGTCAGCCTCCCTATATGGAAGGACATGTCATACACAATTGCATATCTTGTGTAAACCTCAAACAGTATGTATGAGGACCATGGCTGCCAGGGGTCCACTTATATCTCCTGTCCTTTCAATCCGGTGCCAGAAAAATGAGTTTACAGGTTCCATCAGATTTAAAGGGGTTGGCCACTTACCTCATGTTTTCTTGTAATGTGTGGGGGCAGGATATCAGGTAATTTAGCAATATACATTTATTAATAGTTCTGTTCCGCTTTCTTCTAATGTAAAGAACATTTTTTATGAGGGTATTTGATGAAAAATTATATATTATGGGAACTTTTTCGTGGATTCTTTTACACCTTTCAATGTGCAGGTTAAATATTGCTTTAGATTATTGTACAGATTGATACAGACGCAGGGATACCAAATATGTATTTTTAGTGTGTGTGTTTTATATACTTTATTTGGGTTTTGTATGTAACTGGGGTGATTAAGGGACTTTAATTTTATTTGTTTATTCTTTTTTTTTTTTTTTTTTACTTTTTACATGATTCCACACTTGGGCTTGAACAAACTGCTCAGTTAGTTACAGCCGGGTGCTGCCAGGAGGTAGAACCGGGCATGCAGAGGAGGCAGCAGCTTGGGGCACACACAAGACAATAAGCTGCAGCACTATGGATTGCTAAAAAAAAGAGCAGATCCTGCCAGAGGGGGCACACACCAGTATGTCAGTGTGCTTGATTTACAATCCCTGATCCTGGTGGTAGATTTAGGTATAGCCTCACTTCTTGGGTCAACATAAGTTATTAACAAAATGGTTTGTTCACTATTTTAAAAAAGAAATTCTCCATGTTTTTTTAATTTGTCATAAGTTTTTAGCTTTTTATTCTGGAAAACGCTGTGAGAAATTGCCTTGGTCTTTTTAAAACATGCTAATTTGCACAGATGGATCCAAGAAAATTCCACCCACATGTGGTGTAAAAAAATAATAATCTGCAGGACATGGCTACTGGATTTAACGCTGAAATGTGGCGCTAATTTCAACATTTGCCATGCCATGGAGTAATGTTTATGTAGGGCAAACATAGTGCACTCTTATGGTGATGTGGTGTTCTATAAAGATTCATTTGTAGCATCATGCTCTATCATGGAAAATGGCATTTAAAGCATTTCCAAAAGGAAAAAGAATTCACAATTAAAAACCGCGCTCACTGATGGAGATGTGGCTGGAACATGGACAGAAAGGGAGTGAACTTCCAAATATTTTAATCTTGGGACCTACACTAATAACAAGAGAGGTCCATACACACAATGATGTTTAGCGGTGGGGTACATTCAGATGGCCATTTGCTCTCCCGAAACGGACCCAATACATATTAGAAAAAAAACCTTTATACTCACCTCCCTCCTAATTCCCTTCTGGGCCTGTGCGTTGTGGTAAGTGAAGCCTGTGTAGTACACTCCAGGCTTCACTTCACATGCACAATTAAGGCTCACGCTGCAGGAGGAGGTGCCGGTGCAGGATCTTCAGATACGAGTTTGATGTGCCTCATCAGGCTCACATTTAGGTAAGTATAAAAGTATTTTTTTTTTATTTTCTCCATGTATATCCCTCATACTGGTCAATTTAGGAATTTAAAAGGGGTATTCCCACAAACACAAGTTTCTTATTTTGTTATCCTGAGTACATTTAACACATTCTCTAATTCACTGTTATTAACAAAAATACAGTATTTCACAGATATAAGTCCAACCTGTCTCTATCAGTCCTAGTGTACACAATTTTGGTGGCCCTAAACCTGACCCTATGACTTCTGAGTTTATGATTGGCAGACATGTCGTTCTTCTGCACTGAGCTGCTCTCTGCCTTTAGCCCCTACCCTTGCGTTCCAGGACAAGCTCACAAAGACTCACACTGGGGCTTATTAACTAAGGGTCGCGCTGCTCACTTTCTCCGGACTGTGTGCCTTTTTTGGGGATTACACGGCTTGCACAGGTATTTAGAAAGTGTCTGCACTGTTTTTTTGGCCCATGCAATCATTTTTTGGCTATTCTGACTTCCATGCGACACAAATTTGGGGATGTGCCTTCAGACTATCCGACTGATTTGGACTGAGCGTGGGATTTAACATTCAAATTGTGTCGCAAGCCCAAGCACTTACATGCACCATTAAAAAGATAATGGACTATGTTTGACCTGAGCAGGGAAGCAACACATGCAGGATTTCGGATCTTAGTGAATTGCGGCAGAGTGATTATTGTCGGATAATGCACTTTCGGTGAACTCCAGCGGCCGGGTATGTAAATGCTGGCAAACAACAGCAGCATTGTGAGGAGAGTAAAGCAGGCAGATAAGGTCTTCATCCATGGGAGGGGAAGGGAGGTATATAGCAGAGCTGTGTATGTTATGACTGTGATAGTAGAGCTGAGATGTGTAATATGCATCTCATGGATCTTATCATTTCTCATCTCTGACCTGCCTCATCTCTCCTTCTATGTGTCAGATATTAGTTAATGTTCAGAAGATTAAAGGGGTTTTCCCATGAAAGAAAATTCTCACATTTCAATCCCCTGGTGATGTTAACAAAATAAAGATCATTTTAACCCCTTACTTGACACTTTTACACAGTTTTATTACTGTTTTAGCTCCTATCAGTCCCTAGGCTGCTCAGTGCAAAATCGCAAAGTGGGGGCGGGGACGGGGATATGTGCCAGCCTCCCCCTTCCTCCGGATTTCTTATTTCCTTGTAGTTTGTTGTCACACAGGAATCCAAGATGGCGGCCAGCCAACCCTAAGGTCAGAAGTTACAGGGTTGGGTCTAGGGGCAACTGAAATTGTATAGACCAGGACTGATAAAGACAGGTTGGAATTATATCCGTGAAATGCTGTATTTTTATTAATAACAGTGAATTAGAGAATGTGCTATTTTGTTATCCTGAGTACATATAAGAAACTTGTCTTTGTGGGAATACCCCTTTAATGAAAGTGTATATAAACCTGTACCCTGATAATCTAACCACATTGTCAGGACAATTAAGGGGTTAAGGATCTCTAATTGGTTTAGGTTCCCAAATCGACCTGACAGGTTCTCTTTGAGTTGGAAAAAGGTAGGAACCCACACAGACAATCTAGAGGCAGTAGATTCTTCATTTTGGTGCATTTAGTACAATATAATAAGTCAAAAAGTTTCAAGGTTATGGAATATTTCATTCCTATGTCAAGGCACACATGTGTATGCTACTTAAATATGTCAACTAGTATATGAATCATAATTTTTTTTATGTTAGGAGTATCTTCACCTGCAAAATTATCAGCGCAAACAAATACTCCCTCTGCTATATCTTACAGATGTCTTAGCAAGGGAGTATTTATTTATAGAGATAATCCCAGCACGTCATAGACCACTCTTTGTGTAAGGATGTTATGATCTTGATCTAACCCTAGTTCAGATATTGCAACCTTGGTCCTTCTCAATGGCATATGTCAACAATAATAAAGAAAGACCTGTTACACAATCCCTGTACTTGCCTTTAGTCCCTTGGGGTCTAAGCCATTTTAGGGCTTTAGGACCAGGCTTTAGCCTGATTTTTAAAATTTTTCCCTGTGTCATTATAAGAAGTTGTTGTTCACTGTACAGGTTCAGTGAGAGTTTTAGTTTATTATATGGGTTGTTACGGACTTGGTTTTTGTTGAGTTTCACTTTTTTTATGTTGTATTTGATTTTTATATGGGATGGGGCATCAGGACACATTTATTTGCACTTTTTAAAAACATTTTTTGACAGTTTTAAGTTGTCAAATGTGATCACTTGTTCAGTGTTATATATTGCGATACTAATGTATTGCAGCATATTACATAGTTAGCCTATGCAGAATCTAGCAGGCGTTACTGACGGCAGCCCTGGGGTCCTTTGTTGGCCCTTACGGTCACCAATGCAATGATCGACACCTCCGTGTCCCGGTAAAGCCCTATAGTCGCTATCCTGGCTGTTACTGAGGGAACTCGGCTTTCACATATTGTCGGGTTCCCGTGGTGATCACAAGCTTAGCCCGGGCGATCGTCATGACATAACTATCCAAACCTTATGATGTACAGTTACGTTGGGGTGTGTGAAGGGGTTAAATCTGAAAATCTAATTTTCCTACAGTTTGTGAGCAGGTTATTGCAGTTGCCTCAGATGCCAGAAACAACAGCACCATTCTATGGGGGGTAGCCGAGCTCAGTTACCATATATACTCAAATAGAAGCTGTCCCGAGTATAAGCCCAGGCACCTAATTTTACCACCAAAAGCTGCAAAAACATATTACGGATAAGCCTAGGGTGGTAAAGGCATTGTTCACAGCCTCCCCAGTGGTATATAGCCAGTCCCCAGTAGTATATAGCCAGCCTGCCCCTGTAGTTATCCAAACCCCTGTAATATAGCCGGCCAGCCCATATAGCCAGTGCCCTAGAGAATATAGCCATCCCCCAGTTTTACCATCACATAAAAACTAAACTGACTACTCAACTTTTACGATGCCCGGGCAGGTCCTTTTCTTACTTCATGTGCACCGGCCAGGTCATGAGCACGGACCTGTTGCCGGGACACATGAAATAAGAAGATGGGATTGGAAAGGTGACTACTGTTTATTTAGTGGCTCCATTATACACAGTACATAAAGCAGCTGGCGGTCGGGACTGCTAACGCAATGGGAGGAGGGAATAAATTAAAATACAAAGCGCTATGGTGGCTAATTTTCATAATTTGTATAAAACAATATTGCGGTGTATAAACTCATAATAAAAGAAGTCCTGAGGAACAACTCCACTGACCCTTCTGGATGATGGAGAATCTGTGGTCAAAAAGGGACACTTACCCATACTTCATGCCCAAAAATTTGACCCCTTTGGCAGAAGGAATTAACAATTATATCTGCTCTAGGAGTCACTTCTTACTTAGACAGTTCAGATAAAGCTTTACTTTCTTATGGATATTAATACACTTTTCCCTAAGTTTAGAACTGTGACAGCTCATATCCTGATGGCCACGAAATTGGTTTTAATAAGGCACTGGAAAGAATCTACCTGCCCTTGTATGCAAGAGGGCATCACGCAAGTAACACTGACTGTGACTACAAGAAAGCTCCTTCTTTTCAAAGTAACAAAATTACCAGAGATCAAACACAATGTAAAAACATTTAAAATGTACCAATGTACATACAAACAATCCTTTGTTGCTGATACCCTAATAAGTACAGCAACAATCCCCTCCTGTAGAGGTGGTGTCAACCAGAATAAGCCCGATGTCAATGTAAACACAATGAAAAGTGCCTGTGTCTATAAACAGTTGCAAAAAAAGTGCAAGTGCAATTGCAACGAAGTAAGTATGAGTAAAGGAGAGAGGTATACCTTATAATATAATAGCCACAGAGAGAAAACCTAAGTAATTAATAACACAAGGCAAAAATCCCTAGTATACATTACGAGTGGTCAGATCCTATGCCCAATGGCATGGTAAAAGCGTCAGATATACAGGTTGACACAAAGATCAGGAGGGGGAAGGCTCCCCACGCGTTTCGTCTCTAAATAGAGACTTCCTCAGGGGTTAACCCTGAGGTTTTAGGTTTTCTCTCTGTGGCTATTATATTATAAGGTATACCTCTCTCCTTTATTCATATTTACTTCGTTGCAATTGCACATGCACTTTTTTTGCAACTGTTTATAGACACAGGCACTTTTCATTGTGTTTACATTGACATCGGGCTTATTCTGGTTGACACCACCTCTACAGGAGGGGATTTGTTGCTGTACTTATTAGGGTATCAGCAACAAAGGATTGTTTGTATGTACATTGGTACATTTTAAATGTTTTTATCATTTGTTTGTATCTCTGGTGTATTTTTTCATGAATAAATTCTTTTTGTTTTTGTACGAATTTAACATGGCACATAGCTTAGCTTATTTATTAGTTTAGGTATAGCCTCACTTCTTGGGTCAACATAAGTTATTAACAAAATGGTTTGTTTCACTATTTTAAAAAAGAAATTGCTCCACGTTTTTTTAATTTGTCATAATTTTTTTAGCTTTTATTCTGGAAAACGCTGTGAGAAATTGCCTTGGTCTTTTTAAAACTTGCTAATTTGCAAGATGGATCCAAGAAAATTCCAACCCACCTGTGGTGTAAAAAAATATAATCTGCAGGACATGGCTACTGGATTTAACGCTGAAATGTGCGCTAATTTCAACATTTGCCATGCCATGGAGTATTGTTTTATGTAGGGCAACATAGTGCACTCTTATGGTGATGTGGTGTTCTATAAGATTCATTTGTAGCATCATGCTCTACATGGAATGGCATTTAAAGCATTTCCAAAAGGAAAAGAATTCCACAATTAAAAACCGCGCTCGCTTGATGAAATGTGGCTGCAACATGGACAGAAAGGGAGTGAACTTCCAATATTTTAATCTTGGGACCTACACTAAAACAAGAGGATGTCCATACACACAATGATGTTTAGCGGTGGGTACATTCAGATGGCCATTGCTCTCCCGAAACGGACCCAATACATATAAGAAAAAACCTTTATACTCGCCTCCTTCCTCATTCCCTTCTGGGCCTGTGCGTTGGGTAAGTGTAGCCTGTGTAGTACACTCCAGGCTCACTTCGCATGCACAATTAAGCCTCCCGCTGCAGGAGGAGGTGCGGTGCAGGATCTTCAGATACGAGTTTGATGTGCCTCATCAGGCTCACATTTAGGTAAGTTAAAAGTTTGTAAAAAAAATTTTCTCCACGTATATCCCTCATACTGGTCAATTTAGGAATTTAAAAGGGTATTCCCACAAAGACAAGGTTTTCTTATTTTGTGATCCTGAGTACATTTACACATTTTTCAATTCACTGTTATTAACAAAAATACAGTATTTCACAGATATAAGTCCCAACCTGTCTCTATCAGTCCGTAGTTACAACATTTTGGTGGCCCTAAACCTGACCCTATGACTTCTGAGTTTATGATTGGCGACAGTCGTTCTTCTTCACTCTGCTCTCTGCCTTTAGCCCCTACCCTTGCGTTTTAGGACAAGCTCACAAAGACTCACACTGGGACTTTATTAACTAAGGGCCGCGCTGCTCACTTTCGCCGGCCTGTGTGCTTTTTTGGGGATTACACGCTTGCCAGGTATTTAGAAAGTGTCTGCACTGGTTTTTTGGCCCATGCATAATTTTTTGGCTGCTCTGACTTCCATCGACACAAATTTGGGGGATGTGCCCTTCAACTATCCGACGATTTGGACTGACGTGGGATTTTAACATTCAAATTGTGTCGCAAGCCCAAGCACTTACATGCACCATTAAAAGATAATGGACTATGTTTGCACCTGACAGGGAAGCAACACATGCAGATTTCGGATCTTAGTGATTGCGGCAGAGTGATTATTGTCGGACAATGCACTTTTGGTGAACGTCCAGCGGCCAGGTATGTAAATGCTGGCAACAACAGCAGAACATTGTGAGGAGAGTACAGGCATCAGATAAGTCTTCATCCATGGGAGGGGAGGAGGTATATAGCAGAGCTGTGTATGTTATGACTGTGATAGTAGAGCTGAGATGTGTATATGCATCTCATGGATCTTATCATTTCTCATCTCTGACCTGCCTCATCTCTCCTCTATCTTGTCAGATATTAGTTTGTTAGAAGATTAAAGGGGTTTTCCCATGAAAGAAAATTCTCACATTTCAATCCCCTGGTGATGTTACAAAATAAAGATCATTTTAACCCCTTACTTGACACTTTTACACAGTTTATTACGACATAAAGAGTGGAACCCTGCACAGCAATGTTGCTAATATCGTAAACGACACACTGAAACAAATCCAATAAATAAAGCTAAGCTGTGTGCCAATGTTAAATTCGTACAAAAACAAAGAATTTTATTCATGAAGTAACACTGACTGTGACTACAAGAAAGCTCCTTCTTTTCAAAGTAATAATTATGCTACTTATGTGAAACACTGAGAGGTTTTAGTTAAATCTAATCACTTGCTCAAGTATTCTCTCATTGAAGCTGGATCTCTAGGATCTATATTGTTGATTTTGTTCCTTTTCCTTTAGTTAGTTTTTTTTTCTTTTATATTGAGAAAAGTATAAATCTATATTGTACATTATTATAAATTGCTTAGAACACACGCTCTTCCATATATGTAGCGTTTGGTTACAATTCCTTTGGTTTTACTTGCGAATGTGCATTTACTTTACTTTAATGTGAAAATGTCTTGTACTCAGAGATCGCGATAACGCCTCTACAAGCGTTTATGACGCATGCAGAGGCTGATCTACTCTCCAAAAAAACCACCAAGCGTATAAATACGCTTGGTGATTTTCTTGTAAAAGCGCTGGCTCTCCGCAGTAGCGATGTGCAGCTGCCGCCTGCTAGTGTGTAAGGAGCAGAGCGGACAGCGGAACGCACAGAGCAGTCACGTGCACATGGACCCACTACACTGCAGAGATGTCTCTGCTTCTGCCGGCAGAAGGGAAGATGAAGCCACGCCCCCTGAACACTCACTGCTGCCGGTCACTGTCTTCTACAAGCTCATTTCACATATAGGGAGCAGCAGGGGAATCACATTACACTAAAAAGGGGCGGGGCAAGCACAAGCAGGAGGACAGGACATGTGACCTTTACAGGGGTCTCAGCTCCTCCTCCCCTCCTGACCCGTCTCTCTAGCTCTAATATATACAGCTGCACATGCGCACTAGCAGACTTGGCAAAGTCTGAGAAAGGAGGAGAGTGGAGAAGCGTTTGATTCCAAAGGAGTTTGTTGTCATCTGTGGTGGTGGTCCTGTGCCTGCTGTGGAGGGTGTCCCTTTTCCTGCTGTGTGTGTTCCTGTGTCGGCTGTGGTGGGGGTCTGTGGCTGCTGTGTGGGGGGTCCGGTTCTGCTGTGGGGGTCTGTTCCTGCTGTGGTGGGGGTCCTGTGCCTGCTGGGGGGTCCTGTGGGTCGGCTGTGTGTGGGGTCCTGTGCCTGCTGTTGGGGCCTGTGCCTGCTGTGTGGGGTTCCCTGTTCCTGTGTGGGGGTCCTGTGTCTGCTTTTGTGTTCTCACAGGTTTCGTGTGGACTGAACCTAATTCCCCAGGGAGTTGCATTGATTAATACTGGTTACCTGAGCCTGACTGGTCACACGATCCTTACAATCTATGAGAACAAGGAGGGGACACACGGCAAGGTACAGTGCGTGTCCACTGGGTCACAAGAGCTACATCTATGAGATTAACAGAGATGACATTGCTTTTACAATGTCCACATCCTTTACAAACCTGAGGAGGATGGAGCACTGAGATTACAGTGCTTTGTACAATGGTCACAAGAGCTTACAATCTATTAAGTGTTTAGCACAGGATATGACCGTGCTTTTACAATGGTCACAAGTGCTTACAATCTATGAGGATGGAGGGGAGACCAGGAGATACAGTGCTTGGTACAATGTCACAAGAGCTTACAATCTTATAGAGGAGGGGCACATCAGGCTATTACAGTGCTTGTACATGTCACCATCCTAGCAATCTATTAAGAGGAGGAGGCACAGAGGGACATTGCTTTACAATTTTCACAATAGGCTACAATCTCTTAGGATTTAGGGGACACATGAGATGACAGTGTCTGTTACAATGGTCACAAGAGGCCTTACAATCTAGAGGAGGGGACACAGGAGATGACCGTGCTTGTACAAGGTCACAAGAGCTTCATCTATATGAGGGTGGCACAGTAGATACAGTCTTTACAATGTCACAAGAGCTGCAGCTAGAGGAGTGTGGACACATGAAGCTGACATGCTTGTACAATGGTCACCAGAAGCTTACAATCTATTAGGAGGGACACAGGAGATGACAGTTGCTTTACAATGGTCACAAGAGCTTACAATCTTGAGAGGGTGGGCACAGGAGATGACGTGCTTGTACAATGGTCACAATACTTACATCTATGAGTCTTGAGGGGACACAGGAGATGACAAGTGCTTGTACATGGTCACAAGATCTTAGGCAATCTATGAGGAGGAGGAGGACAGTAGGTGACATGCCTTTACAATGGTTCACAGAGACTTACATATCTATGAGGAGGGCACAGGAGATGAGCAGTGCTTTACAGCTGTCCAAAAGCTTCAATCTGATGAGGAGGGACCGGAGCAGGATATACATGCTGTACAATGGTCACAAGATCTTACACATCTATGAGGAGGGTGCCGAGAATGACATGGCTTGTACAATGGTCACAGAGCTTACAATCATGAGAGGGGACACAGGAGATGACAGTGCTTGGGTACATGGTCACAAGAGCTTACAATCTATGAGGAGGGACACGGATATGACAGTGTTGTACACTGGTCACAATATCTTCAATCTATGAGGAGGGTACACAGGAGATGACAGTGCTTGTACAAATGTCACAAGATCTTACAATGCTATGAGGGAGGTGGGCAACAGGCAGAGATGCTTGCTTGTACAATGGTCACAAGAGCTACATCTATGAGGATGCGGAGGCACCTAGGTGAATTGCTTGTACAATGTCACACGAGCTAACAATCGTATAGGAGGGGCCACAGGAGATGACAGGTGCTTGTACAATGGTCACAAGGAGCTGACATCTAATGAGGAGGGGGACACAGAATGACAGTGCTTGTACAATGGTCCACAAATCTTACAAATCTATGAGGGGTGGGCACAGGAGATGACAGTGCTTGTGAAATGGTCCAAAGAGCTACAATCTAGAGAGGGGACACCGGAGATGACAGGGCTTGTACAATGGTCACAAGGCTTACAAGCTATGATGATGGCCACAGTAGATACAGTGCTTTACCATGTTCCAATATCTTACAATCTATAGGAAGGGTGGGCACAGGCGATGAACCTTGCTTGTACATGGGCCGACAGAGAGCTTACAATCTATGAGGAGGACACAGGAGATGACATTGCTTGTACATGGTCCCAAGAGCTTACATCTATGATGAAGGGGCACAGGAGTGACAGTGCTTGTAACAGGTCACAAGATCTTACAATCTTATGAGGAGGGACCCAGGAAGATGACATTGCTTGTACAATGGTCACAAGAGCTGTACAATCTATGAGATGGTGGGCACAGGAATGACATTGGGGCTTGTACAATGCACAAGAGCTTCATCTAGAGGATGGAGGGGACCAGAGATGACACGTGCTTATAACAATGGGTCACAAGAGCTTACACTCTATCAGATGGGGGGCACGGCAGGTTACATTGCTTGTACAGTTTGCATCTGTCCTTGTTCTCGTGTGGTTGTGGTTGCAGTGTCCTTGTGAGCTGTAGTGTGTGTCGCATTGTCCGTAGCGTAGGTGTGTGCGCAGTTTTCCTGTGAGCGGAGTGGGTATGCGCAGTGTCCCGTGAGCGTAGTTTGGTGCGCATTGTCCTTGTAGCGTATTGTGTGTGTGGTGTGCGCATTGTCCCTTTGAGCGTATTGTGGGTTTGTGTGTGGTTTGTGTTCGCATGGCCTGTTGAAGCAGGTATGTGTTTGGTGTTTGTTTGTTCGCAGTGTCTTGAGCGTAGTGTGTGGTGTGTGTGTCGCGCAGTGTCCTTTGAGGGCGTGATGTGTGTGTGTTGGGCGCGCATTGTCCTGGTGAGCTTAGTGTGTTGTGTGTGTGCGCAGTTGTCCCTGGGAGCGTAGTGTGTATGTGTGTGGTGCGCAGTGTCCTGTGAAGCCGTAGTGTGTGTGTTTGGCGGCGCAGTGTCCTGTGAGCGTAGTGTGTGTGTGTGTGTGTGTTGTGTTGTGTGCGCAGTGGCCTTTTTAGGCGTAGTGTGTGTGCGGTGTGCAAGTGTCCTGGAGCGTCAGTGTTGTGTGTTGCGCAGTGTCCTGTGAGCGTGAGTGTGTTGTGTGCGCAGTTTCCTGAGTGTAGGTTGTGTGTCGTGTTGTGTGTGGTGTGTTTGCTCGCATTGTCCCTGTGTGTGTGTCTGTTGTGTGCGCCAGTGTCCTGTGAGCGAGTGTGTTGTGTGTGTGTGCGTGCCGCAGGTTCCTTTGAGCGTAGTGTGTTGTGTGTCTGCGCAGTGTCCGTGAGCGTAGTGGGTGTTGTGTTTGTGTGTGGGCGCTCAGTGTCCTGTGAGCGTAGTGTGGGGTTTGTGTGTGTGAGTGTCCTTTTAGCTTCAGTCGTGTGTGTTATTTGCAGTATGTGTGTTTGTTGGCAGTGGTGTGTGTTAGTGTGCATGTCCTGTGAGCGTAGTGGTGTGTGCGCACTATTTGTTGCGGTGTATTACAGAAATTTCATACTCCTCCTCGGGTAAAATACTCCTCAAAAAATTGTTGAGAGGATATTTTTACGCTTCTGGAAAAATGTTAGTGCAACCTCTGCCTCCTGGCTCCACATGAATACGCTTGAGCTTGTTCCCCGCGTTCCTATTGTAATTCTGCGGCCAGTGTTTTACGCTTTAACATGGGATCGATAGAGCTAAGCATTTTATCACTTCTAAAAAGGGCTAGTGCTAGAAGCTGGTTGCATCACTTGCAGGCACTCCTGAGTGCCTTTTTAATGGGTGGCAATCCTCTTTAAACCACTTGTTAAGTCAACCATCTGAATCTTCAGTACCTGGGCAGGATTCAGGCAAATCCTCAAAACATAGCAATCCTTAAACCCAATATAAATTTCGCACAGCGCACTTGTGCTTGAATAGATTGTCCGTGACTCTTGATGTTGCGAGTTGTGCACCGTCTTGGGTAGGCAGCTCTTATAGCATCAGAGAGAGTTTGTGGCGGTCTACTGGTGTGACAAGGGACAACCCATGTCCCTAGTAGTTAACTACATAGACAGCTCATATCAAAGACATTATATAGATTACCATAACAACTTAATTTATAAATTGGTCATCAGTTGTATACAGGGCCTACGGGAGATTATAACACTACACTCTGTTCAATAACTATATAAGTATGTATGATAATATAGTATGTAGATTAATATATCATGTGCATAGTAATGCGGAATAATTGCATAGTGGTCAATGCTTTAAATTAATTAAGTAAATATAGAATAAATTTTATAAAATACATCTCATACCACCCCAATAAATACCTAAGTCTAGGGAAGGAAGTGGTGAATACATTATAACATGAGACTTCCATTGCATTCTGCATCATTTATTGTAAAAATTACAAGCTTTAGACAATGAAACTGAACCGGACCAGATGGCCTGATGGATGGACAGTAGGTGGGTCACACATCTGATGTGTGAGTATAAGAATGATATAATATGTAGTGTTTCAAAGAAAGTCAGTGTGGACTTACAATTGCAATTGATCATCTGTATGAATGGGCAGCCATAGGGTGTGTATGGGTCGTTTTTGACACCTTAGATGAGAGGCATTATATCCAAATTGGAGCGATTTAAAATTAGAATGATATAGTAAATAAGGAGGTCACATAAGGAGTTATAACGTAATATAGTAGAAGGAAACAACAGACTGCATGTGTAGGCATGTAAACCGAGAGTTAACCTTAGGGGAAAGGAGACCCCAAATGTCTAATGAATGACTGGGTTTTAATTTTAATTGGCAACAGACCAAAAATGCCCATCAGCATATGTAACCTATTGGCAATGGTGAAAAACATACCTTTTCTGCATATATCTTTTAAAAAGTGTATTCAATACACCATAAAGGCAACAGTGTCTATACAAAGAAACAAAGAAAATTGAAAGCACAGCTGGGAGTGGGTGATCAATTGTTTTGAATCTCATATGCCTAAACATATGGTGATAGAGAGGAGATACAATTGTGGATATTGTAAAAATGTCAACCCCTGTTTATTTTCACATTGGGAAGCATTGTGACATGTATCAGTTTTATTATTGATGTATGAGACCTGTGCTGCACTAGCTACAAAGGCAACTTACTTGGTGTAGATAACTCTCTCTAATACACTCACGGTACTACTCCCTAGTTGTGACTGTAGTCCTATTACACGTATTTAATCTAAAACCTACTCCATAGACAGGCAGTCCCCCGGGTTACAACAAGATAGGTCTTTATGGTTGTTCTTAATTTTGAGTTTGTAGCAAGTCGGAACTGTATACTTTAGCATTGTAATCCAGCCACAACTTTTTTTGGGTCTCTGTGACAATTGGATTTTAAAAATGTGGGTTGTCATAAGAACCAGGACAATAACAATAAGATTCATTACAAACACTTGATAACTGTTAAAGCTGTTTATTGTAGTCCTAGGACTAAAGTACAATAAAATACAATCCCGTGGTCTGTTTGTAACTAGAGGGTCGTATGTAAGTCTAGTGTTCTTAAAGGGACCCGTACCCATCTCATTTTTCACAATACCGGTTCTGGCTAGGTTCCTATAGAGCTCCTATGAACTGATCTGAACACCCTGCTTTTAGCTAAAAATTGTCCCCGCATAGCCCCTAAACTCAGAGTTTTGAATCTTGCCTGGTATCTTGCAGCTTTGTACGAGTCCACGGGGGCGTGCCTAAGCCATTTTACCATTGGTGACATCCTCAAAGGTCCTTGAGCTACTTAATAGAAACCAGACCACATGTACATATCCTGCCACAGTAAAACAATCACTGCCAGCTTCCTGGGACTCTACTATCCTCGCATGCAGGCTGCTGGGAGTTCATGTGTAAATATGCTGTGATTTCATACATATCATGGCTTAGTGTACAGTTCCGAATGCTCCAATGCTAAGCGCAGCTAAGGAACCTTCATATGTCACCCTGGTCACATGAACATTATAGCCGCATACAGAGATAGGATGGGGAGGAGCTGCTGATTCAGCCTGATGAGTCCCGCCCACGTTGGACTCCATGGAAACCATGCGGAGTTACCAGATAAAACTATAAAGTTGAATATATGGGGGATCTCAGGGTGCATAATTTTTAGCGACAGCAGGGTGGTCAAATAGGTATTAGAGGGCGTCTATAGGTACCGGTTTCCTGTTAAGTATGGGACCGCCTTTAACTGCTTATTTAAAATCAAAGACTATAAAACCGCCACCTGACTGTTTCGCCATTTACTGTGGGTCCTCATTGGGTATCTGGGCTGTACAAGTTTTGCAAGGCTCATAAATTCAATCGTGGCGGGCTAGTGAGCACTGCGTGATGGAAAGTCACTGCAATGCATGCCACTGACTCCAAGTGCGCTGGTAGTAGTGGACATCAGTTGATAATAAGGAGGTTAGTATTTTTCGTGGAATATAGTGGACAGAATCGACAATGGGAATAAAATATTAATGAACCGCTTAAAGCCTAGGACCGTTTTAAATAAAAGATTCTATCCGAACCTGAGTTGTAACCACCCTACTGACCTGAATATTGCTGGCCGTAACATCTGAAATATAGCGAAGTAAAATAAGGTTTGAGGGGCATAATGTTTATCAAACCAGGAGAATATATAACCAACACACAATAAAAGGTTACAGGGGTAGAGGAACCAAGGATAAATTGAATACAACCTTGATAAGTAAGGAAGGAAATGAACAAGATGTGGATGTGGTTTACACCCTTGCCAAGGACTCATCAGAGGTACCTGTCACTAGTTCTCAAGACACATGTAACTTCATTTAGTTTGTAAATTTAAGTGTAATTTTTGCGTTTCATTGCTGATACAAAGTGGAAAATTTTGAAAAGTTTCTGAAAATTCTTCATGTTTTCAAGTTTTTAATGTTTTGCTTACCAGACAGATAGTTTCAGGCTACCCCAACGCTAGATGTACTCACAATATCCGAATGTCTGCGTATAATGGAATTATATTTTATGCGGCCTCTGGTCATTTTTCTAGTTAGTTTATAAGGATGCTTAAAAACGTTATGTGTGATTTTTAAAATTTTAATTAAATCGCCAAACTACCCACATTGTGAGGGACCACTCACTTTCAAAAGTGACTGGAAAGACATAAATAATAGTTAAACCCCAGAAACCCCCCCGCTATAGAAACTTCACCCCTCAACGCATGTAAAACAATTTCTATTAGTTTTAAAAACCCTTTAAGTGTTTCCAGGGTTAAATAAAGTGGAGTGGCGATTTAGAAACATTTACATTTTTTTGAGAAATACATTCATTAAGCCCAAAAATGAATACTTGCATAATCGATAACAATTATGAATGCTCCGCAAAGTTGATGGCCAATTCTCCCGATCTATTGATACGCAGTTCCCACTACATATGCAGTATGGGCAATGGCAGGGCATAGAAGAAGCAGAGCCATTCATAGCATATTTTGTAATGTTCACATAAACGGCTCTAAACTGAGATTTTGTTTTTTTGGTAAGGCAAACATATGAGGGTTTTAAAATCATTTGTCAAAATACCAAAAAATTAGTCTCCTTCGTACTTATGGATTTTTGCACTTTGTTTTCGGGTTCCATAACCTAGAAACGATATTTGATCTTTATTCTCTGTTGTCACTACGATTACAGTGATACCTCCTAGCCTTTTTGTTTGTTTTTTACAATGTTCCATTCCAGGGGCATAACTTCTGTATTTTTTCTGTTTGACGAAGTCTCGTTGATGGCTTATTTTTTGCAAAGATTTTTCTTTTTCAGTCGGTCATATTAGGGCACGCAACTTTTTTAAATCACTATTTAGAACATTTGATTTAAAATTGTATACTAAGGACATTTTTTCATGTTTTTTACGTCATTCACTGAGCTGGTTCAATATTGTTATAGATTTATTGTACAGATTGCTATGAACGCGGTGATACCAAATATGTACTTTTTTGTGTGTTTTTGTGTTTTATATACTTTATTTGGATTGGGCTGATTAGGGGACTTTTAATTTGTAGTTTACCGTATATCGCGAGTCCTAACCGATGCCCTAATTTACACCAAAAACTGGAAAACCGAGGGACCTCGGTATGAAGCCTATGGTGGAAAATGCATTGTTCACCTCCCAGTATATAGCCATCCAGCCCACCAGTAGCCACATAGAGCCCAGCCACCCTCTAAGTCTACAGCCTTCCAGCCCCGCCTAATTATAAGCCTGCAGCCCCCCGAAGTATACAGCTGCAATCCCCCCTTAATTATACTGCCTGCCAGCCCCCTTAATTATACTGCTGCCAGCCCCCTTTAATTATACTGTACTGCCCTGCCATCCCCCTTGAAGTATACAGCCTGCCAGCCCCCTTAGTATAACGGCATGCCAGCCCCCTAATAATACTGCCTGTCAGCCCCATTAAGTATACTGCCTCCAGCCACATTAAGTAGACTCTTGCCCAGCCCATTAGTAACGTGCCTGCCAGCCCCATTAAGTAAGCTGCCTGCCAACCCCATTAAGTATACTGCCCTGCCAGCCCCATTAAGTATGAGGGACTTCTGCCAGCCCTTAAGTAAATACTGCGCCGGCCAGCCCCATTAGTACCTGCCTGCCAGCCCCCATTAGTATACTGCGGCCAGCCCCATTAAGTATACTCCGGCCGCCCCATAAGTATAACTGCCTGCCCACAGCCCATTAAGTTAACATACTGCCTGCCAGCCGCGCAGTTAATTATCTGCCGCCAGCCCCATTAAGTATACTGCCGCCATCCCTACATGAAGTATAACTGCCCTGCAAGCCCCATTAAGTAGTACTGCCTTCCACCCCATTAAGTATACGCCTGCCAGCCCCATTAAGTTACTTGCCGGGCCATCCCCCTTTAATATACTGACGGCCGGCCATCCCCATTAAGTATACTGCCCTGCCAGCCCCATAAGTATACAGCCGCCAGCCCAATTAAGTATACGAGCCGGCCAGACCCATTAATATACTGCCTGCCATCCCATTAAGTATACTCCTGCCAGCCCCCATTAATATACGCCGTGCCCCCCATTAAGTATAACTGGCCTGCCAGCCCATTAACAGGGTATTTCTCATCTGGGCAATTCACTTTCATTTCAGTATCTTCCATATATCAACATTTCTTCAATTAGAGTTATAACAAAAAATGTTCCTGTGTGGAGATATTTAATATCATAAAGGTAGTCAATGATCCCCTTAGAAACAAGACTGGGTCCTTGGTTCGGCCACGCGGCGGGAGATATTGCACAAAGAAACAGAAAAGGTTTCTGAAATAGTAATGTCTTGAGTACTGCATACTACAGCCGCCCTGTGGTAATGATTCGCTGAATCCAAGGTGGTCATCAGAGCTCATTAATCGCTGTCTGGCCACCGCTGCCAGAGTGTGACGTTGGCGTATCTTGGGGAACTATCTCGTTTCTAAGGAACTACATTAACTACATTTAATGAGAATTATCTTCGACCCCAGGAACATTTTTTTAATAACATCCAATTGGAGAAATGTTTGCATATGCCAATGAAGTTAATAAATGTGAATCCCAATGAGAAATACCCCTTTTAAGTTAGACAGCCGGCCAGCCCTGTCTTGTATCTGTGACGATTCTCTCTTCACAGGCTGCCAGTGAACCACACCCCATTATTTCTGACAGCTCGGGTTTCTCTTCAAATCCCTGCTCTGCCTCCTGTACTTATGGACCATCTGCTAGTAGTCAACTACAGACCTATAAAGCTCTATGTACAGATTGGGAATATTGGGGGGTTCATTTACTAAGGGCCCGATTCGCGGTTTCCCTTCCCCCGACTTGTTTACCCGAATAATTTTTGTTTTTTTTCCGATTTTGCGCCGATTTCCCCTGAATGCCCCGGGATTTTGGCGCATAACGCTACCAATTGTGGCGCAAATCGGCGCGGACCGTCACGCGACGAAATCTTGGCGTGCCGAACGAAACCCCGACGAGGCCGACAAATCCGCCACATTTTAAAAAATGTGTGGCGAAAATGCAATTACCTTCATACGCACCCGGCTCGGTGTGATTTCCAGTGCGTTCCGATTCTCTTCACGCGCAGCAGCGCCACCTGTGGCGGCGAGGAACTACTTAATAATCCCCGCCCGGAATCCACTGCAGAGAACGCGCCGCTGGAGTCTCGAATGGGCCGGGGTACGTAATCTGCCCATTGTGTACATTTTTTTTTAAATGTTGCCTTGTGGTACCTTTATGACATGGTCCGTTAGCCCTTCTAATGTCAAACAGTGCTGTACACCATGTATTGATGTACCACTTAGTTTGCGTGACTTCATGTGGTCAGATACATCGGGGGTACCGTTTGCTATGTTAAGAGTCTAAGTACTCGAGATGATGTCCCTCTGGTCATGACATGAACGTTGACCAGTAAGAGGCATAAGGCATGAAGAGGATTAGATGGGGAGGGGCTTTGCGAGCAGGAGTACGCCCACTTTGAAGCCAGGTAAATAAATAAAAGGTTTGTTGTATGGATGTAAGCTACACAATTGTTAGCTAAAAGACGTTTTCTGTAAGTGAATATGGCTCTATAGTCACTGGCTTTATATGTGCAAATGTGGTGACATGTTTCCCTTTTAGGCCATATGGCACATTGTATTGAGACAATCCAGTAGTTCTCTTTATGGAGAGTTGACTCAGTCCTTCCTGGACTGGTTTCTAGGCACTGTTCTGTAGGGATAATTAAATCATGGTGGAATCGCTTATGTCTTTATTCACTATGAAACAAGAAGACGGCTTGGTATCTTGCGTGGGTCTTTAGCCCTTTACTCCCCCCACCCCTAATCATAGTAGGAATCCGGGTAGTCTAAATGCTTATTAATAGACTATCCCCTTACGGTGCAGACCTTCTCTCTCGTCTCTATTACTATATATATAGACACAACCCACTTTTTAGTACAACCATGCGAGTAAACGGGTTTTACCCCCTTTGCCTCAGACTTGCCTCAATTCTTCGTGCATAGATTCAACAGGTGCTGAAAGCATTCCTCAGAGATTTTGGTCCATATTGACATGATGGCATCCACAGTTGCCGCAGATTTTGTCGGCTGCCCATCCATAATGCGAATCTCTCCCGTTTCCACCACAATCCAACGATTTGCTCTACTGGATTGAGATTCTGGTGACTGTGGAGGGCCATTTGAAGTACAGTGACTCATTCCATGTTCAGAAACCAGGCTGAGATGATTCAGCTTTTATGACATGGCGCATTCATCCTGTCTGAAGTGCCATCAGATGTTGGTACATTGTTGTTCCTAAGGGATGGACAATGGTCATTACAAACTCAGGTAGCTGTGCATTGCAATATTCTCAAATTGGTTACCCAATGGGTCCAAAGATTGCCCCAACACACACACCCCCGCCAGAAAATATGCCCCACACCATGACAACCACCACACCAGCCTGACGCGTTGAATAAGAGGCGGATGGATTCCATGCTTTCATGTTGTTTGACGAGCCAAATTCTGACCCTAAACCATCCGAATGTCGCAGCATAAATCGCGACCATCATATCAGGCAACGTTTTTTTCCAATCTCTATTGTCCAATTTCCTATGAGCTTGTGGCAATTGGTAGCCTCAGTTTCCTGTTCGTAGCTGAAAGGAGTGGCCGCCGGTGTGGTCTTTCTGCTGCTGTAGCCATCTGCCGCAAAGTTCGACTTACTGTGCGTTCAGAGATGCTCTTCTGCCTACCTTGGTTGTAAGGGTGGCGATTTGAAGTCACTGTTGCCTTTCTTCAGCTAGAAACCAGTCTGGCCCATTCTCCTCTTACCTCTTGCATCAACAAGGCATTCTGCCACAGACTGGCCATTCTGCCTCACTGGATTTTTTTCTTTTTCGGACCATTCTCGGTACACCTAGAGATGGTTGTGGGCATTAAATCCAGTAATCAGCAGTTTCGGAATACTCAGACCAGCCCTTTCTGGGCACCAACAACCAGGCCACGTTCAAAGGGCACTCAAATCAACTTTCTTTCCCCATACTGAGCTCGGTTTGAACTGTCAGAGATTGTCTTGACCATGTCTACATGCCTACAGGCAACTAGTTGCCGCCCCCACCATGTGATTGGCTGATTAGAAATTAAGTGTTAACGGCAGTTGGACAGGTGTACCTAATAAAGTGGCCGTTTGAGTGTATATATATTTATAAGTTTTGTTCTTAAGTTGAATTTGTTGTAAGCCCGACTGTATATTTTATAATTTGTAAACCGGCCCATAATTTGTTTGGTCTCTTGACAATAAGAGTTTTAAAAAGTGCGTTTGTCCCATAAGAACCAGTATTATTTAAATCTTCATTACAGACACCTGTGATAACTATTCTAGCTGTTTATTGTTATCGAAGACTAAGTAAGTAAATTACCAAATCCAGAGTCCGTTTTAACTAGGGGTTGTCTGTAAGTCAGGTGTTCTAAGTAGGGGACTGCCTGTAATATATATAGATATTGTGAAAAGTGAGAGGTGTTGTGTGGAAAACCGCTATCTGTCCCTACAGCAGTAAATGCTGGTGGTAAAAAGCCCTGGGTTATGTCTGCAGAACCCAAGGTTTAAGGCAGACAGATAAGCCGGAAAGCTGTTTTGTCTGTGTTGGCCTCTCTACCACAGACACATGGGTAATGTCGCGTACTGGGCCTGCTTATGATGGAGTAGGGCTAGGCGGGAGTGGGACCCTACGCCACCCGGGCTTCGTCCTGGGCTTTGTAAGCCCACCGGTGCAGGTCACAGGCCTCTTAGGGTCGATTTAGTCTGTCAGGCCCGAATCAGTAGGATAGACACACCTGGAGAGCTGAAAGTGAGATTGGACATTCTCCACAGCAAAGTAACTGCGGGTCTCCCTGTCTTTCGCTGGCCAAGAGCGGTTGCCAGCAGCCTGGTACCCCCCCGATAGCTAGGGTCGTCCCAAATGTTTAGACAGCGCCTAGCCGTGCAAGGAATTACTTTTGTAAGGTTTTTTGGCATTTGCCTAAGCCAAGGCTGAATTTGTGTGTTCTGTTTTGGGGGGGGGGGGGGGGCCAATGGGTGATAAACACTAGTTGGACTTTTAACCTGCGTGGGTCACTGCTTTCTCTCTTCACTGCTACAGTCAACTAACAGAGCATTCACCAAAATATATATCTATATAATATGTCTTAAGGTATTGCTATCCCTTCTTTTTGTCAACAATGCATGCATAGGTAACTGATCATTATACATATATTGATAAGAAAAACCCAATAAAAAGTAATGGGACCCAAGAAACGTGTAACCAATCCCGTGCAACTTTCATGGCTTGTTATGTAGAATAACAACCGCCCTGAGACTCTTCATTTAAAGAAGGAGTCTCCTTCCTGCAATTGCTGCATATTCTTTATGTCATTGCTGATGTGTCTTTTAGCTTCTGGGCACAGGGTTCCAACATAGCCTACAAAAACTGCTCAAATAGATGCACACATCTGGTGAGATCAGTGTACAAAATAGCAAGAGTAAACAAGTTTTTTTTCTTTTTGGAAAACAAGTTTTATAAATGAATCCACCCAGCAGAACAAACAAATGAGCCCTTGCGTAATTAGATTTGCCTTGTTATATAGCTGAGGTTTCCTCTCTATGAAGACTCTTAATCTGCTTGGGGTTTCGTTTATAAACACCGGTAACTGTGTTAAAATATAATATTTCGCTAGAAATATATAGACATCTAGACCCCTCTGGGGACTCCTTCAACTAAATCTGCTACTTCTAAACCCCCAGCCATTGAAACATGATTGTACTTTATCTGTGTTGGATTAGATCCGCTGGCCAGGTGGATGGTGAATCAGGGTTATTTATATATCACTGCTGCTGACCAAAAATCCTCTGGAAAAATTTGACCCTTTTACATGTCGGGAGGTCCCTTCTATTTAATGTAGATAGTAGCTGTTTGTTTAACAGTGCTTATCCAAAGAAACAGTACTGTTGTGAATTCTGCAATGAGTGCATTCATAGATTACTATGTCATTCATAGTAGAGATAGCTAACATGCTCGGGCCGATCTTGATGCCGGTCGGCATTAGGGTACTCGAAACGCTCGTTACTCTGTACGCGGACCGAATACTTCTCCCGCTCGAGAAAATGGCAGCTCCCGCAGTTTGCTTTTTGGCGGCCATAAACGAGCCAATCACAAGCCATGAGACTCTGCACTCCACCCGCATACGTGTTACCCTACCTCGATGCAGTGGTTGCTGGCCAATCAGTACCCTGTGATGACTATCCGCTGGCCTCTCTCTCTGATCAGTCTGTCTCTGGATGCCTCTATGGAGGAGCTGCTGCGGCATGGGAAAGCCGTTAGTGTTTTTCTATTGAGCTTACTGTGAGCAGGAGTATGATTCTCAAAAACCCCACGCCCCTGCTTAGGCTACAATAACGTTCTACTTTTTTTATTTTCTTTGCATCTTTTACCATTTGGTTGAGGGATTGCAGGGGCTTGCTACCGTTGTGTTAGCTCTTAGTGGCACACCCTATCCATAGCAAAGACGAAGTGGGAAAAGTCAGTAGGGGTTGGGATTCTATAGGCAATAACTCAGTGTTCCTCTCATCTGCATATTATTGTGCTTCCTTTGATACTTGGCTCTACAATAGCCATAGAGATACAACAGCTTCTTGAAGGCCTACAGTAGCGTTCTATAGATTGATTTCTGGTTACTGCTGGTGCTTTATGTTTCTGTCAGTGCATTACTGCCAATTCTGAGCAATTTGTAAGTGAGACTTGCGACCGCTGTTTTCTGCGCTTAGTGGCGGCACTCATATCCCTAGCACAGGCTGAAGTGGCAAAATAGTAGGGGTTGGATTTTCTATTAGGCGTAAGCAGTGTCGATCTCAGCTGGCATAGGAGTGGTGCTTCCTTTGATACTTGGCTCGAAATACCATGGAGACTACAAATCAGCTTCTTGAATTCCTACATTAGCGTTCCTATATATTTGATTTCTGGTTGATCTGCTGGTGGCTTTAGTTTCTGCGTGCCTGTACTTCCATTCTGACAATTTGTCTGAGACTTGCGACCGCGTGTCTGAGGCTAGGGCGCACATATCCAATAGCAAAGTTGAAGTGGGAAAATGCAGTAGGTTGATTTCTATTAGCACTAACGCACTGTCATCTCATCTGGCCATAGTAGTGTGCTCCTTGATTACTTGGCTAGAAAATAGCCTAGGAAATACAACAGCTCTTGAAGGCCTACATAGCGGTCGCTATATGTGAATTTCTGGTTGATCTGCTGGTGGCTTTATTTCTGCATGCATGTCGTTCAATTCTGATCATTTGTAGTGGAGCCGGGCGACGCTGTGTTCTGCGCGTAGTGGCGCACATATCCATATCAAAGGCTGAAGTGGCAAATTCAGTAGGGGTTGTGATTCTATTAGGCAATAACTCAGTGTCATCTCATCTGCAAGTGTGTCTTCCTTTGATCGTGTGCTAGAAATAGCATAGGAGAATACAAACAGCTTCTTGAAGCCTAACAGTAGCGTTCTATATATTGATTTCTGGTTTGATCTGCTGGTGGCTTTAGTTTCTTCAGTTGCATTACTTCCAATTCTGAGCATTGTAGTGAGACTTGCGCCCGCTGTTTCTGCGGCTTAGTGGCGCCATATCCAGATGAACAGGCTGAAGTGGGGAAAATGTCATTAGGGGTTGGATTTTCTATTAGGTCACTAACTCATTGTCATCTCATCGGCATAGTAAGTGTGCTTCTTTGTACTTGGCCTAGAAAATACCATAGGAGAATACAATAGCGTCTTGAACCTACAGTAAGCGTGCTTATAATATTTGATTTCGGGTGGATCTGCTGGTGGCTGTAGTTTTCTGCATTGGCAATTCTGCCAATCTGATCAATTTGGAGTAACTTGCGACCGGGCTGTGTTTCTGCCTTAGTGGCGCACATATCCATGTCAAAGGCTGAAGTGGGAAATTCAGTAGGGTTGGTTTTTCCTATTAGGCACTAAATCAGTGTCCATCTCACTTTCTGGCATAGTAGTGTGCTTCCTTTGATACTTGGCTAGAAACTAGCCATAGCATAGGAGAGGATTGTTTGGGGGTTCTAAAACTCAAAAACAACAAAAAACACAAAAAAAAACAAAACACCAAAAAACACCAAAAAAAAACAAAAAAAGTAAAAAAAAAAAAAAGTTATAACTCCATTTTAAAATGGTTTAAACCCCCAGGGCTAGGGGCGAGGGACGAGAGGCGGTCCTTGGGCGTCCAACTACTGCAGGGGCGAGGCCCGGGTCCTGGCTGGGTGAGACACCACCTGCTTAAGGGATCAGGGAACGCCGGTCATAGCTACACTCCCTAGGTTCATGTCTGAAGTTACTGGACTCGTGGTAGAGCTACTGTTGAGGTCCAAACATGCGAACAGGTGATGTCGTGGCTTGCTTGACATGCTTCAGCAATTTGTCCACCACCCAGTCAGTCTTGCCACGCAGTCAACCCATGTCACCGAACTCCCCACTCCTCCAGCTCCTGCACCTCACCTCCTCCCCCCCAGTCTGCCCCTCCAATGAAAATTTGCCCTTTGAACCGGCATACTCTGAGGAACTGATTTCTGGACCCTCCTCACCGTCAACAAACCTACCTACCACTTGTCCGTGCTGCTGAGCAATTTTCCTATTCCAGGGTTTCACCATTCACAGTCTGTGGGTGATGATGCCTTCTTGACGAGTGGAAGTGTGTAAAGATTTCCGACGATGATAGACAACGGTTGGCAGACAGTGGGGAAGTTTGTTGTCCGTGCAAGAATCGAGGGGGGAGCAGACTGAGGATCGAGGACTGATGAGGTGACGACCCCGCTGGGTGAGAGCCGGGTGGAACCAGTGCTTCTGAGACGGAGGAGAGTCCTCGACCTGAACTGTTGGAAGAGCAGTGGTTTTTTTTGGGCCAGCGGAGAGGCGGGGCCAGCGCGTTTGAATCAGCGCAACTGTCAACTATTGAAGCTCCCGTGGTGAGGGCTTCTTGCGGCGAGGCAGATCTTCCAGAATGTGGAGGTTCTTTAAAGGAACCCTGATGACCGACGGACTTTGTGTGCACATTGGCCCAAACGCAAGGCTCAGTCAGCGGTTCCACACTACTAGTCTTAACTACAACCAGTATTCGCAGGCATATTAATGCTAAGCACCCCACTCAGTGGCAACAAGCCGTTCATCCTCCGGCCGTGCACACCACTGCTCTCCCCTGTGGTCAGCTGCTAGTCAGCCCCCTGCCAGGACCCTGGCCTCTCAAACCAAAACCCCCATCGTCGCCTCCACGATCTCCACAGCACCACCAGCGTTCAGCTCTCCATACCAACGCTGGAGCGGAGAACTTACGCAAATATAGTGCAACCCAGCCCAGCCCAGCCCAATCCCTTAATTGCCCATCTCCATATTGCTAGGCTTGGATATCTGCCCTATATGCTAGTAAGAACTCGAGGCCTTTCCGCAACCTCTGGCGGCGGCCGCCCTCGGTATCGTCCCCATCCCCACTTGACTTTCCCGGATTGCCGTCCCAGCCCTGCACAAGCACGTGTCTAACAACATCATCCGTGCCCGACCACGCCGTTTTCTGACAAGGTACACCTACCACGGACCGTGTACGAGTGCTTCCAGGGCAGGGCAACTTATAGTCGCTGACTGCACATTGGGGTTAACTTGGTGGGGCTGGGACCGAACTGACCCTGGGGCTGCTCATAATACTGGCCTGACTCCGAATTAATTGCGGGGGCCTACCTCGTCCAGGGTTTCAGGCCTACTATGTCATCGCTCCTCCTCCCAACCCGCCTCCACCTCCTCCCTCCGAACCTACCATCCGTGGGCACGGCGCCAGCAGTCACGTAGCTCTAGGCACAGCATTCAGTGCCGTCGCGAAGCGACAACAGGGCGTTGCTCAAAAACGCTCTGAGGCCTATGCGTACAAAAGGCACACCGCCCAAGAGTTAGTACAAGGGCTCACGCGCATTCTGATCTGTGGCTGGACCGCTGACTCGAAGCCGTTAATTGTTGTGTGTGAAAACGGCCGTGCCCTGGTGGCGGCTCTGCAACGTCTCGCAGACTGCACACATGTGCCATGCCTGCCCGTGTGTTAAACCTGATAGTGCAGCGTTCCTCAAGACAGTACCCCAATCTGTCTGATGTGGCTCACTAGGTGCTCCCGCATCTTGCGCAGTTTCAGGAAGTCCCATCCCAGATGCTGCCACTCTCCGGGCAGCGCAGCGCCGCTCCAACTGCCCGCTCACCGACTGTTGTGCGAGTGCCACCGGGTGGATTCACACTGACCAGTTATCCAGAGTTTACAGCATCGCAGAGCGATTGTGAATGCCAATGTCAACGTCCACAGAACTGTATCAGGTCAGTCACTTCTCAACCTCAAGTCTACAATGAGGATGGCGTGATGTCTGATATCTGTCAGTGCTTAGTACCTTTGAGGAGTCAACACAGATGGTCAGTGCTATGGCCGGCCATCATCAGCCCTCACCATCCCCGCTGGCTTGGCTGTTTGAAAAACTCTCTTGTCACCAATGAAGTCCCGGAAGCTTTGGCTCGTCACAGAACTGGGGAAGAAGATGCCTGTTGTAGCCACAGCACCCTGAGGTCTGTTTCTCACCATATCGGGAGGAGGTTGAGTGGAGGCTTATAGGAGGAGAGAGGAGGAGAATGTTTGGCGAGACCCAAGAGGGGACCAGTGTTGATTCCTCACTGTTCAGCAGCGTGTATGGGCATAAGAAAAGATGAGTTGGAGGAGTTTGGAGGAGGAGTAAATGGACGTCAAGCCAGTGAGGGGAGTGAATTCTTACCGTTTGTAACTCTGGGCGCATATGGCAATTTCATGCTAGGCTGCCTATCCCGTGACCCTCGCGTGTCAAGAATTTATCCAGCAACAGCAACAAACCGATTACTGGTTGTTCACTCCTCCGGACCCACGTTCCAAAGCAAATCTCGTGCCACTCCTCATCCCTGCAGAGGAAGGATTGTGATAATGCAATGAATACCAGCAGGGAGGACCATCAGCCCTAGTGCAACACACTTAAACAGAACAAGTTATTGTTCCCTTCTGACAGCGCTGCGGCAGAGGGCGGAGTTTTCTGCTTGGACATAGCAGGGAGAGTGGCGAGCAGGGGGACAGGAGATGACAGTGCTTGTACAATGGTCACAAGAGCTTACAATCTATGAGGAGGGTGGGCACAGGAGGTGACAGTGCTTGTACAATGGTCACAAGAGCTTACAATCTATGAGGATGGAGGGGACACAGGAGATGACAGTGCTTGTACAATGGTCACAAGAGCTTACAATCTATGAGGAGGGGGGGGGGCAGGAGATGACAGTGCTTGTACAATGGTCACAAGAGCTTACAATCTATGAGGAGGGGACACAGGAGATGACAGTGCTTGTACAATGGTCACAAGAGCTTACAATCTATGAGGAGGGGACACAGGAGATGACAGTGCTTGTACAATGGTCACCAGAGCTTACAATCTATAAGAAGGAGGGTACACAGGAGGTGACAATGCTTGTACAATGGTCACAAGAGCTTACAATCTATGAGGAGGAGGACACAGGAGATGACAGTCCTTGTACAATGGCCACAAGAGCTTACAGTGACCATTGGTACAAGCACTGTCATCTCCGTGGCCACCCTCCTCATAGATTGTAAGCCTTGTGACCATTGTACAAGCATGGTCATCTCTGTGTCCCCTCCTAATAGATGTAAGCTCTTGTGGACCATTGTACAGCAACCTGTCATCTCCTGTGCCCTCCTCATAGTGTAAGCTCTTGTGGCACATGTACAAGCCAACTGTCATCTCCATGTGCCCACCCTCCTCATAGATTGTAAGCTCTTGTGACTGTACAAGCACTGTCATCTCCTGTGTCCCCTCGCCTCCATAGATTGTAAGCTCTTGTACATGTACAAGCCTGTCATTCGTCCTGGTCCCTCCTCATAGATATGTAAGTCTCTTGTGACCATTGTACAAGCAATGTCACCCCTCCTGTGCCTCCTCCTCCTTCATAGATTGTAAGCTCTGTGACCATTGTAAGCACTGTCATCTCCTGTGCCCACCCCTCCTCATAGTATGTAAGCTATTGTGACAATTGTAAGCACTGGTAATCTTCCTGTGTCCCCCCTCTAAGATTGTAGCTCTTGTGAACCATTGTAAACAAGCACTGTCATCTCCTGTGTCCCCTCCTCATAGATGTGTAGGCTCTTGTGACCATTGGTACAAGCATGTCAATCTCCTGTGTCCCCTCATCGTAGTATTGTAAGCTCTTTGTGACCTTGTACAAGCACTGTCATCTCCTGTGGCCCACCCTACTCATAGCAATGTACGCTCGTCGTGACCATTGTGGACAAGCACTGTCACTCCTCTCCTGTGTCCCATCCTCATAGATTGTAAGCTCTTGTGACCACTTGTACAAGCACTGTCATTCCTGTGTCCCACTCCCCCTTTCCCCCCCCCCCCCCCCCCCCCCCCCAACCTTAGATTGTAAGTCTTGTGACCATTGTACAAGCAATGTCACCTCGCTGTGCCCTCTCGCCTCCTCATAGATTGTACGGCTCTGGTGACCATTGTACAAGCACTGTCCTCCTGTGTCCCCCTCCATCTCATAGATTGTAAGCTCTTGTGACCATTGTACAAGAGCTTACAATCTATGAGGGGGGCACACAGGAGATGACAGTGCTTGTACAATGGTCACAAGAGCTTACATCTATGAGGAGGGGACACAGGAGATGACAGCTGTACTGTCACAAGAGCTTACCGAGAGCTTGTACTGGTCACAAGAGCTTACAATCATATGGAGGAGCAGGTGAGCATCTGAGGGACAGAGTGACCAGTGCTTGTACAATGGTCACAAGAGCTTACAATCTATGAGGATGGAGGGGACACAGGAGATGACAGTGCTTATACAATGGTCACAAGAGCTTACAATCTATGAGGAGGGGGGGCACAGGAGGTGACATTGCTTGTACAGTGTGCAGTGTCTTGTGAGCGTAGTGTGTGTGTGCAGTGTCTTGTGAGCGTAGTGTGTGTGCGCAGTGTCCTGTGAGCGTAGTGTGTGTGCGCAGTGTCCTGTGAGCGGAGTGTGTATGCGCAGTGTCCGTGAGCGTAGTGTGTGTGCGCAGTGTCCTGTGAGCGTAGTGTGTGTGTGTGTGTGTGCGCAGTGTCCTGTGAGCGTAGTGTGTGTGTGTGTGTGCGCAGTGTCCTGTGAGCGTATGTGTGTGTGTGTGTGTGCGCAGTGTCCTGTGAGCGTAGTGGGTGTGTGGTGTGCGCGCAGTGTCCTGTGAGCGGGTAGTGTGTGTGTGTGTGTGCAGTGTCCTGTGAGCTGTGTGTGTGTGTGTGTGTGTGTGCAGTGTCCTGTGAGCGTAGTGTGTATGTGGTGTGTGTGCGCAGTGTCCTGTGAGCGTATAGTGTGTGTGTGTGTGTGCAGTGTCCTGTGAGCGTAGTGTGTGTGTGGTGTGTGGTGGGTGTGGCGCAGTGTCCTGTGAGAGTAGTGTGTGTGCGTGTAGTGACAGTGTCCTGTGAGCGTAGTGTGTGTGTGTGTGCGCAGTGTCCTGTGAGCGTAGTGTGTGTGTGTGCGCAGTGTCCTGTGAGTGTGTGGGTGTGTGTGTGTGTGTTGTGTGTGTGTGCGCGCAGTGTCCTGTGTGTGATGTGTGTGTGTGTGCGCAGTGTCCTGTGAGCGTAGTGTGTGTGTGTGTGTGCGTGCGCAGTGTCCTGTGAGCGTAGTGTGTGTGTGTGTGTGTGTGCGCAGTGTCCTGTGAGCGTAGTGTGTGTGTGTGTGTGTGTGTGCGCGCAGTGTCCTGTGAGGTAGTGTGTGTGTGTGTGTGTGTGCGTGTCCTGTGAGCGTGCAGTAGTGTGTGTGAGTGTGCAGTAGTGTGTGTTAGTGTGCAGTGGTGTGTGTTAGTGTGCAGTGTCCTGTGAGCGTAGTGTGTGTGCGCACTATGTGTGCGGTGTATTACAGAAATTTTCATACTCCTCCTCGGGTAAAAATACTCCTCAAAAATGGTGAGAGGAGTATTTTTACCCTTCTGGAAAAATGTTAGTGCAACCTCTGCCTCTGGCCTCATGAATACGCTTGAGCTTGGTCCTGCGTTCCTATTGTATTCTGCGGCAGTGTTTGTAAGCTTTAACAGAGGGATCCGATATAGCTAGCAGTTTATCACTGCTAAAAATGGGCTAGTGCTAGAAGCTGGTTGCATCACTAAGCAGCTCCTAGTGCCTTTTTAATGGGTGGCAGATCCTCTTTAAACCTAAATTTTAATTTCAACCATCTGAATCTTACAGGTACCTGCAGATTCAGCAAATCCTCAAAAACATAGCATCCTTAAACCAAGAGAAATTTCGCACAGCGCACTGTTGCTTGAAGTAGAGTGTCCGGTGACTCTTGATGTTGAAGAGTTGTTCACCGTCTTGGGTAGGCAGCTCTTATAGCATCAGGGATAGAGTTGTGGCGTCTACTGGTGTACAAGGGACAAACCCATGTCCTAGGTAGTTAACTACATAGACAGGCTCATATGCAAAGACAGTTATATAGATTACAATAACAACTTTATTTATAAATTTGTCATCAGATGTATACAGGGCCTACGGGAAGTAAGAACATACAAATATGTTACAATAAATATATGAATTAGGTATTAGAATATAGTATAGTAGATTAATATAATCATGTGCATAGTAATGACGGAATAATTGCATAGTGGTCAAGGCTATTAAATTAATTAAGTAAGAATATAGGAATAAAATTTATAAATACATATACATAAAACACAAATAAATACATAAGTCTAGGGAAGGAAGTGTGAATACATATAACATGAGACTTCATTGCATTCTGCATCATTTATGTGGTAAAAATTAAAAGCTTTAAGACATGAAACTGAACACTGACCAGATGGCCTGATGGATGAACAGTAGGTGGTCACACATCTGGATGTGTGAGTATAAGAATGATATAATATGTATTGTTCAAAGAAAGGATTGTGGACTTACATATGTTCAATGTGATCAATCTGTGATTATGGCAGCCATAGGGGGTGTATATGGTCTTTTTGACACATTAGATGAGAGGCATTAGATCTAATTGGAGCGATTTAAAAATTAGAATGATATAGTAAATAGGTAGGTCACATAGAGTTATAACGTAATAGTAGAAGGAAACAACAGACTTGCATGTGTAGCAGGTAAACCTAGAGTGTAAACCTTAGGGGAAAGGAGACCCAAATGTCTAATGAGATGACTGGGTTTATTTTAATTGCAACAGACCAAAAATGCCA
Source organism: Engystomops pustulosus (assembly GCA_019512145.1). Classification (NCBI taxonomy): domain Eukaryota; kingdom Metazoa; phylum Chordata; class Amphibia; order Anura; family Leptodactylidae; genus Engystomops; species Engystomops pustulosus. Next base: position 38,006,216 of record CM033648.1, on the reverse strand, counting down.
TCAGGCATATGTAACCTATTTGTCAATGGTTAAAAAAATACCTTTTATTCATATATCTTAAAAAGTGTATTCAATACACCATAAAGGGCAACAGTGTATATACAAAGAAAAAAGAAAATTAAAAGCACAGCTGGAGTGGGTGATCAATTATTTTGAGATCTCATATGACTAAACATATGGTGATAGGAGGCAAGTACAATTGTGGAATGGTACAAAATGTCAACCCCTGTTATTTTCACAGTGGGAAGCAGTTTACAGTGTATCAGTTTTATTATTGATGTAGTTGAGCCTGTGCTGCACTAGCTACAAGGCAACTTACTTGGTGTTATAACTCTCCTAATACACTCACTGTACTACCTCCCGCATTTCCCACCCTCGGCTTATACTCGAGTCAATAGGTTTTCCCAGTTTTTTGGTGGTAAAATTAGGGGCCTCGGCTTATACTTGGGTCGGCTTATACTCGATTATGTACAATGTATTAGAGAGACAAACAAGACAGACATATTTCTTTCCATGCCAGTTATATTAAAAAGTCCATCTACAAAATGTCATACGTGAAGAACGCCAAGGTTTAAACTTCCTTCAGATATTGCTGGCCTGGAAATGTTCTCAAGAACATTTTGATCTCCTTAATGTTCAGTTCTATCATATCTATGAGCAATTACACAGAGAATTGGACCTCTTTGACCTACCTGTATGATTTGACTTCTCAACTTATGGGCAAGCAACGCATTGAAAGCAGCATACATGTCCATGTATTGGGATTTTCTGAATCCTGGAGAAGACTCACTGTAGAGCGAGGAACTTGGAAAGTGACAAATTCATGTATATTTTTGTAGTCATAGTAAGTGGGGGTCATTTATGTTAGTATTTTTTTTCTTCTATTTTTGTAACTCCTTTGGCGCATTTGACATATGTGTTGCGCCTGATGTACCTTTAGGATCAAGAAGTGGACCTATCAAAAAGGCGCAAACCATGGTTAAAAAGTCACAACTAAACCCCAGTCCTGACCAGGACCAGGATGCAAAAACCCCACAGACTCTTCTGCCTGATATATATCAACCTCTAAGATAAATAAAACTAGTCCAAAACCTGGAAAAAAACATGAAAAGACATGAACAAGTGTCCTGACCAAAGATAAATGACCCCCCCACTGTGATCAGCAGAACAACAGACAGAACAAGTGTGAACAAAGATAGAAATTTTAAGAGAACAGTTTGAAGTGAGCACCAAATACCTACAGTGAGGTGCAGCTCTGCCCCAGGTGGGGTATTCACAGTGACATACCCACCTTAAATACTAGGGCAGGTACTGGCTATATACTGGGGGCAGGGGACTGGCTAACTATATACAGGCAGTCCCCGGGTTACATACAAGATAGGGTCTGTAGGTTTGTTCTTAAGATGAATTTGTATGTAAGTTGGAACTGTATATTTTATCATTGTAATCCCAGCCACAACTTTTTTTGGTCTCTGTGACAATTGGATTTTAAAAATGTTGGGTTGCCATAAGAACCAGGATTAACAATAAAGCTTCATTACAGACGCCTATGATAACTGTTATAGCTGATTATTGGAGCCTAGGACTAAAGTACTAGAGGTTCTGTGACATGGCTGTCTATCTCTAGAGGTTCTGTGACATGGCTGTCTATCTCTAGAGGTTCTGTGACATGGCTTTCTATCCCTAGAGGTTCTGTGACATGGCTGTCTATCTCTAGAGGTTCTGTAACATGGCTGTCTATCCCTAGAGGTACTGTAAACTGTATGTCTGTCTCCAAAGGACATTTTACATGCCTGACTGTTTCATTGTGATGACGTTATGCACTCAATAAAGGAAATTCCTTCAATAAGGGTTAAAGCAAAGTACACGTTTGGTATCATTATACACAGGAGGATCTGCACTTTATTTTTGGTATATAATCATTTTATACAATTTATGATTTATTATCAAATTAAAAAAGATAAATTAAAGGGAACCCGTCACCACTATTTTCACAAATACAGCTGGTGGCAGGTTCCTATAGAGCTCTAGTAACTATCTGACACCCTGCTTGTAGCTAAAAATTGTTCTCCTCAGATCCCCATAAAATCAGAGTTATAATCTTGCCTGGTATCTATGCAGCTTTGGAGCGAGTCCATGGGGGGCGTGGCCTAATGTCATGTGACCATGGTGACATCATCAAAGGTCCTTGAGCTACTTAATATGAAAACTATACCCCATGTACATATCTGACCACATAAAACAATCACAGCAGCCTCCATGGACTTCTACTTCCCGCCGTGCAGGCTGCTGTGATTTGATGTGATAAAATATGCTGTGATTTCATGAAAAAAAAAGGAAAATACATTTCTTTATATTTGGTTTCACTTTTTTGCCTTTAGGGCCAATAATTGAATTGGGAGAAATGGATCCATCTGATTTCTGGGCTGAGTTCCAGGAAGGAGATAATCAGGGAGTAGAGAAAGGAGAAAACCCTACTACTACAGTTTCTACTATCGCAAGCAGTTCTGAAGAAGAAGGAAAGAAGGAAGCTCAGTCGGATGACACCGGAGAAGGTAAAGTGTACAGATGACTGTGGTCCTGATAACTATTGGTGCCATGCGGATCAAAGTAAATTATCAGATGTATGAGTTGTCTCATAAAAATAACCACTTTTAAACATAAAGCTCAATTGGTGATCAGCTGAACTTTGAAACTGTCTTTAAAGGGATTGTCCACTTTCAGCAAATAATGGATATTGTTTCTGTAATGAAAAATTATACAATTTTCCGTTCTGTATCAATTTTTCATGGTTTTCTAGATCTCTGCTTACAGGAAATTTCTTGTGATGTCACACAGGTGCACGGCTCGTTATATCACAAAGCTCTGATTACACTCTGTGGTATAATAAGCCGTGCACCTGTGTGACATCACATGACCATGGACCTGTTAATATAAACAGGAAGTAAACAATGAAACTTCCTGTTGAATGACAGCAAACAGAGATCTAAAGAACCTTGAGGAATTGTATACGTTTTCATTACGGTGGCCGAGTGGGTAGCATTTCTGCCTTGCAGCGCTGGTGTTCGCGTCCCACCCAGGTCAACATCTGCAAAGAGTTTGTATGTTCTCTCCGTGTTTGCGTGGTTTTCCTCTGGGTTCTCCGGTTTCCTCCGACACTCCAAAACATACTGGTGGGTTGTTTAGATTGTGAGCCCCATGGGGACAGGGACCAATTTGGCAAGCTTTGTGCAGCGCTGCGTAATCTGTGTGTGCTATATAAATAAAGAATTATTATTATTATACAAACAATATCAATTATTTGATGAAAGTAGACATAATAGCAAAAATGCATGTTACACCACTGTGATGAAAATAAATATTTTTGACATATTTTAAATTAAGGTCTCATTTATTACTAAAAGAAATAAGCAACAAGAATATATCATCAACTATAAATGTGAGTATTACACCTGAAGAAATGATTATAATGGATATTGTTTCATTATTTTGTAATTGTTCAGGTGCAGCACATAGAGAGCAAGATACAAGAGATCATCAGACTGAAGATGGTAGAAGCAGAGTGGCACATTTTATTGAGGGCAAACCTTGGTCAGGTGAATAACAAACCACTAAAAAGTTAGAATAATATCATATAAATATTGTGCATAAAAGCTTTTAGCCAGTTATACAAAACCTTACCAGGGTAAATATAAGACTTTAATAGGGTTACACATATTATACTTGCCCTGGTTCCTTGGGAGACGCCAGGGTAGGAGGACATGGGCAGATTAAGCCTGGGCTGTATGAATATTATTGCCCCTACAAGTCTCAAGCTTCTAGGGGAATGGAGGATGCGTCCCTTCTGCCTGCCTTCAATCTGTTGTTTCAGGACCTTTAAAGGTCCTGAAATGGCTGGCACTTGTGTACATATGTATTTAGAGGAGGAACAGATGTACGAGGATTTCATGGGTGAAGGTCCTTCTCAGTATCAATGGTTGTGGCTGGTTTGGGTGGCCATGAGCCCTCTAGAAGTCTTGGGCCTAGGGCTACAGCCCAAAACACCTATATCACAGTGGCGTAACTAGGAGAGACAGGGTCCCTAGCAGGCTACTGCATGGGGCCCCCCTTCCCACCTAAAAAATATACATATTAGTACACTCACACATGTGAGTTACAATCACATATAAATACACTCATGTGCATATACACACGTACAGTGCCATATGCGAAATAATCACATACAGTGTATACAGACACCATATACACATCACAGATACTGCATATATACATCACAGTATATGTTATATACATATTATGCTAGACATGTGCAGTACAATATAGATATAATGGTGCACTTCCTCCATTCTTTATTGTGTCAGGTCGGATGACGGGGCCCCCTGACACTGCGGGCCCCATAGCGGCTGCTATGGCTGCTACCGCTGTAGTTACGTCCCTGCTGTATCATAATCCACTATTGCAGCAGGACTTCCTCTGCTTTCCAAAACTAGTTTGGTGGATAAAATTGGAAGAAGCACACCTAGTTTTTACCATGAAAAAAAATTGTATAATCATTTCATATCCCCAATTGTTAACCCTTTATCTCTCTAGGTGACCTGCTGACTTCAGATCTGGCTATCAGGTACAGTTCATATGGAGATAGAAGTGAAGGAGAATACCGTGATGCTGCATCAAAATTCACAGGTGATAAGAGCCTACCTCTTTTGCAGCCGTATACAGGGAGTACATTTAAAATGTATAATCCTGATAATCATACAACACCCTTTAACAAACTTTGCAAGTCAGTAGTAAAATGTGTGACCATGAGAAATAACAATAATGCCTCTTTACTTCCTTAGGAAGCATACACAAAAACTGCAGCTAACTCACAGCTCCTTTGCCTTCTCTTGGGCACGTTCACAGTATGGTGCATGCATTGTGAGCAAACGTGAATCACCGCGCTGTGAACGAGCCGACTTCCATCATCGTAAAAGATAGGGTAGGTCCTATTGCTGCCCATTTTGGAGTGTCGACAGTCACTTTCTATGGACACATGGACGCATGGCCCATTGCTTCCAAGCTGCAAAATGCATACGTTCTGCATGTTGTAGTCGTCTCAGAACTGGAGGCTAGAAACTCATTTCTTTGATGTCTCTTATAGACTACACTGACAACGTGTACAAAGTAGAGGGGAATCTGCTCCTAAAACACTTTTTTGTCATTTAACAGAAGCTGGATCTCATAAGACATTATAGAGCAGTACTGACAAATAGTTGAACATAAATCACTGAAATTTCCTATTTAACCCCAGCAACTTCTGCCTGTGCCTTAGTCTTAACTCTCTCACTCTTGCTCATTCCACCTCCCTAAACTTTCCATAGACTGCTATGTACTATACTCAATTCGTAAACTGATACTTCTAAGAGCTGCAGTTTGGGAGTGCGTTACATTAAGGAAACCTGTCACCTGGGCTAAATCCAGCAGCTCATCCCAATGCTTTCTCAGCAAGCAGCAGTAATGTCATGTGACCAGGGTGATATCATCGCAGGTCTTTTGACCTCCTGACATTACCGAACTGTACACCATGAACATATCTGATCACATGAAATCACAGCGACCTCCATGGAGAGGATTAGAAGTGCATGCAGGGAAGCTGTGATTTTATGTGGTCAGATATGTGCATGATATACAGTTTACTATTGTTAGGAAGCTGAAAGACCTGAGATGATGCCCCTGACTTGCTCTAGATACCCTTGGATTCCAGCCACATTTATAACTCTGATTTTATCAAGATGTGAAGGAACTATTTTTAGCTCAATGAATGGTGTCGGTTAGTTAATAACCGACCTAATGTCATGTGACCAGGGTGACATCATCAAAGGTCCTTGAGCTACTTAATATGAAAACTATACCCCATGTACATATCTGACCACATAAAACCATCACAGCAGCCTCCATGGACTTCTACTCCTCTCCATGCAGGCTGCTGTGATTTCATGTGATAAAATATGCTGTGATTTCATGACATATATGCTTAGTGTACAGTTCCTAATGCTCCAATGCTAAGCTAAGCTATAGGACCTGCGATGATGTCACCCTGGTCACATGACATTATAGCAGCATACAGAGATAGGGATGGGGAGGAGCTGCTTCATTCAGCCCGAGGAGGCCACGCCCACTTGGACTCCATGTAGCCAGGCTTTGTTACCAGATAAAACTATAAAGTTGAATATATGGGGATCTCAGGGGCATAATTTTTAGCTACAAGCAGGGTGTCAAATAGTTATTAGAGCTCTATAGGAACCTGTCACTACCTGTATTTGTGAAAATAGTGGTGACGGGTTCCCTTTAAATATGACTATGAGGTCTATCCAGCCTTTAAAGTAAAATGAAAAAAAAAAAAATCAGCTCTGCAGGTGGATTTTTAAAATCAAAATAATAAGATCTGTCTGTAAAAATCACTCGCCCTTTATGTTCTAGGCCATGTGAAATTAGTGTGTGAAACCTCTGACATTTACTTTGAAGTGGCCATTCACTAATACCCTTGTGTTTTATAAGAAGTAAGATCAAAGGAAACTTCTGGCAGCCTGGCTGCAAATATAATCAGACCATCTCAGAAGAAAATGGATTCTTGGAAATACGCTGCCTTCACAACGTACAGATTTCAGTCACTATAAAATGACATTTTTTTATGTGCAACATTTTTGAAGTTTGCTGTTCAGGCAGAGAAGATTAGGTAGTGTTTCATATTTCAAACAAAGAAAAATAAAATCAGAAATACAGTAAATTTACTGTATAATGCCTGTCTTCCATTATTGTCCATTGTCTAGATTCTAGAAGATAGGTCAATATGCCCTATAGGCATTTTAAGGAACCATAATGTTTTCTTTGTTTTAACTTTTAATAATATAGATCCCATTTCAAGAAATTAGCGACAGACCCTTTAAGTTCTACATTTTTAGATAAGATCATCATGTACTGAACTTGCTTTTCAGTCACTCACCATTGGTACTCTATCAGATCTACAGGAATTTGAAACCAAGTCTATACCTAGAACTCTTTTCCATGTTCCTCAAACTATTCCCTAATCATTTTTGCAGTATGAAAAGAGGCAGTTGCCACTGAGGCATTGAAAGAATAACACTGTTGTGTACGGTTGCACTTGGGGTATCAGTGTAACTGTTGGCTACTGTGGCAACTACTGGCTTCTGGAAGATCACTATGACTACTGGCTACTGAGGGCAGGCACTGTGACATCTGGCTACTGGAGGTGTCAGTAACTGCTGGCTACTTAGAGCATCCCTCTGACATCTGGCTGTGGTGGGCATCTGTGTGACTACTGGCTCTTGGGGCATTTATGTGACTTCTGGCTTTTGGAAGCATTGCTTTGACTGTTGGCTACTGCGAGTATCCTTATGACTGCTGGCTACTGAGGGCATCCCTGTGACTGCTGGCTTCTGAGGGCATCCCTGTGACTGCTGGCTTCTGAGGGCATCCCTGTGACTGCTGGCTTCTGAGGCCGTCCCTGTGACTGCTGGCTACTGAGGCCGTCCCTGTGACTGCTGGCCTTACTTGGTGTTATAACTCTCCTAATACACTCATTGTACTACCTCCTAGTTGTGACCGTAGTCTATTACACTATTTATCTAAAACCCTACATCCGGGTTACAAACAAGATGGGGTCTGTAGGTTTGTTCTTAAGTTCAATTTGTATGTATGTAAGAACTGTATATTTTATCATTGTAATCCCAGCCACAACTTTTTTTGGTCTCTGTGACAATTGGATTTTAAAAATGTTGGGTTGTCATAAGAACCAGGATTAACACTAAAGCTTCATTACAGACACCTGTGATTACAGGCGGTCCCCTACTTAAGGACACCCGACTTACAGACAACCCATAGTTACATACGGACCCCTCTGCCCACTGTGACCTCTGGTGAAGCTCTCTGGATGCTTTACTATAGTCCCAGACTGCAATGATCAGCTGTAAGATGTCTGTAATGAAGCTTTATTGATAATTCTTGGTCCAATTACACCAAAAATTTTGAAACTCCAATTGTCACTGGGGCAAAAGAAAAAAAATTGTCTAGAACTTCCATTATAAAATATACAGTTTCGACTTACATACAAATTCAACTTAAGAACAAACCTCCAGACCCTATCTTGTATGTAACCCGGGGACTGCCTGTACTGTTATAGTTGTTTATTGTAGCCTAGGACTAAAGTACAGTAAATTACCAATATCCAGTGGTCCGTTTGTAACTAGGGGTCGTATGTAAGTCGAGTGTTCTTAAGCCACCTGACATGTTTCGCCATGTACTGGGGTCCTCAGGGGGTATCGGGATTGTACAGCTTTGCACTCAGAAATTAAATTGTGGAGGGCTAGTGAGCACATGCGTGATGGAAAGTCACTGCATGCATGCCTACTGACTCCAATGCTCTGGTGGCAGTGGACATCAGTTGATAAGAAGGAGGTTAGTATTTTTACGTGGAATATAGTGTACAGAATCTACATGGGAATAAAATATGAATGAAACATGAAAGCCTAAGGACCTTTAAAAGATTCTATCCGACTGAGTTGTAACCCTAAACTTAACCTGAATATTGCTGGCCGTAACATATAAAATATAGCGTAGTTAACATAAGGTTGAGGGGCATATGGTTATCAAACCAGGAGATATATAAAAACACACAATAAAGGGGTAAAGGGGAAGGAAACAAAGGAGAATTAATACAAAATGAATAATGAAGGAAGGAAATGAACAAGATGGGGAATGTGGTTTACACCCTTCCAAGGACTCATCAAAGAGGACCTGTCACTAGTTCTCAAGACACATTGTACTTCATGTTAGTTGTAAAATTTAAGTGATAAGTTTTGCGTTTCATTCTGATAAAAAGTGAAAATTTTGAAAATTTTCTGAAAAATTCTTCATTTTCAAAGTTTTAAATGTTTTGCTTACCAGACAGATAGTTCAGCTACCCCAAAAGCTAGATTACTCACATATCCGGAATGTCTGCTTTATAATGGAATTATATTTTATGCGCCCTCTCCTTTTTCTATGATGTTATAATGCTTAGAACTTTAGGTGTGATTTTTAAAATTTTAATGAAAATCGCCAAAACTCACATTTTGAGGGACAACTCAGCTTTCAAGTGACTTTGAAAGACATAAATAATAGTTAAACCCCATAAACCCCGCTATAGAAACTTCACCCCTCAACGCATGTAAAACAATTTCTATTAAGTTTTAACCCTTTAAGTGTTTCACATGGGTTAAAATAAATTGGAAGTGCGATTTAGAAACATTTACATTTTTTTGAGAAAATACATTCATTAAGCCCAAAAATGATACTTTCATAATGGATAAAATTATGAAATGCTCCGCAAAGTTTGATGGCCATTTTCTCCCGAGTCTATTGATACAGCAGTTCCCCACTACATATGACGTTTTGGGCAGATGGCAGGGCATAGAATGAAAGCAGCGCCATTCATAGCAGATTTGTAATGTCACAATTGCCATATATAAACATTTCTTCAATTAGATGTTATTAAAAAAAATGTTCCTGTGTGAAGATAATTTATCATAAATGTAGTCATATGATCCCTTAGAAACAAGACTGTGTCCTTGGTTACGGCCACGTCTGCTGGAGAGATTGCACAAAAAAACAAAAAGTTTCTGAATATTAAATGTCTGGGAGTTACTGCATATCCTACAGCCGCCCTGTGGTAATGATCGCTGAATCCAGGTGGTCAGGCAGGACTCTATAGCGCAAGTCTGGCCACCGCTGCCAGAGAGTGACGTGGTCGTATCCGAGGAAGCTATCTCGTTTCTAAGGGACTACATGACTACATTTATGAGAAATTATCTTTACACAGGAACATTTTTTTTTAATAACATCCAATTGAAGAAATGTTTGCATATGGCAAATGAATTTAATTAAATGTGAATGCCCAGATGAGAATACCCCTTTAAGCAAAAGGTCACTGGTTTGGATCAAGGAGCAGCCATGAAGAAATTCCCAAGATTCCCAAGAAAATACAGATACTAGCCTCTTCTTTAAGAAAATTACCTAACAGCTTCCTGTTAGTGCCATAACAGTGGAAAGAATATAAAATTAAACCCATCCATTCTGAAGCCAAGAGATGGATGCCCTGGCAAAATATCTGGGTCAACAAGTCGGCTCATCACAAGATCTATCAGTTCTGGTGCAACAAACATGGTGTCTCGTATACTTCGTAATAAAGGGATCACAGATGTCCACACAATCACTGTGGGTAATTAATAGAGATGAGCGAGTATACTCGTCCGAGCTTGATGCTCGTTCGAGTATTAAGGTACTCGAAACGGCTCGTTGCCCCTGCTCGAGATCGAGCATTTAATTAAAAAAACACAGTGAAGAACAATGAAGAATAGAATAAAAACAGTAAACACAGGATCATTTAAGTGAAAAACACAGTGAAGAATAGATTACAGATGTTCGGCACATCTGCTTACTTGTCGGAAGATACGGCGGAACGGTGCGAACAAAATAGTATGTGAAGAACACATTGAAGAACACGGTGAGCAGGACAGAGACATCGGGGAACAGGACAGAGACACCGGGGAGCAGCACAGGCAGCGGCAGGCACAGACACATCGGGGCAGCGGCAGGCACGGAGACACGGGGGCAGCGGCAGGCACGGAGACACGCAGGCAGCATGTTATAGAGCAGGATGAACTGAGGGAACTGTACATAGTATCCTGCCTGCAGGAAGCCTGTTGTAGAGCAGGAGAAGCTGAAGGGATTGTACAAAGTGTCCTATCTGCAGGCAGCATGTTATAGAGCAGGATAAGCTAAGGGGATTGTACATAGGCTCCTACCTGCAGGGATTATGTTATAGAGCATGAGGAACTGAGGGGATTGTACATAGTATCCTACCTGCAGGGAGCATATTATAGAGCAGGAGGAGCTGAGCAGATTGTACATAGTAGCCTGCCTGCAAGAAGCATGTTATAAAGCAGGAGGAGCTGAGGGGATTGTACATATTGGGGGTCATTTACTAAGGGCCCGATTCGCGGTTTCCCGACGTGTTACCCGAATATTTCCGATTTGCGGCGATTGTACCTGAATTGCCCCGGGTTTTTGGCGCACGCGATCGGATTGTGGCGCATCGGCGCCGGCATGCGCGCGACGGAAATCGGGGGCGTGGCCGAGCGAAAACCCGACGGATTCGGAAAAACCGCCGCAACACTCACCGGCCACTTTATTAGGTACACCATGCTAGTAACGGGTTGTACCCCCTTTTGCCTTCAGAACTGCCTCAATTCTTCGTGGCATAGATTCAACAAGGTGCTGGAAGCATTCCTCAGAGATTTTGGTCCATATTGACATGATGGCATCACACAGTTGCCGCAGATTTGTCCCATCCGAATGTCGCAGCAGAAATCGAGACTCATCAGATCAGGCAACGTTTTTCCAATCTTCTATTGTCCAATTTCGATGAGCTTGTGCAAAATGTTCATTTCTGAAATGAACATTGCAGTCATAATAGTTAACTTCATGAAGGAAAGGTTTTCCTCTCTAATAATTTTTCTCCTTTCTTCTCCTGCAGTGAGCAGTGTTTCTGAATGCTTTCTCAAGTATGTAAACAGCATATAGATCAGGAGAGGATGCTAAAGATTAACTCCTTACATTCCCAGATAATATTATCAAGCGACAATCTTGAAGGAGTAAATGCAAGAAACGCCCACAGAACTGCCGCTCACTGGATGTTTTTTCTTTTTCGGACCATTCTCTGTAAACCCTAGAGATGGTTGTGCATTAAAATTGTATAGCACCCTGGAGCATAAGACACTGTACAGGCTTCCAGGTAACAGGTTCGCTATAAACTACAGGAAAGGGGTTTGCCACAGCAAAGAGCAAGGGTGACAGGAGACACGTCTGCCTTGCCCCTCTATAAAGCTATATATATATATATATATATATATATATAGGCAGTCCCCGGGTTACGTACAAGATAGGTTCTGTAGGTTTGTTCTTAAGTTGAATTTGTATGTAAGTCGGAACTGTATATTTTATTATTGTAAACCCGCCCAGAATTTTTTTGGTCTCTGTGACAATAAGATTTTTAAAAAAGTGCGGTTGTCATAAGAACCAGGATTGATATTAAAGCTTCATTACAGACACCTATGATAACTGTTATAGCTGTTTATTGTAGCCTAAGACTAAAGTACAGTAAATTACCAAAATCCAGAGGTCCGTTTGTAACTAGGGGTCGTCTGTAAGTCAGGTGTTCTTAAGTAGGGGACTGCCTGTGTGTATATATATATATATATATATTGTCTTAAGGTATTGCTATACCACTTCTTTTTGTCAACAATTGCATGCATAAGTAACTTATCATTATACTATATATTGAGTAAGAAAAACCCAATAAAAAGTATGGGACACAAAGAAACTTGGCTTTCATGGCTTGTTATGTAGAAGTAACCGTCTGAGAGCTCTTCATTTAATAGAACGGAGTCTCTGCATTGCTGCATATTCTTTATGTATTGCTGATGGGTATTTTAGCCTCTGGGCACAGGGTTCCACATAGCTACAAAAACTGCTCAAATATGATCCATCAGGGAACAGCCCAATTTGTGATGAAAACTGAATGCCCAAATGCATCAACGTTTTACTAGGTCTATATTTCAAACAGTTTTTTCTTGTTCATTTACTATATTAAAAACTTACTTTTCCCCATAATTTACAGATAGTTACTTGTGTTTGTTTGTATTGGTAAATATTTGTTTTACTTTTCTTACTGTAAAAAGGACACTTATTCTTATCTATGATTTATACTAAATCTTTGAAGCTCACTAGATGCACGCCAAATAATCATTCTAAAAAGTATCTACAAACACATATTCATTGCTTTTCACATCCCCACACCAGGGATGGAAAGCTGCAGCTTGTCAGAAAAAAAGCTGTTAAGGACTCTGAGCTCTTTCATAAATCCAAAGTGTCTGACTTTGATATTGCAGTTTACTGAAGTAAGCCTTTATCCTATAAATCATGTTCCCTAAATTCAGTACAGAATTGCTATTCAGTGGGTAGTCTAGGCCTTCCTACAATATTTAGTGACAATTGCCTGTGTAGTTTTATGTACTAGTTTTATCATATAAGAAAATTATGGATGTCATGCAGTGTTATAGCTGGCTATCAAATCTTTATGTTATCATTAATAAATTATTTGGAAACATTTTTAACAGAATTTTTAAAATACTTGCAAAGGTAACTTTGCCCACAGCAAGTTGTTTGTAGAAATGTTTGAGGTTGTCCTATTTGCCTGAAAGTGGCTTGCAGAAATCCATGTGCTTGTTTACAAAACTGAATGAGCTGAATTCAACTTATTTTCAGCTGCAGAAATTTTTGGAACTAATTTGCTGTATTTAAACATTTGTTGAGACAAAGGCACTGTTTAATTCCATTAACCAATGAGTCAACAACACAATGTAGAAAAACATGTTAGTCTGTCGATAGATTGAAGACATTTATTTTATTAGGTGTATTTTTCGGTATTTTCCTAATGTATTTCTTAACATAAATAAATAGATCATGGTGGTCATGTGAACGACAGGTATCCAAGGCAGCACAGAGTTGCTGGACCCCCTCGGTCCAAGTACAGCTCTGCTGATGGCACTCACTCCCAGCAGTGGTTTGATTTCCCCCAACATAGCAACATAGCAAAAATAAATAACCTAACTGCTAACAGGTATTTAAGAAGTGTCTACGCTGCTTTTGTGTTGCATGGACCCTTTTGAAGCGCAGCTGCACTAGCTTTCAAGTGACACAAATTAGGGGGTATGCCATTGGTTGGTCCGACTGATTCAGACTGAGCGCCAGATTTAACTTTCAAATTGTGTCCGACTTTAAAAGTAATTGTGCCCCAATGTGAAAATAGTCATTACATTTGGCCCCAAATTATTCATATTATAAATTAAAATGACACAGCGGTGATACCATTTTTTAATATTTATTAATAATTTGAAACTTTAAAAACCCTAAGTGAAGTAATTTTTTTTCTTTACTTTTACTGTTGATGAAATTTTGTTAATAATCTGAACAGCTTCTTTATCAAGTTGAATCATGTATTGACAGCCATTTAATAAGAAACCGAGAAATGTTGAGGAATGCATAAAGCATTACAAGGCCGCAAATTTTCCCCACCTTACAACACCTCCATGCCAAATTGACATGAAGGGGCACAGAGTGGGCTATTAGCTGCATCTGCTGTGCAATTTATGGAGCCACACAGTCACTTTCTGGATATACTAAGATGCCGGAGTCTCTTGGTATAGCCAGCACAAATTGTTGGGTGGGGAGGATCATCAAGAACTGGTGAATAATGGGCTAGCTCTTGATAAACCATCCCCCTCCTCCTTAATATTTAATACTATTTAAAAAAAAACATCACTTTATCAGACACAAGAAAGTAAAGTGTTAGTACGCAGTGGTTGTCCATCAATGACTTTTCGAACCTAATCAATAAGGGGTTAAATGAAACTTATTAACCGCTAAATTAACTGTGCTCAAATAAAGCATTTGATAACGGCATTTATTGCTTACAGGCTTCAAAAGAAAGCAGTTCTGTCTATAGAATGCACAATAGTTCAAATATCTTGAAAATAAAGTTGTATGCAAAACCGTGCAAAACACATGTAAAACATAAAACAATATACAAATAAATGCATTCAAGTACATGTAATCTTGTTAACTTTAAAAAGGGGTCAGGAACTTGTAGGAACACAACTTACAGTAAGGGTTCATAGTGGTGGCAGAGCTTATGCTGTCTATTATTGTGGAGAATGCCATTTTTAATCTTTACAGAGGTATACAGTTATCTCATGGTGAAAAGATTGTTCCTGAAAACACAAAGATGTCTTTCCCTTAAAAGTGTAGATGTCGTTTCCTTAAAGAATAGGTTATATTATACCTATATGTTACATTGATCTTTTCTAAAAAAGATTCCTTTAAATTTTCTGAATTGTATGTTTTCGAATGAACTTTGTAATGTTCTACTTTATATTTAAAATCTGCCTTTTGTAACATTTCAGAGGGGCTTGCTCTTAATTGAATCTCTCAGTGGAATACTTAAGGCAGAAACATATGCTCAGAATTTCTAAGTAATTGCAATATCACTAAAAGCTCTGCAATGAAATTATAGAGACTAAATGTTACAGAAATTAGATTTTTGTTGATCTAATTATGTCAATTTGATTTTAATATCTTTGATTGATTCTAGTTTATTCTGCAATACAATGCCAAAATCTGTTTAAGTCAAACAAAGCAAACACCAGGCAATTTATTTAGTGAATTTTCTTTCAGATAAATTAATAGGCTTTAGCCAACTTGTGTACATCTTACTGTTTAGTTTTATACATTTTTATTTTTTTGGCTTTTTTTGTTTATAAAACCATAAAATATATATATTTTTTAAACTTAAACTTTATTATCCTCAAGAAGATACACAATGAGTGCATAACAACAAATTATACAGCTGTTGAAGGCGCAGAGATCTGGAGGCTGTATGAAGAGGGCTCACGGCGCGGGGTTTGCTGCATATTGCAGCAAACACCCACCGCTAGTGCCCACTGTCAGTGCTAGCCTATGTATGGTTCATATGGATCATAGCGAAACAAAGAATAAAGCAGAGGCGTTATTTGGAGCCCTCAGTGAAAGTCGTAAAAACGGAGCCCACAAGAAAGTGACCCAAATTAAGTTTTTTTGCCAATTTCACCATATTTGGAATTTTTTTCCAGCTTCCCAGTGCACGGTATGGAATAATAACATCACTGAGACATAAAAATGTTACACAGAGCCCTAATACAGCTCTGTACACAGAAAAATGAAAAAGCTGTGGATTTTTGAAAGTAGATTGCGAAAAATTTACAAAAAAATCCTGCAACCTTAAAATTTTATCAAAAGGATGAACAGTCCCCTAAATGGTTGTATTTACATTTCTATGTACACCCAGGTATTAAATATGAAAAATTATTGATGGCAGAATAAGGCAGTACGGCAAAAGCTTATTTTTCTCAAAAGGTTACATAAGAAAAATTGATATATAAATAAATGTAAATTTGATAACTATGGAATCATACCAATCCAAAGAATAAAGGATACATACATTTCCACAGATAACAGGCCATCACACAGCTCTGTACATTAAAAAATATGGCTTTTGGAAGGTGAAGAGTGAAAATGGAGATGCAGAAATGAAGAAGGGCATCAGCCCCAAGGGGCTAAGTAAAACAGCTTCTCTGTGCCTCTATGCGCTTTCTTTTTCCTTGAATGAGCAGTCTACAGTATCTAAAGTCCTGTATACAGCATACAGCTTTCAACTTTTTCCATATTTAACTTGATTAAGCTTTCTTAGGAGATACAACTGTCCAGTGACTGTCTGTCAATAGTAAATTCATTAGAAAGCAGGTTATTATCAGCTGTAGGTGGAGTATGGCACAGCATACTGATTTACAGAAACTTCTTATGCCAATAAACAAATTACCGTATTTTTCGGCCTATAAGGCGCACCAAAAATCCTTTAATTTTCTCAGAAATCAAAGGTGCACTTATAGGCCAGTGTGCCTTATATATGAGCTTATACAGAAATGTACTACAGACAAGATGTACTGTACATTTACCAGTGTTTAATAGCTCCATCCCCAGAAATTTCCTGCACCTTCCCACACAGTATACAGGGTCCCTAGCTCCTGAAGTGCCCTGGCACCACAACTAACATTGTGCCCATCCTGCCCTCCCCTAGCACAGAGAGAGCGGAGCTGCCATAGTGCCGACCACGAGACAATCATCATCATCAGTAAACAATCCCCCATACCTGACAGTCCACAGGGGAAAGAGAAGGAGCCACAGGGAACCCCACAGGAATAACACCCTGGCTGAGGAGGGAAGGAGAAGGGGCAGAGGGAGACCGCTTAACCCCTGCTGCATCACCCTGCATTAACCCCCAGCAGCCATACCTCTGAGATCGGAGCTCTCTGACACGCTGAAGACAAGTTTCCCAGGAAGTGTAGCTGGCTTGAACTGTGCACAGGTCTGCCACCTGCTGGTCATTTTTAGGTACTGCATTTGATCCTGCGCCTTATACTCCAGTGCGCCTTATATATGAACCTAGATGTCTTAGCAGGCATTTATTAGAGGTGCGCCTTATAGTCCGGTGCGCCTTATAGGCCGAAAAATAAGGTACTTCAAAAAGCTCCCAAAGACAGAAAAATTATAATTAGTTTTTTATGTGTTATTTTGATGCTTGTTCAGCATCTATTCCGTGCGCCTCATAGAGGCAGCTTTATCGCAAGTCCCATAATTCTTTTCAGGTGCCACTCTTATTGGCCTTTCCTCAGCGCTACATATCTGCTTTCAGAGTCTGCTTTCACCTGCTGTGTTCAAGAATTCCTTGCACTTACTGTTTCCCAGCACAGCAGGATTCTGCTATAGAAATGCTATATATCTAATAATAATAATATTCAATAATATTTACAAATAAAACTTTCAAATCTGCTTTATTTACAAAATTCTAAAACCCTATAAAAATTAAAGCTAAACTAGAATTGGCTCCTAGGAGCAGTATAGACCAGTTTACCATAAAAGTTTTTATAAATGAGGCATTTTTATCATAAAATGTAACATATAATATACAGTATGACAACTGACTGGTGATGTATATACTGTGGAGGGGATTTATTATACAATGGCGCATTATGCCCCAGTGTATGATATAATCTCTGATCACCAGCACACCGGGTGTATTAGGAGTCTTAAGGCTACTGTTAACCCCTTAGCGCTCCACGTCCGATATATCGGACGCAGAGCGAAGTGACTTAACGCTCAGCGTCCGATATATCAGACGCGAGCGCTACCTGCATTCAGGACGTCACCCTGTCGCGAGACAGGGTGACACGTCGGTGGGAGGTGTTAGCATCGCTAGCTGGCAACCCACCGATGACATTATAGGACCTATTTGATTGGTCCTTTGATGTCGATCGCCGCCATTGGCCAATCGATCGCGATTGGCCAATGACAGCGATCCGTTCGTTCCCGGGCTCACACAGCGGTGGGAGGTGTCGGCATCACTTGCCATCACCCCACCGATGACATCACAGGACCGATTTGATTGGTCCTGTGATGTTGATCGCTGCCATTGGTCAATCGATCGCGATTGGCCAATAACAGCGATCTGTGACGCTGGGGGGCTGATCTAGCTCACACAACCCTCTCTAACAGCTCATGATTTTTGGGGTGTTTATCTTCCGTGGCAGGAGCTGGGCACAAGATGACATAATGGATAATTTGTACTATGCACTACCCATTATGCATCATCCTTGGGGTCCACCTGTGGGGTTAAAATGCTTACTACACCCCCAGATTTATTCATGGAGGGGTGTAGTTTTCAAATAGGATCAGTTCTCAGGGGTTTCTACTTTTCTGATCCCTAAGGGCATCCACAATTGTTTTATGATGGCAAAAAAATTTACATGTCTGCTCCAAATACCATTCTCTTCCGAGCCCTGCCGTGTCTCCATCTTGTAGCCTATTGCCACACATGGGGTATTGCCATACCCGTATAACCCATACATATAACCCTATATCAATTCTTTGAGGTGCGCCCTTTCCAAAAATGGGGTCACTACTCGGGGGTTTCTATTGCACTGGTACCTCAAAGGCACCCCAACATCAGTCTATTGAAAAGGTGCTCCGAAAGCTATATTTTGCTTGTCCCTTCTAAGCCCTGCCGTGTCCCCAGCCGGTAGATTATTGCCACACATGGGGTATTGCCATACCCGTAATAACCCGCAGAATGATTTTTGGGGTGCTTATCCACAGTGGCATGAGTTGGGCTGATTTCATTTGTCACTACAATGACACATTTGAGAAAACAATGCAATTTTTACACTGACTCATTCACTTTGTATTACATTTGGGCCAGCATTTCAGGGGTTAAACTGCTCATACAACCCTATATCAATTCTTTGAGGTGTGCCCTTTCCAAAAAATTGGGGTCACTACTCGGGGGTTTCTATTGCACTGGTACCTCAGGGGCGCCCCAACATCGGTCTATTGAAAAGGTGCTCCAAAAGCTAGATTTTGCTTGTCCCTTCTCTGCCCTTCTGTGTCCCCAGCCTGTAGATTATTGCAACACATTGCCATACCCGTAATAACCCGCATAATGATTTTTGAGGTGTTCGTTTAAAGTGGCATGGGTTGGGCACAATATATTAGGCACTAAAATTCCAAAATGGTCTAATTTCTTATGGGTTTCTATTGCACTGGTACCTCACGGGCCCTGCAAACATGACATGGCACTCCAAATCCAAACGTGTGAAAACAGAGCTGAAAAATCTAAATTTCACTCCTTCCCTTCTCAGTCCTACCGTGTGCCCAGCCTGTCAACTATTGGCACATGTGTGATATTGCTGTACTCGGGACAACCCGCAGAATGATTTTTGGGGTGTTTGTCTAAATTGCCATGGGTTGGTCACGATATATTAGGCACTAAAATGACATTTTTGTGATAAAAACACCATTTTTACTATGCACCATTTACTTTGCTTTCAATTTTGACCTGCATTTTGGGGGTTAAAATTCTCACCACAACCCTAGATGAATTCTCTGAGAGGTCTAGTTTCCAAAATGGTGACATCTTTGGGGGTTTTCTATTGTACTGTTACTTCAGGGTCTCTTTAATTACAATGTGGCACCACAAAACATTTGCAGCCAAATTGGCCTTCCAAAAACGCAATAGTACGAAAGCAGCAGTTAACATACACATGTCTGGTATTGCCGTACTCGGAAGAAGAAGGGCAATAATTTTGGGATGTATATTTACCTCAAATTTCTTCTGAATGTGTCCATTTTAGGGCTAAATGAGAAAAATCGTAATCAGAAATTGAAATTTCAAATCCATTTTTGTTTGCTTCCAGAAAAATAATAAAAGGGTTAACAGACTTCCAAAATGCTCAATTGAATAGGTTGAGATGTTAAGTTCATAAAATGGTGTTACTTGTGGTGGTATATAGTACAGAAGCCTTTATAGGGCACTTCCAAACTGAATTGGTCACCAAAAATTTCATGTTTTTCAAATTTCAAGAAAATCTGAGAATTTGCTACTAAAATTTCAAACCTTCTCACATCCGTTAAAAAAATGGAAACGTAAAACAAATAATGGAAATAAAAAGACAAATGGCAAAAAGTTTCTATCAAAAAAAAATTTGTGGTGTCACTTTTTGTCTAAAAAGTATAACATTTGAAACTTTGAAAATTGTAATTTTTTTCAAATTTTTCCTAAAATTGTGAATTTTTACCCCCCAAAAAAGGAATGGATGACCAAAATGATATTACTAACATAAACTACAATATCTCACGAGAAAACAATCTCAAAATCACAAGGATATCTTAAAGCGTTAAAAAGTTATTACCACAGGAAGAGACACTGCTCAAATTTCTAAAAAAAGGACCAAGCCTTAATGTACAAACAGGCGGCGTCCTTAAGGGGTTAAAACTTAAATTAATTAATGAATGAATAAAATGAATAAATGAATGAAAATGCCCATAAGCACCACAACATGTAAAAAGGCATATAATGCAAAAAAGTCTAAATCAGAACACAAACCCCACATATATAGCATCACCGCATCTGTAATAACCCGTAGACTTAAAAAGCATCATTATTCAAACCACACGATGAACGCCGTAAAAAACATTAAAAACATACCAAAATTTAGATTTTTACCTATTTTATCCCACAAAGAAACATATGTACTCCAGGAATAATACTGTTGCAAAGTACAACAAGTCCCACAAAAAAACAAGCCATCAACCAGCTCCGTAGCGAAAAAAGTAAAAATATAATTCAACTTGGAAGGCGGCGATGCAAAAATGATAGATTTTTACCCCCACATTTGGTTTTATTTGGCAAATTTAATAAAACATAAGAAAAATATCTAAGTATGGTATCCCTGTAATCATATTAACCCATAGAATAAAGATAACATGATTGTTAGGCTATACGGTGAACACCAAAAAAATCCAGTACAGAATTGATGCTTTTCAACTACAGCCCTCAAAAAAATAAAAGTTAATAAGTTTTCAACAATAGGGGATCCCAACCCAAAAATGGTAACCCTGGAAAATGCATCTCATCCCACAAAAAATGTGTCATCACATTACCCCAATAACGAAAAAGCTAAGGTTTGGTAGCCTAGAAAAGCCTAGTAAGAAAAGTCTAGTATTTCCTTTGAAAATATGTAAATTTTAGGGCTAAATGAATGTATCACGGACAAAATTTGACCATTCAAAACTTCACCTCCATTTTGATTTCATTACTATGAAGATCTCAAAGCGTTAACAATTATCCTAAAAGCTGTTTCTGATTTAAAAATGAGTTGATATATAGGGGGTTTTTTAATGTTATATATTTAAAATTTCATTAAAAACTGTAATTATCCCCAAAATAGTCATTTCTGAAAATACACAAAAAAATTATGTTCAACTTGTTAGCCATGTGACATCGAAATAAATTTCAAAAATTCTGAAAATGTAAAGCAGACATATGGGAAATGTTATTCAGCATGTTATTTAGGTGGTAAATCTACCTGCCTTAAAAATGCCAATTTTTTTTTAAAAATCGGTTTTTAAATAACTAAATGCAAAACTTATCAACCAAAATTTACCACTATAATGAAGTACAACATGTGAAAAAAAAATTCACAATCAGTAACAGTGTAATAACCATATAAAGTGATGCATGTCAGCATACACAAAATTGGTCTGAAAAACAAAGATCATTGGTGGCATATATAGTATACACTGTTGCATCGTCCACCAGCACATTATGTAAATTACCCCCCTTTATTTAAATATAAAGTAAAGATGGACAAATTAATGATATATAGAAGATATGTATGTATGTATGTATGTATGTATGTATGTATATACATGTTGTGAGAAAGTGAGAGGTGTTGTGTGGGAAAACCGCTATCTGTCCTACAGGCAGATGAAATGCTGGTGGTAAAAGCCCTGGGTTTGTCTGCAGTAACCCAAGGGTTAATGCAGACATGATAAGCAGGAATAGTCTGTTTTGTCTGTGTTGGCCTAGCTAACACAGACACATTGGTAATGTCCGTACTGGGCCTGCTTATTATGGAGTAGGGGTAGGCTGGTAGTGGGACTCCTACTCCACCCGGGCTTCGGTCCTGGGCTTTTGTATAGCCCACAGGTGCAGGTCACAGGCCTCGTTAGGGTCTGATTTAGTCTGCAGGCCAGAAGCAGTAGGGGAGGCCCTACCTGGAGAGCTGAAAGCGAGATTGCATTCTGACAGCAAAGGTAACTGAGGGCCTCCTGTCTTGCTGCTGGCCAAGAGCGTGTGCCAGGCAGCCTGGTACCCGGATAGCTAGGGTCTGTCAGGTGTATTAGACAGCGCCTAGCCGGGCAGGAATTACTTTTATAATGTTTTTGCATGTGCCTAAGCCAAGGCTGAATTTGTGTTCTGTTTTGCAAGTGTGAATAAACACTTAAGTTGGACTTTTAAACCTGCGTGTGTCACTGCTTCTTGCACTGCTACCTGTCAACTACCAGAGCAATTCCCCACAATGTATATATATGTAAGGGGTTCAGCTCACTGGTGAAAACCGAGAAAAGTTCACAAAGACACGGAGACAGACTTGTAGTTCTAAACTGGTTCATCCTTCCAGTCTTTATTATCAGTTGTAGTCACAGACCCAACATGTATAGGCTCATTATGAGTAAACAAAACAAAATACTAACGAAATTACCTGCCCGGCTGACACAGCAGCTTTCCCTTGCAAGCTACTTGTCACAGAAAATAAACACAATGGCATTATGTACCTTCAGGTGTGCTTTACATAGCACAAACTCCAACTCTGGTCAGAGAAACCCCTCCCATGGTGCAGCTAGGGTTTATAAAGCCCTGTTCCTAACTGGATCATGCATGGCATTGATGGCCTTTCAGCCACTGCCTTACAATATACTAATATATATATAAATATATATATATATATATATATATATACTTGAGTTTAAGCCGAGGCCTCTAATTTTACCACACACTGCTTTCTGCACTGCTACCAGTCAACTACCAGAGCAATTCCCCAAAATATATATATATATAATATGTCTTAAGGTATTGCTATACCACTTCTTTTTGTCAACAATTGCATGAGTGAATGGATGTAGCAGAGCTCTGTGTAAGTGAATGGATGTAGCAGTGCTGTGTATGACCAGTTTGGTGCACACATTTAAATAAACATAAGAACAGGGGCTTTGTTTTCTTGATCACTCTGTAAATTTCTACAAGAAAAGCTTTTAAAAAAATGTTGAAAATCATGGTTTTTGGCAGGAGAATGAGAAAACATATTTATAGTCTTTAAAGTTCACTGTGGCCTCCGAGAGTGACATATATCGGCTCAGGAGTATAGCTCGGAGGGCTTGTGCTGGATGTTGGGGATACACCTACAAACCCTTCTACTGTGACCTGGATATCTAGATACATGTCAGAAGTGACAACTAAAATCCCTGGCCTAGGAGGGTCAAGCTTAAATTCTGCTATTGATTAAATGCTGAAAATTTGGTGTCCAAACTGGTGAATCCTGACAGTGGTGTCATGCGGAGAATGATAATTACACTGCTGCGCTAACGTGGGAGAATGTAAGAGTTGCTATGAATGATGATGTCCACATAACAAGAAGTTCCTCAGACAACATTGTTACCAAACTCGTTTACTGCCCCAGCCCATAACACCAAATCCATATCGTAGGAATACAAACGCTACACATTGATGGAATTGGTATAACTCTACCCAACCCCTTTAAGATGAAGGGCTGAAATGCTAATGTAAAACCCAACACCTTAAAAGGCTATCATAGGATCATGTGGTATCTGTATCTGAAATCTATCTCCTGACTGATCGGTCACATTGTCTGCCACAAACAGTCACAGGGACTGGAAAAAAACAACTCCGGTCACAATAACATCTTACATATAAACATAATGTACGTGAGAAGATGTCCATAGAAACCAATTAGATCCTTAATATTCAGTGGCCAAGTAAGAACCAATTCATACACCGGTCTGGTACTGACCTCAGCACCGATCAGGACTCCTAGGAAAGACAGGAGAGTCCTGATTACCCTGCCCACACATAGTGATTGACAGTGAGAGTCCTGAT
Organism: Engystomops pustulosus; assembly: GCA_019512145.1. NCBI lineage: Eukaryota > Metazoa > Chordata > Amphibia > Anura > Leptodactylidae > Engystomops > Engystomops pustulosus. The sequence goes on along the minus strand of CM033648.1, from coordinate 37,982,014 downwards.
TACCCCAGCCACACATAGTGATTGACAGTGAGAGTCCTGATTACTCCGCACACACACAGTGATTGGCAGTGAGAGTCCTGATTACCCCACCCACACAGTGATTGACAGTGAGAGACCTGATTACCCTGCCCACACATAGTGATTGCCAGTGAGAGTCCTGATTACTCCACCCACACAAAGTGATTGAACGTGAGAGTCCTGATTACTCCGCCCACACACAGTGATTGACAGTGAGAGTCCTGATTACTCCACCCTCACACAGTGATTGACAGTGAGAGTCCTGATTACCCCGCCCACACACAATGATTGACAGTGGGAATCCTGATTACCTAACCTTTGGCGTTCTCATATAATAAATGTTGTCAATCCCTGTGTCTCGTGAGGTAATCAGGGCTCTCAGTGTCAATCACTATGTGTGGGAGGAGTCATTAGAGCTCTCGGTGTCAATCATCGTGTATGGGTGGGGTAATCAGGGCCCTGAGTGCCAATCACTATGTGTGGGCAGGGAAATCAGGACTCTCAGGGGGTCATTTACTAAGGGCCCGATTCGCGTTTTCCCGACGTGTTACCCGAATATTTCCGATTTGCGCCGATTGTACCTGAATTGCTCCGGGATTTTGGCGCACGCGATCGGACTGAAATCGGGGGGCGTGGCCGAACGAAAACCCAACGTATTCGGAAAAACCGCTGCATTTAAAAACCGAAAATGTGTCGCTCGGGACGCGCTTACCTTCACCTGGTCCAGCTCGGTGTATTCCGGCGCGTTCAGATGATATTCAGTGCAGCAGCGCCACCTGGTGGACGGCGGAGGAACTACCTTCATAAATCCCGTCCGGACCTGAATCCTGTGCAGAGAACGCGCCGCTGGATCGCGAATGGGCCGGGTAAGTAAATCTGCCCCTCAGTGTCAATCACTGTATGTGGGTGGGATAATCAGGACTCTGACTGTCAATCATCGTATATTGGCATTTCTTTTCACTGTGTCATATCCCATTCTTAGGCAGCTGCAGTTTAGTCTTTGTTTTGTGGCCATGACATGTGGACATACAGATGATAGGACTGTACATTGTGCCACGTATTCCCATGAGCCCTCCAGGCTGTAACTGTCACATAACCAGCTCATAAATTTCTAAATCATTTCACCAAAAAGTGTTATTTCTATCTGTGCAGGGGCATATCACGGTGCCACATATTACCATCTTTTACAGCCAAAAACAGGAAACAGGAAATTCTCAATGAGTCAACAATTTTTTTTTTCCCTTCAACAAAACTTCCTTGACTTAAAGTTGTGTCCTTTCATCAGTGTCATAAATGTCTATTTAGGCTGAGTAAAGCACGAGACAAGGGACAGCACGAAGATGGGGACGCGTCCAAAAACACACTCCTGCGCAAACACTGTGTGTAAATAAAGCTTGTGTCATAGAAAGCTGGGCAAAAAGTTACCAAAACAAACATATTTCTGGAGGACACAGAGGGGAAATATCCACAGTACTTCCAAAAATATTCCCCCTCCCACCCTGCCACCATCCAAAATGGTTCCACGTTCCATAAGGTATAATTTATAAAACTGCTGTCTTCTTATATGATAGAGGGACCTTTGGGTTCTTCATGGTCAAAATCAAGGTGCTTCTTCTAGATTGGTCACCAGGCCAGTCTTCATCCATTTCATCTCCAAAAATATTCAACCTCCTATCTTGAGCCACCATCCAAAATGGTTCCACGTTCCATAATAAATCATTTATAAAACTGCTGTCTTCTTATATGATACAGGAACCTTTGGATACTTCATGGTCAAGATCAAAGTGCTCCTAATAGATTGGTCACCAGGCCATCCTACATCCATTTCACCATCTTAACATCTAAGCTAAGGCAGATGGCTTCTTGGTGTCCCTCATTCCCATGAGGCTATGGGGCCAGATGTAACTGTAAATAGGACGCTAGGCCTTCATCCATTTCACCACCTTCTACAGATGTTAATATCCCAAATTCTTGATGACTCTAGCATCTGGTGGATGTACCCTGGCAGACAAACCTGCCTAATAGAAATCACTTTACTGGGCCATTTTTCTAAGAAATTATTTGGCGATATCCAATTCCTTGATATACTGCATTGGTTTCCTTGGGTACTGGAGATCAGAAGAGTGAGAAAACTATGGTCCACAGCTTTCCATAGCTAAATCTTTATGATTCTGTTGGACCCTAATGCAACATCTGTACTAGGCCACCCAATTATAATGTTTCATCTATGGTACTGGTCTTTTTATGGGAAATAGACACCTAAGGGTGACGCCTAAGGCCTTGTTATTCCGTTACACTCCTGGATAATATCCTGCTGAGGTGCTGGCAATTGATGGGCAATTAAGAAGATTTGTGAAGGGGAGTTTTGCTGGAGTCTATTGGGGGGAGGGGGTACAGTTATGGGTCTACAAGCAGTGTCGGACTGGGTTTCCATAGGCCCACCAGAGAAAATCAATTTGGGGGCCCACTCTTCATTTCCCCCCAGGAAATATACTCTAGCAGCCTCCAAATTGTGGTGTTTTCTAATGGGCCTCTGGGGTTCTGTATTGGGTTGAGCCAGGGGCCCACCGGAGGATCCTCTGGTACTCTGGTGGGCCAGTCCGACAGTGTCTACAAGCCTCAAAAAAGCTACAATTCCAGACGCACAAGTAACTTCTTGTTACCCCTAGGTCACCCTTGGAAGGAGTGGATCAATCGAATGGTGCGTTCCCGGCCATGTCTGCTCCTTCTCCTCGAACATTTGGTGTGAGGGTGGCAAAGGGATTTTAAAAAAGTCATAACGCCTGGAAATACTGCTTTTTCATAGTATACTCACTTATAGAATAATCCTATGCCAGGCTAGACCCGAAGAACTAATCCGGGACACTCTTAGTATATCTGGAGCGTTGTAAGGTGCAGGTGTATATCAGAAATATCCGAAATATTTCCATAATTGGGACCAAATTTAACAAATATCTCACCATGTTTTATCAACTTTTTATGAACGTTGCGTTGAGTGATTCGCCAGACAAAATAAATGCACAAACAACACCATAAACTCTCAAAACTTGTTTTACAACTTTTGATGCTAGAATTCTGGTGCACTGGGTTAGATACTGCCCCCACCAACCCCCCAGGCACATATTTACTAATAGACATTGTTAAAATGCTCCAGATTTATCACACGGGCTCCTGCTGGATGATAAATTTGTTCCGTCTTAGTCTGTTTTTTAGGGTTTTAAATAGATATATAATATATTTTATGTTCAAAACCAGTAATAACATTGTAGACTAAATATCATTCATTAAAAAAACCCGTAAAGCAAGCAAGTTCTGCGACGGCTAAAAGAATGTACCACGTGGTTACAAGTAGATCTGCATTTCGACAGTGTCGTGGTTTAATGGCCTTTAAGACGGTGCGGTCACATGGTGCGTTTTTTAATGTTTTACATGTTGCCATGCGTTTGGCTGGTTTGAATCGTGTTTTTTTCATTTCTGGAAGTGTAAGCAGCTGTGAAAATGATAACAATGCTGCTTACACTTGCTGAAATGAGGAAAAAAAACGGATCCAAACCAGCCAAATGTAATGCGTTTAAAAATACACCATGCAACTTAGAGAGTGTTCACACTTTGGGGCACATTTACTTACTCGGTCCTGCAGAGTTCATGACGATAATGCACTGTGCCGCTATTCACTAAGATTGTGCGCCCGATATCCTGCATGTGTCGCTTCCTCTCTCAGGTCCACCGGAGTTCACCTTCTTCTTCCCGGTGCATGTAAGTGCATTGTCTTGCAACACAATTTAAATGTTAAATCCGGCGCCCAGTCCGAATCAGTCGGATCATCAGCCCGCCCTCCGATTTCTGTCGCATGAAAGCCGGCACAGCTGTGCCAAAATCCGATCGCCCATGGCACAATCCCCAGTTAAATACCTGTCCCAGGGCGAAAATCTCGAAAATGTTGGGAAAACTGACGAAAGTGCGGCTGCGGACCCTTAGTAAATAAGTCCCATTCAGTTTTTCTGATGCAGTTTTTGATGTCCAAACCAGGAGTGGACTGAAAACAGAGAAGAAACACCTTCTCTCATTGATATGTTCTCAGACATTGAGGGTCATTTACTAAGGGCCCGATTCGCGGTTTCCCGACGTGTTACCCGAATATTTCCGATTTGCGCCGATTTCCCCTGAATTGCCCCGGGATTTTGGGGCACGCGATCAGATTTTGGCGCATCGGCGCCGGCATTCACGCGACGGAAATGGGGGGGGCGTGGCCGAACGAAAACCCGACGGATTCGGAAAAACCGCCGCATTTAAAAAAAAATGTGTTGCGAAAATTGCACTTACCTTCACTCAGCCCGGCTCGGTGTATTCCAGGGCGTTCCGATGCTCTTCAGCGCCACCTGGTGGACGTCGGAGGAACTGCCTTAATAAATCCCGGCCAGATCCGAATCCACCACAGAGAACGCGCCGCTGGATCGCGAATGGGCCGGGTAAGTAAATCTGCCCCATTATGATCCACACGTGCTTTTGTCTTTGAAAACTGAATCTAAGAAGCTGACTATGTGAACATACCCCCAAAGAAAACTGTTAAAAAATGCAGAAAAAGCTATAAAAAGCATCTCTTTTAACCCCTGCTGACCCAGCTCTTTTGCCCTCTCTGGTGGTCTCACATACTGTCACTGTTGCAGTGGTTTTAGTAGTCAGATGCCAAATAACCATCACAGCCTGTCCATGGTGGTGTAGGATAGCCTGGCACTTAAAGGGGTTGTCCCTAAATGTAAAAAAAAATCTTATAAGGCTGCGGTCACACGTGGCGTTTTGAACCCATTTTTGTCCCGTTTATAAGCAGTCTGTTAAAAAACGCATCCGTTTTTGACCGTTTTTCCCAATTATCTTAATTAAAACCGATCAAAAACGGATGCGTTTTTTACGCATGCGTTTTTTTTACAGATTTCTTAAAAACGGCTTCTTAGGCTGCGGTCACACGTGGCAGTTTCAACCCATTTCTGGCCTGTTTTTAAGCAGTCCGTCATAAAACGCATGAGTTTTTTGAAAACGCATCAGTTTTTAATCAAGATAATTGGGAAAACTGGTAAAAAACGGGTGCGTTTTCAAAAACGCATGCATTTTTTAACGGGCTGCTTAAAAACGGGCTCAAGACGCCACGTGTGACCGCAGCCTAAGGGTTAACAAGCTAATCAGGATTTGGGCACCCACCGATCACAAGAGCAGGAACCACAGCGATGATGAGAATGGGGGTCCTGTTCCCACTAATGGGTGGAATCATTTTGCGGGTTGATAACTGATATCTTTATCCCTTTATACAACAATCCCACCAGGACAACTGTATCCAACAGATAATGTGACTGGAGCGCAGGAGGAGCATGTGACTCCCTACATGCCATGAATACCCGATAGATGTGGATCCAACCTCTGGAAGCTTCACGTATCCCTTACTTACCAACAATTCCACCCGGATATGCCAGAAATGTGGATCATGAGGATCCCCCTTCCCTTAGAGATAGATGGATCCGACTGCCAGATATATTGCTGGAAAGGTGGGGGCGAACATCCTCTATCCATGGCTATTGTTGGCCAACCCAAACGCTGAACCCAATCCGACCATTGAGTCCGCTCATCTCTAATAACGATACATTCAGTCTTCCCCCAATTTAGAGACACATGAGCCGCATCCTTAGTTGCTGGTGGTGGTGGCCGTCCTACAACCGGTGACCTTATCAGTTAATCTCCGCAGCCTTGGGATAGCTAATCAATCTCAAAACATCCCCTTAAAACATGAACAACCCCTTTAATTTTCTACTTTTTTGTCCCCCTTTGAACTGTGACTGTGAATTAGTGTACCAGACACCACTTGTCTCTATGGGATTAGCAGAACTCACACGGTATTAACCCTCTAATCTCTATTCTAGCCCCATAAAAATGACCTTATTCCTGTAACTTGTATACATACAAGGGATGATGGAGTTGTTGGTGCCTAAACATAAGCACTTTAATTTAAAGGGGTTTTCTAAAAATTCCAGGGGCGAGAGAGGGGGGAGGGGGAAAAAAGTTTCCTGGGAGTATAAGAATTCGAAGTTCCCTGGTTGGAAGTGTTAAAGGGAACCTACCACCACGAATCTACCTATAAAGGTAGATCGGGTGGTAGGTGGATGTAAGGGACGTGAGGAGAGCTCTTTTTAGAGCTAATCCTCACGTCCCCGCGATTTGCGCCGATTTCCCCTGAATTGCCCCGGGATTTTGGCGCACGCGACCAGATTGTGGCGCATCGGCGCCGGACTGCACGCGACGGAAATCGGGGGGCGTGGCCGAACGAAACCCCGACGGATTCGGAAAAACCGCCACATTTTAAAAAAAAATGTGTTGCGAAAATTGCAATTACCTTCACTCAGCCCGGCTCGGTGTATTCCAGTGCGTTCCGATGCTCTTCAGCGCAGCAGCGCCACCTGGTGGACGGCGGAGGAACTACCTTAATAAATCCCGGCCCGGAATCCACTGCAGAGAACGCGCCGCTGGATCGCGAATGGGCCGGGTAAGTAAATCTGCCCCATTGTGTACATTTTTTTACATGGTGCCTTGTGTTACATTTATGACATGGTCCTTTAGCCTTCTAATGTCAAACTGTACACCATGTATGTGATGTACACGGAGTTTGCTGTGACTTCATGTGGTCAGATACATGCATGGGGTACAGTTTGCTATTGTTAAGAGTCTAAAGGACTTGAGATGATGTCACTCTGGTCACATGACATGAACTGTGACCAGTAAGGAGGCATAAGGCATGAAGAGGATTAGATGGGAGGGGCTGTGCGAGCAGGAGACGCCCACTTTGAAGCCAGGTAAAATAAGATAAAAGGTGATTTGTATGGATGTAAGCTAAACAATTGTTAGCTAAAAGAACGGTGTCTGTAAGTGAATAGGGCTCTATAGTCACTGGCTGTATATGTGCAAATGTGGTGACAGGTTCCCTTTTAGGCCATATGGGCACATTGTATTGAGAAAATCCAGTAGTTCTCTTTATGGAAGAGTTGACTCAGTCTGCCTGGATGGTTTCTAGGCACTTGTTCTGTAGGGATAATGAAATCATGGTGGAAGCGCTTATGTCTTTATTCACTATGAAACAAGAAGACTGTCTTGGTATTATTGCGATGGGTCTTTAGCCCTTTACTCCCCCCACCCCTCAATCATAGTAGGATCCGGGATAGTACTAATTGCTTATTATAGACTACCCCTTAATGGTGCAGAACCTTTCTCTCTCTCTCTATTATATATATATATATACACTCACGGGCCACTTTATTAGGTACACCATGCTAGTAACGGGTTGTACCCCCTTTTGCCTTTACTGACCCAATGAACGAAATAGACCTGTCATTTGGGGCGCACAGTGAAAGCTGTAAAAACCAAGCCCACAAGAAATGGCGCAAATGTGTTTTTTCATCATTTTCACTCCATTTAGAATTTTTTTCCCAGTTCCCAGTACATGGCATGGAATATTGAATAATACCACTACGAAGTGCTATTTGTTACGCAGAAAATAAGCTGTTACACAGCTCTTTACATGGAAAAATAAAAAAGTTATAGAATTTTGAATGTGGGAAGGGAAAAATAAAAACGCAAAAACGAAAAAGGGCCTGGTCCTAAAGGGGTTAATATTTTCTGTAATTATACATATATACACTCACCGGCCACTTTATTAGGTACACCATGCTAGTAACAGGTTGGACCCCCTTCAGAACTGCCTCAATTCTTCGTGGCATAGATTCAACAAGGTGCTGGAAGCATTCCTCAGAGATTTTGGTCCATATTGACATGATGGCATCACACAGTTGCCGCAGATTTGTCGGCTGCACATCCATGATGCGAATCTCCCGTTCCACCACATCCCAAAGATGCTCTATTGGATTGAGATCTGGTGACTGTGGAGGCCATTTGAGTCCAGTGACCTCATTGTCATGTTCAAGAAACCAGTCTGAGATGATTCCAGCTTTATGACATGGCGCATTATCCTGCTGAAAGTAGCCATCAGATGTTGGGTACATTGTGGTCATAAAGGGATGGACATGGTCAGCAACAATACTCAGGTAGGCTGTGGCGTTGCAACGATGCTCAATTGGTACCAAGGGGCCCAAAGAGTGCCAAGAAAATATTCCCCACACCATGACACCACCACCACCAGCCTGAACCGTTGATACAAGGCAGGATGGATCCATGCTTTCATGTTGTTGACGCCAAATTCTGACCCTACCATCCGAATGTCGCAGCAGAAATTGAGACTCATCAGACCAGGCAACGTTTTTCCAATCTTCTACTGTCCAATTTCGATGAGCTTGTGCAAATTGTAGTCTCAGTTTCCTGTTCTTAGCTGAAAGGAGTGGCACCCGGTGTGGTCTTCTGTTGCTGTAGCCCATCTGCCTCAAAGTTCGACGTACTGTGCGTTCAGAGATGCTCTTCTGCCTACCTTGGTTGTAACGGGTGGCGATTTGAGTCACTGTTGCCTTTCTATCAGCTAGAACCAGTCTGCCCATTCTCCTCTGACCTCTGGCATCAACAAGGCATTTCTGCCCACAGAACTGCCGCTCACTGGATGTTTTTTCTTTTTCGGACCATTCTCTGTAAAACCTAGAGATGGTTTTGCGTGAAAATCCCAGTAGATCAGTAGTTTCTGAAATACTCAGACCAGCCCTTCTGGCACCAACGACCATGCCACGTTCAAAGGCATCAAATCACCTTTCTTCCCCATACTGATGCTCTGTTTGAACTGCAGGAGATTGTCTTGACCATGTCTACATGCCTAAATGCACTGCGTTGCCGCCATGTGATTGGCTGATTAGAAATTAAGTGTTAACGAGCAGTTGGACAGGTGTACCTAATAAAGTGGCCGGTGCGTGTATATGTCCTTCATGTCTTATTTTCTTTTGCTTAAAATTCAATTAATTCTTTGAGACTAAAAACAAACTATCAAACAATACTGGACACAATTCATGAACAGGTAAAAAAACTGAAATCCTCATGATAGAATCCCTTTAAGGAAAGATTGACAAAATACATATCAGCAAATGTGGTCACCGATTGCAGCCACATACATCTCCATGGATGGTTGTTGTGCAATTTTTGGTCGAATGCAGACAAGTTTTTTTCATGTAGTACAACATAGAAGCAATGTTGATTTTTTTATGAAGATACACAGGTAATTGTACAACAAGTATGGTATGTCTAGTATCATAACATAACCACCCATGTACCACCCATTAACACCCATAAATTTAGTTTACTGTATAGTATTTTTAATATTGTGGAGGAGGGATGGAGGTTATGAGGTTATTGTGTGGAACATTTTTCAAATATAGTTTATAGATCTTTGCTAAATTGTATGAAATAAGGTTTCCCTCTAGCAATGCTCTAACGGAGTGTTTCTATGGGAAGTCTATATTTAAACATGTCAAGGCAGAATAACCTACACGAGAAAGCTCTATAACCTTTCTATGGCCACACAATAAATATAACATAACTTAAACCAGTCAATGAATATAATATGATAGACCACATACTTTTCCAGGAAGGTCACATACCTGGAAGGTCACACCCTGGAAATTGATTTAAAACCCTTACTACATGTGATCCAAGACAATTTTTTACTCCCCACTATGTGGTCCGCAGGGCATATCCTATTATTAATATTGTAGCATTTATGGTGCATGGGCTTTTGTTCTTTACACATTCTACAATTGCCCCAGATGCACCGACTCAGGTAACCACCCGAACAGTTTAGCAGTTTTTAAGTTACAATATTTTGTCACTGTGGACATGTGCCCCTTGTGGATATCGACAACTACACATTGGACCTTGCACAACCCAAAAACAATTTATATCAAACATATGCCGACACACAATATGGAGATTCATGTGATACAAAGGGAAAAGAGGTCTGTCACACGGCAAATATAATACAAAATAAGTAAATCTTTATTAAAGAAAAACTTGCCTCTAACAGGGAATTGGTGGAGGCAATGAAAACAATTAAAAATTAACCAAGTACTTATATCATATCATACACATAGTTGGCCAAACCTGTGAGTTTGACCAACAAAGCACCTCCTCTAACAATGGATAGTATCCAAACCGCCCCTAATATTGAATACATATAATAAATACCAAACAAAGTACCAATATGTAAGTCACATCAATCCATACATGAAAGAGATTTTCAACAAAGAGTATTAAGTATAAAGGATGATGGACACTCAACTAAAGTGTTCTCATCCATTACAAGTCAGTATAGTAGTGAGGTACACCAGTCAACATAAGGATAGTAGGTCGTCAGGCTAATTTAGTAGTTATAGAGGAGGTGGGGAGCTCCCAATGCGTTCCGTCTCCTGGTTCTACTAGCAGGAGACGGAACGTGTATCACATAAAAACCTCCTGATATCCACAAGGGTTTTTTTTTTTTTCAGCGTTCTTATTATGTGCTTCTTAAAGTATAAAGATTTATGCAATAATATGGAAGGCTCTACTTTTGTCTTTAAATTTCTTGCTTGTTATTGAGTTAAATTTTGATATTGGGATACCTTCTTAGGCTTCTTTCACATGAAATATAAGCTGCATCCAGGCCGGGACCAGGTCATAGCATGCGTTCGGCTGTAGAAGTGGAGTGAAGTTCCTGACCCCTCCCCTCTCCATAGGGTGGCGTGCTGCTGGGCCGAATGTACCAAAAAAGACAGAGCATGCTCTATGTTTTTTTTCTGGCAAAAAACCATGTACATGTGTTCTCACCTACTGTGCCACGCACAATGCACTCCCATGGCGTTCGTGCAGCTAACATGTGGCAGTGTGAAAGGGGCCTACGTCTTCTGATACCCGTGGTGCCGCCAATTTTCTAGATCTACTGTTCTTGTCCTATCAAGCCCAGAATGCTTAGGCCAGCATAACCTTTCTCCTCTCCTTACAAGAGATTTCAAAGTTCTTTCTCCGCGTATTGGGGCACCTTTACTTACCCGTCCCGTTGTGATCCCCGAGGTGCGTTGCCCGACGAGGATTCAGAGCTGCCGCAATGCCGCAAGATCATGCGTCCAATTTTCTGAATGTGTCGCTTCCCCGCTGATGTCCGCCGGAGATCTTCCCGGTGTATGTAAGTGCATGTCTTGCGACACAATTTTAAATGTTAAATCCAGCGAATCAATCGAGTTGTCAGACGGCCACGCCCTCCGATTTGTGTCGCATGAAAACGGAAAAAGTCGGGAAACCCGAAGAAAATGTGGTCCGCGGACCCTTAGTAAATGTGCCTCAATGTCCTGGAGTATAAGACATCATTGTGATCCGGTCACTGTCATGGATAACAAGTAGTTGACGTCTTGGAATCCTAAATTATCATAAAAAGATCTCTGGTAAAAATTCTGTGCAAAAATATCTGAAAATGCAGTCACCGATTGGGTGTAGCGTGGCATCTGCATCCATTTCACAGGAACTAACCTACATTATCAGACACGATCCACGGACCGGTGGTGATATTGTACAAGGTGTAGACGTTGTGCAACATCCTGCATGCAATGTGATGTTATCTAGAAAATATCTCATCATAAAAAAGCAGAAAACCAGAATCTTATGTTAGAAAGTCCAAAGTCACTGGCAAGTAAAACATAGGTAAGTAGTAAAGAATATATGTCTATTTTCTGTTGATACTGTATATGATGGTATGTAATGTCTTACAGAAGATGCAGTATATCTATATAAATACATTTGTATACAAAATAACAGTAGGGTAGTAATATAAGTATAGTAATATACATATAATATATGTAGTACTATAAGTAATAAGTAATATAAGATGTTATAAGGAGTCTTAGGGACCATTTCTGGTCACTGTCCATCAATTTCTTTGGATAAGAAGCAGCTGAGCTCCAATATTAAATATTAAAGATTGACTGATGTTTTATGTATTTAGGATTTTATGTGGAGGGGGAAATGTGAGAAAGGGGATATTGCTAGGAATATTTTTCAAATATAGGGCCACATTTATCACTTTTGTGCGCCTAAGTGTAGTAGTTGCGCCTAAATTCTGGCGCACTGTTTTGCCAGAATTATCACAAGCTACAACCATCTGTGATAAGTATATTTCTGCCTCTTATTAATCACTTTACTTTAAAACAGTTTAGGCGCAATTTTGGCGCAGTTTAGCCGCAATGTTAGATTCAGGCACTTACATGTAATCCTGCTACAAGCTCCTCTCTGCTTCTCCCACAGCCCAGAATGAAGATAACACTCACAGCAGCACCCAGGTGTGTGACACCCTGCACCCAGTGACCTCCTCAGCAGGGGCTTCTCCTGGAGGGGATTCCCCAGTGCTGGTCTCCTGCTGCACCCAGGGCCAGATTAAGGGTCCCAGCGGTATGGAGCACCTCATTTAGGATGGGGCCCCCCCCAGTTCTGCTGCCAATGCGGGGCCCCCTCCCACAACAATATAAGTAAAAAGATACCACATAGTTATACTGTTTCAAAGCTCTAGAGATATAAGAAACCAAAAAATACTCCCACCATTAGAGATGAGCGAACATACTCGTCCGAGCTTGATGCTCGTTCAAGCATTAGCGTACTCGAAACTGCTCGTTGCTCGGACGAATACTTCGCTGAATGCTTCGGGGGAGATTTCTTCTCTCATAGAGACTCCAAGGCACTTCTTACTTTAAAGTGTTGCCCTTTCTGTTAAAGGATCAACCAACAGGACAACTCCGTCATATAGACCGCAAATCTAAGCTGATAGATGTACCTCCAGCAGCTGAAACACTTAGGGATCAGTTCATAAAGTCCCTGACCTGACATCCCTGTCCCTTTGGGGACAATGTCCAAAGGATAAATGTAAAATCTCATATAGGAGAAAGAAGTATCGGAAAAATTGGTAACATACAGTACTATATTGTATTTTATAGTCTACAGTGGGTACCAAAAGTATTCAGACCCATTTACATTTATCACTGCAGTCAATTGGTAAGATCAAAATAGTTCTTTTTTTGCTCATTAATGTACACTCTGCACCCCACCTTGACAGAAAAAAAAATAAAAGATGTAGATGTTTTTGCTGATTTATTAAACAAGAAAAACTGAAATATTACATGGTCATAAGTATTCTTGTAGACCTGTGACACTCATTCTTAACTGACATGCTGGCCATTTCCTTTTGATCCTACTTGAGATGGTTCTACTCCTTCATTGGAGTGCAGCTGTAAACAAAGTGGACTTGATTAGGATTTCTGCAACACTCAAGTTTCCTAAGAGCACAGTGGCCTCCTTCATCATTAAATGGAAGAATTTTGGGACTACAACAACTCCTTCTCGACCTGGCCATCCAGCCAAACTAAGCAATAGTGGGAGAAGAAGTTTGGAGAGAGAGGTAAAGAAGAGCCCCAAGATCAATGTGCAGCCCTCCACCAGTCTGGGCTTTATGGCCAATGGAAACCTCCCCTCAGTGCAAGACATATGAAAACATGCAAAAAGTAGGACTAAGAGAAATAAAATTCTCTAGTCTGATGTGGCAAAGAGTGAACTTTTTGGTGTTAATTCTAAGTGGTTTGTGTGGAGAATACCAGGCTCATCACCTGCCAAATACAATCCCAACAGTGAAACATGGTGGTGGAAGCATCAAGCTATGTATTTCAGCTGAAGGGTCAGGACGACTGGTTGCAATTTAAGGAAAGATGAATGCGGCCCAGTACAGAGAGATCCTAGATAAAAACCTCCTCCAGAGTGCTCTGCAAAATGATCCTAAGCATACAGCTAAAACCATCTGTGACCATTCTTGTCTGGCCCAGCCAAGGCCCTGACCTAAACCCAATTGAGTATCTATGGAGAGACCTATACATGGCTTACACGTTCCTGGAGAGGATCTGCAAGGAAGAATAGCAGAGGATCCCCAAATCCAGGTATGGAAAACTTTTTGCATCATTCCCAAGAAGACTCATGGCTGTAGTAGCTCAAAAGGTGCTTCTACTCAATACTGAGCCAAGGGGCTGAATACTTAATGTTTTATTTTAAATTTTATTATCTATTATTATCTATTATTTATTTATTTATTTATTTATTATTTATTAAAATATCTACATTAATTTTTTTTATTCAAGATGAGGGTCAGAGTGTACATACTGAGCAAAAAAACGTATTTAATCGTACCAATTGGCTGCAATGAAAAAAAAAAAAGAGTGAAAAATGTAAAGGGGTCTGAATACTTTCCGTACACACTGTATATATGACTGCTTACCTGTTCATTCCAGCTGCATTGACCAGGTAGTTAACAACGCCAATATGCTTTACAATTTCTTGAAACGTGTGATGAACCTCTTGTTCGTTTGCAACATCACAGCTGAGAGCCAGGTGACCTACATTACAAGTGATATACATCAATTCCAGGGCTGTGCACATAGATGTTACCTATATACATTAGGGTACAGACATATATTTTGGTAATTACCCGAGGCCCCATGCACCAACCCAATCAAGGTAATTCATTTGTTTTAGTCCATAAAGGGCATATCTTATAAACAAGCAGCCACTATGCTAGCGGCACACAAAAAACAGACCTTCCATCATAGTGATGGGGGGGGGGAGACACATTGCTGTCCCACCTCTGGGCCCTCATGGAGTAACCAAACCTTTGATGCAAATTTTCTTTTATTTCAGAAATGAATAGAGCAGGTTATAATAGTTAACTGTGTAATATGCTTCATTACAGAAAGCAGCTTATCTGGGACTCGCTCTGCTTTCTCCTCAAGTGAACATTGTATCTGAAAAGAGCTGATAAGGAGGCTAATGATTAAGATTTCCATACCTGATTCAGAGGGACGAGGACGAAGAAGAGTTCAGGGGGAGGGGGAGGGGAAGGGTGAGCTCATTGTAACAGCCAGTGATGCTGCAGCCTCAGGCTCGTTAGTATCATTTTAAAAGTTAATTTTAGAAGGAAGCCAAGGATAGCAAATATATGGTGATAAGATTACCACAGTGACGGTTTCTGAAACTATGAGTAGGTGTCCCTGGTTTATCCATGATGGATTTTGATTTTAGATTTCCTATTCATTACACACTTTATCTGGTCCCTTTACCTCTCAGCTGCCATGGATACAGGACAGAAAGCTGATTTACACAAACTGCTTAAAGCGTAATATTCAAGTGTATAAAGTTTCTCCTAGAGCTACAATAGCTGACAACCAGGGCCGCACCTGCCATGAGGCGAGTTGAAAATCTCACCTCAGGCGGCAGTTGTCTAAGTCCTGATGGGAGCGGCATCTTGGGGGAATAAAATGAGGGTGATTCGGGCACCACCATGATATTATCACCCACCATGATATTAATCGTGTCTGTTTCTTTAAGAACACAGACGCAATTAATATAGAGAGCGGCGCAGGCCTGTTTGGCTCTGGCGCTCTGTTACTCTGGAGGACCCAGGCGGCGTGTGATGATGTCACGCCACCTGTGTCCCGGCACAGAGCTTTCGGCGGGAGAAGACAGTAGCTGCGAGCAATCTCGGGTCTCCGCGCCAGCCTTGGCAGAGTTACATAACAATCTCCTTCAAACTCACGGAGGAGGCTTGGGTCATGCATCAGGTAACACAGCAGCCACTCCTCCGTCGGATCCCTGTGATGCTCACACAGCAGCAGCCCACACTGGGTTGTCCCCACCATCTGTACACAGGGCTCCTGATCAGCCAGAGACTCAAGGAACAGCAGCAGCCATAGCAGCACAGCGTGAAGCACATGCCAGCCAACGAGCTGCACCATCTGGGGGACATAACTGAAGATCGGCTGATCAGTCAGGAGGCACTGATGTATGTATATAATGTTTTTTATGTGTGTGTTTATGGTGTGTATGTGTGTGTATGCTTTGTGTGTGTATATGCTGTATGAGTATATATGGTGTCTGTGTATGGTGTGTACATACTATATGTATGTGTGCATGATGTATATACACAGTATATGATGTGTGAGAAAGTGAGAGGTGTTGTGTGGGAAAACCGCTATCTGTCCTACAGGCAGATGAAATGCTGGTGGTAAAAGCCCTGGGTTTGTCTGCAGTAACCCAAGGGTTAATGCAGACATGATAAGCAGGAATAGTCTGTTTTGTCTGTGTTGGCCTAGCTAACACAGACACATTGGTAATGTCCGTACTGGGCCTGCTTATTATGGAGTAGGGGTAGGCTGGTAGTGGGACTCCTACTCCACCCGGGCTTCGGTCCTGGGCTTTTGTATAGCCCACAGGTGCAGGTCACAGGCTTCGTTAGGGCTTGATTTAGTCTGCAGGCCAGAAGCAGTGGGAGAGGCCCTACCTGGAGAGCTGAAAGCGAGATTGCATTCTCACAGCAAAGGTAACTGAGGGTCTCCTGTCTTGCTGCTGGCCAAGAGCGTGTGCCAGGCAGCCTGGTACCCGGATAGCTAGGGTCCTCCAAATGTATTAGACAGCGCCTAGCCGGGCAGGAATTACTTTTATAATGTTTTTGCATGTGCCTAAGCCAAGGCTGAATTTGTGTTCTGTTTTGCAAGTGTGAATAAACACTTAAGTTGGACTTTTAAACCTGCGTGTGTCACTGCTTCCTGCACTGCTACCTGTCAACTACCAGAGCAATTCCCCACATATGTATGGTATGTATATATTATATGTATGATGTCTATATATTGTACATGTGCATATACTACAGTATTTATGTGCAGTATGTGTGAATATATTGTGTTTATACTGTATATGTGTGTATATACTGTAGGATGTTTATATATACTTTATGTCCAAGTATATTATATTTATATGCTATAATGTTTATAATGTATATATGTGCTATACAGAATATGTATATGTGTATATATTGTACGTGTGTATAAATGTATGATGTGTACATATTTTGTGTGTGTATATACTTTATGAGTTTGTATATAATGTATGTATGAGTGTATAAATATATATGGCTACATAAATGTGTAAGTGTATTAATGTGTGTATGAGTGTAGAACTTTATGCACTCTATGGGGGATCTGTATATAGGTGCTGTATTTTAATTAAACTGGTTGGCCTTATATGGAGTACTGTATATCATATAATTTGGTATGATATTTTAAGAATTTTAATTTAATATTTAAATTGAATATGTGTATGGGGGCTGTTATACATAAATGAAGGCAACTGTGTATAAATAAAATAAGCTGGGTCCTGTAGTTCAGGGGGTGTGGTATATATAATTCTGGGTGCTGTACGTATTTATTTATTTGTGGGCCTATATAATGGATGTTAAATGTGGGGAATAGTAGATTATATAGAAACACGATCCCTTATACTGTAAGTGATTGTGTTTTTTTTTAGGGGCGCAGTGTGAAATTGTTCTACATAGAGCTGAAGTTGTTTGACTATGAATGCAGCAGTGATAAGTCATGGCCGGGAGAAATCTTAAAGAAGATTTTGCCTGTGTCTGTCACCGACTGACTACTAGTGTGTAAGGTAGCATCATTGGGTGCATGGGGGGGGCAGCATTTTCAAGTTTCACCTCAGGCAGCCAAAAGGCTAGAATCGGCCTTGCTGACAACTAAAACTAACATTATAATAGTATATACATTAAAAGGGTATTCCCATCAGGGCATTTACATTTAATTAAATTCATTTGCCATATGTAAACATTTCTTCAATTGGATGTTAATAAATAAAATGTTCCTGTGTGAAGATAATTTCTCATAAATATAGCCATGTTGACCCTTAGAAACAAGATCAGCTTCCCCGGATACGACCACGTCACACTCTGGCTGCAGTGGCCAGACTTGCGCTATAGAGTCCTGCCGGACCCCCAGGATTCAGCGATCATTACCAAAGGACGGCTGTGGGACATGAAGTAACTCCCGGACATTTCATATACTAAAACAATTTGTTTCTTTGTGCAATCCCTCCAGCAGAGGTGGCCGTATCCGAGGAAGCTCTCTTGTTTCTAAGGGACCATATCACTACATTTATGAGAAATTATCTTCACACAGGAACATTTTTTTTAATAACGTCTAATTGAAGAAATGTTTAAATATGGCAGATTAATGAAACTGAATGTGAGTGCCCAGATGAGAATACCTCTTTAATTATTGAGACACTTTCTCTGTTTTACTGCCTCTTAAGCCTCACTACCTTCTCCCCTGCATTCTGGTTACCAAGTAGAATCAGTAAAGTGGAACTCTATGGACTGGAGGTAAGGAAAGGATGAGGGGGTTGGGCTGTGCAGTGTGCTCCTCTGTCTGTGCTCAGCAATTACAGGAAGTAGCTCCATAATGCCTGCTCTGTCCACTCTAGACTCTCCTCTTATGTTTCCCCACATACACTGCATCTGCCCCCTGCAGCTTAGTTATAGGGCTATATCCGGCTATATTTGGGTCAATGAGGAAATGGAGATAGGATCAACACAGCAGTCTGATACACAGGATGAAGACTATTTACTTCTGTGAATGCTATGTCTCCTTCGTTCTCTGTACTCCCCACCCCCCACTGTCCTGTGATGAGTAGAGTGAGATACTGTAGCATCTGTTGGACAGAAAGTTTACTATGGTCCCAGGCTGCAATGATAGGCTGTAAGGTGTCTGTAATGAAGCTCTATTGATGATAATCCTTGTTCCGGCAGCACAAAATTTTGAAGATTTTTTTTCTGGAGCTACAGTTATAAAATATACCAATTCTGACTTACAAAAAAATTCAACTTAGGTACAAACCTAAAGAACCCTGAAGAATCTCAGGGTCCCCAAACTATGGCCCATTTTTAACTGCCTTCGGCAGGACAGGAAGCTCGTGCCCATCACTGTATAGTGCTCGATGCGGCCGGAAACAGCCGCTCCTGAACTATTATTGCAGGTGGAGCGATGTGGCCGGAAGGCAACCCTTGAGCACATCGCTCTTTGAACCTGGATGCGCGGCCGCGCATCCCTTCCTGTCCGGCAGTAGCCAGAAGAAAGAAGATGTGGGAGCCACTGCCAAAGGTGAGTACAAGATTTTTTTTTCTAAAACAGCAGTAAAAAGATTGTGGCGGCCGGGGGCCCTAATAATTAATGGTGGAAGGGCAGCATATGAAATAATTAAGGGTGGGGGGAGCAGCATATGAAATAATTAAGGGTGGGGGGAGCAGCATATGAAATAATTAAGGGTGGGGGGAGCAGCATATGAAATAATTAAGGGTGGGGGGAGCAGCATATGAAATAATTAAGGGTGGGGGAGCAGCATATGAAATAATTAAGGGTGGGGGATCAGCATATGAAATAATTAATGATGGGGGATCAGCATATGTAATAATTAATGGTGGAGGGGCAGCATATAAAATAATTAATGGTGGAAGGGCAGCATATGAAATAATTGTATTAGACAGCGCCTAGCCGGGCAGGAATTACTTTTGTAATGTTTTTGCATGTGCCTAAGCCAAGGCTGAATTTGTGTTCTGTTTTGCATGTGTGAATAAACACTTAAGTTGGACTTTTTAAACCTGCGTGTGTCACTGCTTTCTGCACTGCTACCAGTCAACTACCAGAGCAATTCCCCAAAATATATATATATATAATATGTCTTAAGGTATTGCTATACCACTTCTTTTTGTCAACAATTGCATGCATAAGTAACTTATCATTATACTATATATTGAGTAAGAAAAACCCAATAAAAAGTATGGGACAAAAAGAAACTTGTAACCAATCCCGTGCAACTTTCATGGCTTGTTATGTAGAAGTAACCGCCTGAGAGCTCTTCATTTAATAGAACGGAGTCTCTGCATTGCTGCATATTCTTTATGTATTGCTGATGGGTCTTTTAGCTTCTGGGCACAGGGTTCCACATAGCTACAAAAACTGCTCAAATATGATTTTGGGGGCGCTGCACCCCTCCTTATTAGGAGTCCATAAGATTGTGCTGACTTGGATTTTACTTCTTCTATCCATCTATCTATATACAGGCAGTACCCGGGTTACGTACAAGATAGGGTCTGTAGGTTTGTTCTTAAGTTGAGTTTGTATGCAAGTCGGAACTGTATACTTTATTATTGTAACCCAAGTCAAACCTTTTTTGGTCTCTGTGACAATTGGATTCTAAAAATGTTGGGTTGTCATAAGAACCTGGATTAACAATAAAGATTCATTACAGACACCTCTGATCACTGTTACAGCTGTTTATTGTAGCCTAAGGCTAAAGTACAGTGAATTACCAAAATCCAGAGGTCCGTTTGTAACTAGGGGTCGTATGTAAGTCAGGTGTTCTTAAGTAGGGGACCGCCTGCACACACAAACACACACCGTATATATTTGTGTACAAGCCGAGTTTTTCAGCACAAAAAAAAATGTGCTGAAAAACTCAAACTCTGCTTATACTCAAGTCAAGAAAAAAAACCTTAAAAATTCACCTTTCCGGCATCCCCCGCAGGTCTTTTCTTCGGCCGACATCAGCCGCCATCATATTGTGTGCGCCGCAGCAGGTCCGTGTGACTCTCCGGCACACAAGCTGTGTCGTAACCTGCTTGCCGGCCGGCACATACAATATGATGACAGCGGCGGCTGAAGGTGTGTTTTAACTTTGTTTTTTTAAAGGAATTGGGCAAATGGACTGGCTAATTGCAGAGGCAGGGTGGCTGGCTAACAACAGGGGGCTGATTATTTTGGGGGAATGCTGGCCAACTACTGGGGCCGGGAGGTGACCAACTACTGGGGCCGGGAGGTGTCTGGGCACAGGGTTCCACATAGCTACAAAAACTGCTCAAATATGATGCACACATACTGTGAGATCAGTGTACAAAAATAGCAAAGAGAAACAAGTTTTTTTTTTTCTTTTTGTAAAAACAAGTTATTTATAAATGAATCCACCCAGCAGAACAACAAAATGAGCCCTGCTTAAATTAGATTTGCCTTGTTATTATAGCTGATTTTCCTCTATGTAAGACTCTTTAGATCTGCTTTTTGGTTTCTGTTTATAACAACCGGTAACTGTAGTTAAAATATAATATTCTCTAGATATATAAGACATCTAGACCCCTCTGGACTCCTTCAACTAAATCTGCTACTTCCTAAACCCCCAGCCCTTGAAACATGAGTGGACGTTATCTGTGTTGGATTAGATCCTGGCCAGGTGGATGGTGAATGCAGTGTTATTTATATATCACTGCTGCTGACACAAAAATCCTCTGGAAATAATTTGACACTTTTACATAGTGCGGAGGTCCTTCTATTTTGGACAATCCTTTAAGAAGTTGTACAGGGTGGGTGCAATTTGCAATAAATTGTGTCAGTAGATCTCCTTCAAAGACTGTTCTTATCCAACCTTTTAGGAAACATTTTTCTACACTAGGCCACGATCCTTGGATCAGTACAGTGTGGGACTACGTTGGAAAAAAAATTGGAATTTGAAAGAAAACTCAAAAATAACATCTGTAAGACCTTGTGTTAGAAGTACCGTAGTACAAAATTAACCCCTCTTGACGCTATGGTTACAGATATAGTGTACATTGTCATGTTAAAACATTGGGACAATTGTTAAACCTAAGATTATTCTGCGATGTGCTGAGGCCACATTCATCAGGCAGGTTTCCAAAAGTAGCACAGGAGAACACAACATGTAATAGATGTTACACAAGATATCACTACATGACTGCTGTCCATTGCAGATTAAACAGGGCAGTGTTTTAAACTGTTGTTTTGTTCACCATGAACAACCTAAAATAATCTAAGATTATAAAATTTAGAAGTTTAATCATATTTTTTTGTGACCAACAGAACAGTTCTCTATAGTGCATAAAACTGCCTGAGTTGCGTCTTTGTATTTAAAACTTAACTATTTTTGTAGATTATTACTAATAAAGGTAGGTGCGTTCAGTGTACTAATCATTGACGGGGGAATAGTCTGAGGGTAGACATGGATACTTGCAGCAAAAGGATCCTCCAAACCAGGATTTATTTAGATGATTGATGTTTTTGTCTTTTCTTGTAAGCTCTGACCGGTGTTTGACCGAGTCAGTAGTAGTCAAAAGCGTTTTATTATATAAAATTAGAAGACCAACATAAAAAGAAGATTCTGTCAAGACAGTCATGGGGAAATGGACAATTGTAATACGCAAGTCTCCGGACTTAAGGACACCCAACTTACAATGAACCCTAGTCACAGAGGCGATCTCTGCCCACTGTGACCTTCTGGTTTGAAGCTCCTAGATACTTTAAATTCAGTCCAGTTTGAAATGATTCAGCTGTACAGGTGTCCTGTAATGTGTGCTTTATTGATAATTCCTTGTTCCCGTATAGCACAAAAATTGAAAAAATCCAATTGTCTGGGACAAATTTGTTTGCAGTACAATTACCTTATATATTCGAGTAAAGCCTAGTTTTTCACACAAAAAATTGCAGAAACCCCCACTCGGGTAGACTAGAGGTCAAAAACATAAATATATCTCTAAAACTCACCTTTCCGGCGAACCGTATATTTATGTGCGATCTGTCTGGCAGCGGCGAAAGGCTTAACAATGGGGCAGGGTGTGCCGCAGGCTATATACACTGGAGCAGGGTCTGGCAGGCTATATAACACTGGGTTCAGGTCTGGCAGGCTATATACCACTGGGGAGGGGCTGGCAGCTAATAACTGGGGCAGGGGCAGGCAGGATATATACACTGGGGGGCAGGGGTGCAGGCTATATACACGGGGCAGGGGTGGCAGGCTAGATTACACTGGGCAGGGCTGGCTGGTATATACACTGGGCAGGTACTGGCTGGCTAATACTGGGGAGGCGGTGACCAATGATTCCCCACCCCTGGCTTATACTAGAGTCAATAGGTTGTTACCAGTTATTTGGGTAAAATTAGGGGCCTGGCTTATATTCGGGTCGGACTTATACTCGAGTATATCGGTATAAAATTGTATGTTTAACTTACATTCAATTCAACTAAGTATAAACCTCAAGAACCTAAGGATCAAGTCACTGTGGATTGCCTAAATGCTCAAAGGTATAGAGACAAGTGAAAAGGCTTTCCCAATTCCATATGTTCCCATCATACAACAACTCATGAGGTTAAGATCTTTAATGGTCTAATTTATTACATGACGATGATAAAGTATTAGATAGAATCCATAGCGACCTTTTGATCAAAGCAAGAAATTTTAAACATTAAGCAAAACTAAAAAGTGATCATTTCTACGGATACAAGATTGCTGGATATAATATTCAATAGGGCAAATCTTTTTTTAATACGGTACACCAGTTCGGGAACACCACTATATATGAGTCATTTTCTAATTTTCACTTTTTTTCCTGAAAAGTGAAATTTGGTAGGATTTAGGGTGAAAAATTATAGCTATATAAATCCCTACACATTTACTTAGATACTCCAGTCTGTAATTTTTTTCATACAACAGTCTGCCACATTTTTTAAAAAAAATTCTTGCCTATGATCTAGGACAGGTTTCCACTTAGCCCTGTTTTCAGATATTCCAAAATCCCATTAACAAGACTTAGCTATGGAAGGTCCAGATTCTGCTGTTTACCTAAAAACTAGGGGGGTATAAGCGAAGTGGTCATTTTTTAGCAAAAGTTACAGATGTATTTATGGTTTTTTGTAACAGAATAAATCCAGAACATATGGCCTGAATTAAAAAGGAGTTATGTAAATCTAGGTTTGCAATGTAGTCATTGAGCTATACAGAACATACCGCTCAGGACTGTTAAAGGATGTTTTTTATTAGGATGTCATGATGAGAAATAGAAAATAAATAGAGATGAGCGAACAGCTGTCGAGCTTGATGTCGTGTCGAGCATTGGGTACTCGAAACTGCTCGTTCTCGGACGAATACTTCGCCCGCTCGAGAAAATGGCAGCTCCCGCCGTTCTTTTTGGCGGCCAGAAACAGAGCCAATCACAGCCAGGGACTCTGCACCTCCCCCAGTCATGCGTGGTTACCCTTAACGTCGTAAGCAGTGGTGTGGTTGGCTGGCCAGATCAGGTGACCCTGGGATAGACTAGCCGCTGGCCGCGCTGCTCGGATCATTCTGTCTCTGGATGCCGCTAGGGAGAGAGCTGCTGCTGGTCAGGGAAAGCGTTAGGGTGTTCTATTAGCTTACTGTTAGGCAGGAGTGATTCTCAAAGAACCCAACAGCCCTTCTTAGGGCTACAATAACGTTCTACTTTTTTTATTTTAATTTGCATCTATTACCATTTTGTGAGGAATTAGCAGGGGGACTTGCTACCGTTGTGTTTAGCTCTTAGTGGCACACATATCCATAGCAAAGACCGAAGTGGGAAAATTCAGTAGGGGTTGGATTTCTATTAGGCAATAACTCAGTGTCATCTCATCTGGCATAGTAGTGTGCTTCCTTTGATACTTGGCTAGAAAATAGCCATAGGAGAATACAAACAGCTTCTTGAAGCCTACAGTAGCGTTCTATATATTTGATTTCTGGTTGATCTGCTGGTGGCTTTAGTTTCTGCAGTGCATGTACTTGCCAATTCTGAGCAATTTGTAGTGAGACTTGCGACCGCTGTGTTCTGCGCTTAGTGGCGCACATATCCATAGCAAAGGCTGAAGTGGCAAAATTCAGTAGGGGTTGGATTTCTATTAGGCAAGGTTCTTTTAGAGAAAAAATATCACCGGGTTACTGGGGATACACAGCGTTTACTTTAATTCTTGAACGGGTATATGTCTTAGATTGGCAACTGCGTCTCCATATTCTCAGCCTTTTAGCTCCTATGATTATCCCATGTCATACCTTACTAGTGTAGAACATGTGTCAACCAACATATAACACAAGCGTGATATAAATTGCATAATCCAAATTCTTGTGTCTCCAATAGGACTACCTACGAGGTGCACATCCCTATTTCCGATGTAGGTCCCGCTAGGGACAGGAGACCCTGGCTCATGGGTGCTGGGAGAAGCCTTTTAATCTGCCCTTGCAACTTCCGTGACTCCACCTACAAGTATAAAGTGTAGCAAACTGGACCGGTCCATCAGTAGTATTTGCGCACTGGTGTGCTGGACTGTTGAATTATTATGTTTTCTTCAGGACCATTTCCAATCCTAGCATCTTTCGATGAGAATTGTTTCGAATCTCATTTTTTAATACATTTACTGATTTTTAGCTATAATGAAGCCTCTTAAAACTTTGTTTTTAAAAATCATAACAAATGAAAACTAGTAAAACTTTGATAATATATTATATATTTTGCGCATCTCTTTTTCTTATCCCCGTATTCTCCTGTCAGTTGGCAGTGTGGTCTGAAAGCCTTCTCCTAACCTCATAGACATAAGACTTATTGGATACTCTTTCCAGTACGCTAGAAAATAGCAAGGTACTGTCTCTGACTTAAAGTGGTAACTTTGTAACAGGATTGTCTTTGTGCCTATACCATTCATTTCTCACTTAATAAAACTTTATGTTCCAGTGGGGAAGGAATGGTGTGTAAAGAGATTGAATCATACTTATCAGGCACACAAGGAAGCTAACAGCTATGATACCTGCCCTGTGTAATAGTAAGCCGTGGCTGAGTCGCCTCTCCCCATACATGGCAGGGTGATCAATCATGAAATAGATCACAGCGTAGACACCATGCCTTAACTGTCCTGAT
Organism: Engystomops pustulosus; assembly: GCA_019512145.1. Taxonomy (NCBI): domain Eukaryota; kingdom Metazoa; phylum Chordata; class Amphibia; order Anura; family Leptodactylidae; genus Engystomops; species Engystomops pustulosus. The sequence continues at coordinate 37,956,432 of CM033648.1, read as the reverse complement.
AGTCACATCGGCTTGTGACTAGGCTGCTACTGCAGTCAGTCCCCTGTTTGAAGTCGTTCATGGCTCAAAATTGTCCAGTAGCAACCACTAAAACATGGGGGTGTTCATGGGTAATTCAGTTCAGCGGTAGCTAGTAGGGATTCAGGCTTAATATCTTATGTTGGCCATGACACCAGGGCCTCCTCTTTGAGTGACCAGCATTACAGGTTGAGATAGATCAAGTGACGGTTACTGTTCACTATCTACTGCATATAGTTGAGAATTGGTGAATAACAGTACAAGTCCCCAGTCGTCCTGACTAGTAAGAAGTGTTGTTTCTGGCAGCATATAAAAACAAGATAAAAATGCACACCTGAGCGATTAAGTACCCCTTAGGAGACCCAACTAGAAGTTTGTTGTCAAAAATAAACTATGGCAAAAAAGTGAAACAATAGCACATGAATTAATACCCCCTTGTGTTGTCTACATTTTTACAGAAGCTACAGGAGTCGGAAGGAGAGATCCTTCTGTTCGCATATCGTAATAATGAAAGCTCGCCTGTACCATTGATGTTGAGCAGGATGAGGGGACATAATCTGATACCCCAACAACATTTTTTTCACCGCCAAAACATTGAATTATCAGTCTGTCAACAGACAATGTTGATATTCTATGGTTCACCCAGTCAGCTGACATTTCTGTGTGCTGCGTGGAATGGCACCTGAGATGAAAACGAAAGCAATTTTCTATGGTGTTTATATATCGGGCCTCCATGTATCACTCGTTGTTTTTTCTTTTTTGCGGACATTTTCATTCACTAGTATGTGACATCCCTGTATGTTATGCGTCCTATTTTTTTCGTTCCAAGTGTACAGGCCAAACACTAAGCTCACTCAGTCTAAAATAACCATCTTTGCCCGTCATTTATATCCCGTAGCAATCGATGTTTTGCTGCGCCTAAATTCAGTAATTGCTCTCACATGGCGACTTTTTATTTAGTCATAACCGGGCGCAAAAACACTCCAGCCTCGAAAGTGGCCTAAAAACTGAGAAGATCTAAACACTGGGCTCAAAATCCATCAGCAGCAATAGAAGCCAGGAGAAATTCTGCAGACAATAGTAACAATATACGACATTAGATACACGGCAGACACGAGTAGCAGATATGCGAGCATGTACAGACAGCTAGTCATACACTAGAACATTTGTAATACTACATTCCCTGCGCACTTCAGATCACTTGAACATATATACCAGTACATGCTAAGGTAGCTGATTGAGTGGGCAAGCTCTCATTTGTGCATCCGTGGCTCAGGTTCACCCTTCTATTGACAAAACAACTATGTTTCAACTAGCAACTCCTACAGGCTCCAGTCGCAAGAGCTAGAGAATCTTTCTTGTTCATAATTCTCTGCAGATAGTATGACAAGTGTCCCCCCATGTAATTCTGCACAGTATCTCACTTCCCCTGTTCAGAGACAAAAAATCGAAACAACAGGTGGACACAGTAGAGAGATTGCATCACTAAGGGGGTACTCTCCCCTCCTCGGAACAATCCACTACTGCTAGCGGGGTCACTGAGTGCTGGGTGTTACACAACACCGCGGTCTGCCAGCTAGTCCTGATGTTAAAGAATCTGCTTCATATCAAGGGATACGATGCGGAGAAAGCATAAGGAGGAGGGCTTTTAGAGTCCATCGGTCCATACCGTAAGTTGCCTGAATCTCATGCTTCACGGGCCGAAACGGCCGCCAAAATCGCCTAATGCTCGTGGGTGTTACACAAGGGCAAAGTGATGCTAATACCCAGTCTAAGCCGTTAATCACTGTATAATGGATCGATGTGCTAGGTGATAATTCGCCTGGTGCAATGACAAGTGGGCGTCACAGAATCTTACACGAAAAGGACCTGCATACTTCATATCTACACTTAGGCGCAAAGAAAGGTGATTTAACTGTAGGCTCAGGCGTGGTTACTTTCACATCGCATAACTTACACGTAATTATTCGCAGCAGATTAAAAGTGTACGCTGCCAGCTTACATAATTAATCCAATCAGGCCAAAAGACTTCTGTCATCGCTGTCTGACTTACATAAAAAGCTACTGCACAAATAGCATTGTCTTCATTCCAGTCTCAGCAATGGGCTCACGCAAGAATCTATTGCATTCAGAATGGATGCAAGTAACAAAAATAACTTTCTAGTAAGCGTATGAGGTCGAGTATGCTGGCCCACTTGGTTCTTAATGGATCTTCCTCCATATTATGGTACTAACATTATCTACAATGGCATTGGGTTCCAGCTCTCCTAAGTATTCCTGAGTAGCTGACAGGTCGATGCATCTAGCCAATACCTAGCGAATTGAGCATGCTCAGAGCACTAGGTCAGGTTCCCTAGGGTGGTAGGACGGACACCTTGGCTTCACAGTCGCCATGGATAATTCGTAGTGGCCTCAGTTTGATGGTCACAGAGGAGCAGGATAGGTGGACCTCTTCACTGCCATGTGTATTTGCGGTTGCAGTGCGCTAACTAAAAGCAACATAGTATCGAGTGCCTCCGTTTCTCTAACACCTAATAACGTACTAGAAGTCTTACGCGCTCTCGTAGTTCATGATCCTGGTTTTAATTTCTCTCTCTATCTGACTGTTTATCCTATGATACATTGATGCCTAAATCTGCTATTGCAGACACAGGAATCACAGGTGTCCTTATGTCTCGATTCTACAATCATGATCCTGCCATGGAAACCCTCAGCCTCAGTTCCTGAAGAGTTCTCCCAGCTTGTACTGACCTAGCTCTATAGGAGATTTAACAGGGGGGTGTGTCTATAGCCCGTTGGCCAAATCTGTTTTAGGTCACCAATTTTACAAGGACCCATCAGTAAAATCTGACCTCTGGGATTCCTCCCCTCAGCCATGCAAACAGAATCATGAATCAACTTTTAAAAATACCATTTGGGAAGTTTTAAATGTGTTTCTAAAAAGTATTTCTTATTCTTATTGACACTAAAACCTAGTAAAATTATCTTAACTCTCACGGCATAAATTGAAAACGTATTACGCAACGTTGTCTTCTGCAAAATAGAAAAACATGATTACGGTGTTAGTGCACGGTCTACAATTTTTTCTCAAGCGCGAACGGCAAAATTATATCAGCGATTTCTATGTCAACCAAGCCTGTCTACAGTGGGGATAAAAGTGCGTCCCAAGATGCAGAAAGTGAAAAACTATAGAATATGAAGTCAGCGCTGACCTGCAATGGTGTTGCCGGGTTCGTACTGAACAATCACCAAGGTCTGGGCTGGTTCTACCACGCCTTCCCGACCCTATGGCAACAGCTCATGTGGGGGCCTTGGCCTACACAACGCGGTAGGCATCCACAGTCAACTATATCTAAAAGCGAATGTGTGCCATTTCACTTTATAACACAGGGATTGAGACAGGTACCGTTAGCTGTGAGCGCTTGGCCCTTACTAGTACAAACATGCTGAACATAGACGTTGCATTTGTGCACCTGTAACTCTCGGTGATGGACTAGTTGAACCGGACCACATAGTATACATTTACTCCCAGAATATTTTATTGGCGCAAATCACACTCTGTCACGAGCTAACGCGGAGCGTCATCACGGAAAATCTAGAAGCAGTAGAAATTTAGTTTACATCCCTTTTTAAATTTTTGAAAAAACCAGACACTTCTCTATGTACATGTGGTATATTATGGTAAATAATAGATGTTTTCCACTGTCAGTGACCATGATCAGATAAAAACTGTCTCGGTGCTCCCATACAAACTTACTCCGTCTTTCGCACTATTTTACTAATTACTACTATTTTTTGATTAAACATATGATTACACGTCGTCAGTGTCGAACTTGGGGTGTATCGCCTCCGCTTAGGTTTATTTAAGTGCTCGGAAGTCCTGTTTATCCCGTGTGGACTCGCATTCGCTACTTGCAATGGTGCATTAAATTAATTGCTACATATGAACGTCCAGAATTAATATGTAAGACAGCAGGTGCGCTCCTGGGTCACTCCTAGAATCGGCACCACTAACTACTATCATATTAACTTGGACACACGGGCCAACACTACAATTAAGAACGGCCTTTGTCTAGAGTGATCCAGGCGCCACCTGATTGATCAAGGTGCCCCTGCTTCACACACAGCTTTAGAGACAGACCCAAAAATTTCTTGTTTAGCACTTGATTGAGGTGGGCTTATCCTCCCCTGTTAACAATAGCTCCCTGCCAGAAAGATTGTTGTAAGGCGCGTCCTTCGTGGTGGTTCCAAAACATATGTATTCGTCCTTCAACCCTAGGCTAGATAAGCCCCTAGTGGTCACACACAATCGGCAGACTTAGTCACTCTACAACTTACAGCTTATCATGTCCAGGCTACCCTCCCCTTTCCCAGGAAAACCTCACATTTCAAACAATTTGCATCACTGCTGACCTTCCCCTGTGTCATGTTGGGGGGGGATTTGCGCAGTCGATGAAGGCTGGTCAAGGAGACAAGAGCATGAACGGAGACGAGACACAGGCACCTTTACATCTTCGAGTGCTGTTCCCCACTGCGTCACCACCTATATAGACCCACCTAACTGCTGGCAATCCAATTCTCTACGGTCCTTGCTTGAATGATAAAACTTTTGTCAAAGTGCTGGTATTATTCATAATCTGACAAAAGATGTATTTACGCAATCTGCATAAAATAAGGTCCTTAAAAGTGTACAGTTCTTCCAGGGTACAGGTTGCTAATGACAGTGATAGAAAAGCATATAAGAATGCATATTTGAATGGTGAGATGTTAAGGTCACTCCATCTAGCATGACGCGTATGTGCCGTTCTAATCAAATTTCGGTGGCTACCTCGATCCTTATCTCTTTTTTCGTAAGTGGGAATTGAGTACTCTTACTCACAAATCCTAGCTCGTTTAGACTAAAATTAGTTTATCGTCCACTGGGTGCTTTGGAGTTCATAAATCATGTGCATCAAAATGTTGCATAAGTGCTAAGACTAGCACTGACACTATCTAACCTTCAACCATTGGGAATAAAAATCAGGTTAAGAAACAATACGTAACAGTCTTATTCTAATCAACAATTTAAAGAACTGTCTACTAAAACAAAAAATGACTTTATTCAGAAAGCAGAAACCAATAGTTTAACGAGAATATTTATTTTTAAACGGACAAAACTAGCTGATCTGCGCAATTGTCCATTTATGCTTTCATCTTAATTGTAAAGCCGACACTTTGGTATTTTAAACCAAAAAACCTGCGCTGGTAATCTACCCTTTAGGCTGCAGTGTGCATGAACTTTTTATGATCCATAATATGCATTACAATAAAAAAGGGGGAATTTGTATCGGACAGGTGCATCAGACTGTGTATACTTTTGTTTCATTTCAGAAGTATTTTTGTGCCACTTTATACATACCAAAGCTCTCTGCATACCTCTAGCACCAGCCATTAATGTTGTGGCTACAGAGCGGCAAAGGTCGTCAGATGTAACTACAAGGCAGCAATCCAACTAACTCACAGGAAGGCAACGAAACAAGACAAGAAAGGAGCTGTAAAAACAAAAACCTAAAAGAGAAGCACGTCTTAATCTCCACCTAAGTTTCCTAAAGGTCCATTCTGACCTTTGAGCGACATAGAGTCACACATTACAGTGAAAAGTACGAGCTCGAACCACTTGACCGCGAGGTCAAATTGCGCCCGCCGAAGTACAGGGCTTTTTGTATTCTGCTCTAAGGGACTCAATTTGTCCGTTTTTCGGGGATTGCACGCGTTGTTCATGTATTTAACAGATTTTCGCTTACCGAAGGCCTGAGGATTGCGCTGTCAGCAGTCAGGTCCACTACCATATGATTTCATTTGGCCAACGCAGCTGCAATGACCGGCTTTTCTATGAGGCAACTACACAATCAGGTGGCGGCAACAACCGATGGACATGGTGGACTTAAAAAGGCTTTCAAATAGCTGGTCACAGAAGGGCACGTACATGCAACCCGCTAACAGAAGCGTGATTCTCTGCTCTGGTACCTGAGCGGGGAAGCGACACTCATAGATCGTTGGACAAACAATTCACTTTTGTGGAGAACTTATGTGGACAGGTGAGTAAATGTGCCCCAATGATCTTTATTTCATGACTCCACCCTCAGCTAATGTTCCCTATTTTCTACTAAAAATCATCACACACCATCTTGCCAAAATTGAACCCTTTCTTTTCTTTTTCTCATTACCCCCCCTTGTATCATGCCTGAATCTTCACCTTAGATGCGATGATAAGAAAAGGAAGATCCATTGTTTTGAAGTATTCTCACCTGACACCATTTATCAAATCTCTCTCAACGGTTCCACATTACTATATCCTATCACTAGAACATAATTATTCCAGTTTGTACACATATCCCCAACATGTCTTATGGTCTTAGTAAAAAAAAAAAAAAACGTCAAGCACATTCCTTATTTTACAAAAAATGAGGGGTCATTTACTAAGCGGCGCCCGATTTCGTGTTTTCCCCCCCATACTTTTCTCGATGCCACACTGTCGACAGATAAGTCCTTTGCACAGATTATCACGCGCCATTAGTTTTCCTCGGTAAGTGAATGCCTGGCTGTTCGGGGTAGTGATTTCTTATGGATGCTACAGGCACAGACTGCAGTATGGTGTGGAGCATAGGCGTGCAGCCGCTCAATATGTCAGCAGTCTACAGTGGTGGTGTGGTACTATTTTGTTAAAATAATTTGGTAAACAAAAACCGCCACCGCATATCTTAAAATCAAAAAAAAGGGCTCTCTCGACACGCCCACTTTAGCCGGTCACCTCCCGTACGGAGGGCAGGTGAAGTATCAAGTGCAATCCGATGCAACCCTCAGCGGCAGTCTGCGCCACATGAGTGAACTTGGACGTCATAGGGGAGGCCAACTGCCATTAGTTGTGTGACTACGCAGCCGTGGAGTCGCCGATGTCGAGCTCCGGGTTTGTAATAGTAAAAACTAGCGCCGTAATGGGACGCTAGTCACCATAACGGAAGCCACAGTGTCCTCTAAACCCACCAAAATCACTTCGATCGCATAACTATATCCCAAAACGAAATACGGCATTGCACTTGACCGACAAAGGCACATGCAACTCATACACACTTGCTGAAATGCCTGGGTGGAGATAACCACAATCGCCATTTCACTAAAAAATTTGAGGTTTTTTAAATATCTAGCACGCTGTATATCAGACTCGATATCACAACTACCTGCCGACCACACCACACTAAGGCCGAGCTCCCTTAATTGTGTAACCTGACTCTACTACTACTATATACATAAACTACGTTGTATATAGAGTATCGTAGTGTTATATATTATATATGACACCCAAATTAGGCCGCGCACTCTAAAACTTGATGTCAAAAAACTAATTCTATATGAGCACATTAGGGAGCTTGCAATTACTAGAAGCCTTCTACATCATGGCAAAACAATCTGAATGATGACATGTCACTGGGGGGAATTCTGCTACTCCCCATCTGCGCTCTGCCATACGCCTCATACATACAAGCCATTATACTGTAGATTAGCCCGCAGAGCACAAAAGCATCCGGCTGGGAGAGATGACACCCCATTAGAAAGGGACACTTATCCAACCATGACTGTTTACTTGTGACCTCTATGAAGTAAGAACTCATATCCAAAAACAACATTCACAATAAGTGTTGTTCTAGATGTCATTGCTTTGCAATCATCTAATATAGCTACCCTCTAAGTCATAAGATACAATTCTGAACTTACTTTCAACAAACTTAAATTTTTATTACGGCGGCTCTTCTCGCTCTAGCAGCATCGATTTGTAGTTCATGATGCCATGAGAGGGTGTGCCAAAAGCCCCATGTTTGATTGTGAGCGTAGTGGGGGTATGGGGTAGGACGTGACGCCCATTAAGGATTAGGGTGCGCGCAGTGTGAGCATATGGGTACGTTCGACTACGACCCAAGAACCTGTACAACCGGCTGCAGCATTAAAATCTTGTGTCTCAGTGAACGTTCACGTGCGCATCCTGCAATATATTCTCATACACAATTACTTCCTCTAGGAATTTTCTTGCGTGCAAATGACAGGTCTTCTCGCCAGCGCCAGCTAGTATGTGGGCATGCTCGGTATTATTGGACTGAGTTTGACATCGATGAAAAAATTACAGGATCACCAATTCAAGCTGATGTAATCAGATCCAATATCGGTGGCAATCAATGTCTATAGCTAGACCTGTATATATGATCCACAAGACACTAACAGCCACACCCTCAATCATGAGCGGCGCCATGACCTGTTACTCATGGCAATCTAACAGTTTTGAATGCCCGTGACGCTCGAATGGAAGTGGCCATGTATATGACACTGCACATTTGTAAGCCCGTATCATGGCTCCTAGAAGAGTCTACTGGCAACTCGTCTCACAGAGAGGCGGATCGGGCTTAGGAGTCACTACCCTTCAATTCTACACCTTGTGTCTGCTCGGTCTACGATTCCTGCCCCCTGACCGCGGCACACTCAGGCGTTTTTTTGGCATCAAGTCGCCTCTGCTGCCCCTCTCGACCGTTATCTTGAAACGTCCCAATTCCTTTCTTCGTCCTATCACTTGCAAGTCCTGCTTCAACCTAAACCTACATTTCTCGGGACATTGACCTTCACTCTCATGATACCACAAAGCGACCCTCAGCCCATCCTGAAGCTTCTCTTCCTGTCCTTGGTCCTTTTTTGCAACAGTTTTTCGTTGTTTTAGCCCAGCTATTAACCTAAAAAGAACCAATCTTCAAAGCGGTAGTGACACACACCGGTGGTCCATATTTTTACTGATGACTCGACTTCCTTTCTTTTTTCAAACATTCTTTGTCAAATGCTCTAATGGCTATTCTACACTACAAAGATTAATTTTTACATATATTTTTGTATATGCATACTCCTGCACTCTAAAGTAATATCAGTCGACAGGAGTACTTTTAACACTAACTTTCCTGTAAGGAATCCGACAAAATACAAATAATGCTCATTACTCCGCTGTTGCTTCTGTAATATAAGCTACTCTATGTGCGTGCCATAATCACTTTTTAAGGAGCATTCTCATCGCATGTTTGCAGTGCTCGAAGACGACTCCTGATAATCCTTGTGTGATAACGAATATACGAACATTTGCGCGACAGACTATACACTTATTACACATTTGAGTTTGACTTTGTGAGGACTGTAATGATCGAAGCCCGATGGGGGAGATTATCACACGGTGTCATAAGCAACTAAACTGTCCTAGTTACTCTGGCCAACCAATCAGAGGCTAAGCTCGATTTTCACTCACATCCACCTCCTCACGCTAGTTAAAAAAAAAAAAGCTGTAGCTCTGTGTGATTGTAATCTAGACATGATAGACAACTACAAACAGGTTTTGCTCGCCTCCAGGTCTCTCATTCATAAAATCACATTGAGAGTGTGATGAACCTACCCTATTTTCTATATAATGCCAGACATAATATAGAACGAAAAAATCTTTGCCACTGGCCAATATGGTAGAAAACTCCCATGGGGATCACTGTTCTACAAGAATCTCTTAAATGTTATTCTCCTCATTATGCATGTAATCTTTCACATGTTGTCCTCAAGCAACCCAACCCGCATAAAGACACAGGGGTAGAATTAGTCAGACGGCTTGATATACCATTACTGAATAATTAGTACAGCTACACTAGGCGTACAGTGACTTTCTGGACCAGGGCCACATCGTCATTGTCTTGCGAATTATTACCCTACCGACCTCCTACACCAGCCAGAGTGGGTTCTGTGGAGCGTCAAGCGTGTGAAGCAGAGGGTGGGGCCAGCTTGTGGAGCTCGGGCCAGCTGGTGGGGCCATATGTGCCCTGCCCGACGCGGGTGATAGCCGTGAGTTGACTCCTGTATCATGACTTGAGATCTGTGCATATAGGCACGTATAGGGGGCCGCTACCAGGGCTGCCTTACTCGGCGTTGTTCAAATGACCGCCATACCCCTGCCTATACCTGTGTCATGACCGCTTGAACACTGAAGGGCACCTCATCTCTCTACAGCATTCAGCTGCCCGATAATAGTACAAAGCTTAGGTCTTTTATGGTGTTGTTGCAAGGGTCTCAGAGGATGATAAACCTCCTACATGGTTCAGAAAACCACCACTGGTTGTCGATCACTAGCTTAAGTGACTATGAAATATTCTAAGAAAATTGGATAAAACAACCTGGCCACGCACAATTACATCATCACTGGGGTATGGGTGGGTCCTGTCCAGATTGTTAAAGACACCTTCTCCTAGCAAATTCCCGCTGACCACTCGGGGGTCCATCCGACTCATTTGCTTATTTCCCCCCTTCTTAAAGAACCCTACTTTAGGAAATAACTATATGCTACCGTCTGAAACTGACGTGAAATCGCCTGCAACCTGCCACAGCAGTCTGAGTGCACGCGCTGATGCAGACTACGAGCAAGAGGGCGAACTAAAACCTTGAGCTGTTTCCTAATTAACCTACCAAGACTATCCCTACCTAAGGCAGAATCTCCCCCCTTTGCATGTAGGAGTCTCTGCCTGCGAGACGCCCATTCCAGTTATCTTACCGGTATGGCAAGGAGCCCTTGGTGAGTCGACTATGCGCGAACAACACCGCAAGTGGGCAGTACGACTGTCCACTCACTGGCAGTAGAGTGCTGGTTCACAGATAAACTCGCAATGTGAGGCAGTGAGGCACGTAATCATGTTCTAGACAGTGGGGAAAAATCAGGACAGAACAAGGACATAAAAACAAGAGGGGTCTCCAAGACAGCACATAATGAACCCAAAATGCAGACACAAGGTAAAAGTAGAACTAAAGATTGGTACAGGACAGGCATGACCATAGACGAGTGTAGAATAGCAAACTCTCGCCAGGCCGTCACATACAGGCCAATAGGAGTAGCCTTCTCAAAGGTCAAAACCACTAAACAAGGTGCAGAGAGTACCTACGGTGAACAGTGTCCATAACCCAGGTGAAGCAAACAATGCTACTAGGAGACCATGATTGCCAGCTAGGCTCGCCAGTTTCAGAAAGGACAAACCCTGGCCAGGTGGATAGAGATCCATATAACAATTATAATGCAGCGGATAGTCCCCCCCAGATCCCTCAGAGCAGAACCCCGTACTGTAAGTCAGAGACAGACAGCTGAAATTTCCCGTAGAAAGGCCCAAGCCTTGTGGAGTTCCGGCCGTTTCCCTGGACTGCCTGCTGCCCCTCGCGCGTGCAGCCGGGCTTGAGTAGGTCGCTCAGGTGCCATGCGGGGCGGTGGCGCACGTGGAGACTTTCCGAACAGCTCACTGAGGACCACTCAGCGTAATGTAGCCAGCATGGAGAGATAGAAAAGTACCAGCAAGTAGCGGTCACGGAATCGTAGAGCCAACTCCGTACCGCTATTTTTTCATTTTCAAGAGTACCTGTACGGTGTATTCTCTATTCTTAGCATCTAAATAAACCCGCGCTGCCGAGCCTCTCTTCGTTATTTATCCATAGATTCCGCTTTATTGCTTTTACATTTTTTTAAATGGTGTACCAACTGCCCTGTTGAGACCAAGTGTGAGCAGAATAGGAAGTACGCAGAGCACGAGCCGTTGACTTCACTTCACTGGCTGCACCGATCGTGCGCATCTACTGTCGCCGAGCGAGGCAGTAATCCACGCAACTGCAGCACTATAGTGACGATGAGGTCTATTCTGATGCTATAGAGGAAGCATGACTAGCATAACAGCGTTTTATGGAAATAACTGATCACACCTTTGAGCTGGCCAGGTAATATCTGTTGCTTACGGAAGTAAGTAAATCTAATTTAAAGTGGCTAGAGTTTCTACGATTACAGCTTTACTTTTTTTATGCACCTTTTGTGAGTTTATTATTTACTGCCATTTATATTTATACATAGTTTACGTCACAATAAGTGTGGCTTTTTATGAGTGCCTTATGAGGTGCAATTATTAAAAAAAGGGCACGCATAAATAGACTGTCTCAGCTTCACCTTTTCTTTTTCCATTCGCTAATTCATATTTCACTGTCATTATTACTTTATTGGTTATTTTTCCTTACCTTCAGCACAGCCCATATGACACAAATTAACAATGTTAACTTATAGGCAACTATCATCTGATAAATATCTAGAATTTACAAATTAAGGCGCACCCGGAAACTGCTACACAGCTCAAAAAATAACACCAATAAATCAAGCAACGTGGAACTCTGGCGAACCTCTCTGGATAAGAAGTTTTGTTACTCGTTTTATAAAACTACCAATCCCTGCGAGAGTTTAGAACTCAACTCAGGGGAAGGTTTCTGCTTCATCAGAAAAAAAGAGAATAAGCGGGAGCAGGGCACAGCTCTACTCACCCAGCTCATATCTAATCATGTCATGGAAATTCTTGTTCTACAGGGGCATCGTCATGCTTCTTTAACAGGCCCTTTATCAACTGAAAACCTCCCTCAAATGTCTGACAAATTTTTCGCCATATAGCAAGTTAAAACATTGGTAATAGACAAGCGATCAAACGGTCGTACAAGGATCTAAACATTAACCCATATAACCAAATCATGTACCACGTTTGTAAATATTAGTATAAATCAAACAGACCACATTAAGGACAATGTGTGCTCAAAATATTTTCAAGATCGGGGTTCCTGTCTTTGAATGCCTCACATGTCATTCCGGTTTCGTGATATGTAGGAGCACTCAAAAAGGGACAGGAACCATTCCTATGTTTGATCAGTTCATTAAATTCGCTTCACAGTCCAGGCTGCAGTCCTCCTACCTGATAGCTGTCCTGGGCCTCCCCCCACTGACTTTCTTCTATGTTCGAAGTATTGCGTCCTGTTTGAAAACACAACAGAAAATTATTATCACTTCTAATATGCTACGAACACTTTTTTAATGAATTGGTTTTTACCTCAAGATGCTTATGTTTCTTGTGTTCCACTGATTCACACCAATAGCCCTAACATTATATAGCTGACCTAGTTACATCAAGAAAATCAGTGATCTATCATAGATAAACAATACAAAATATCTCCATAAATCTCTTTTTGCAAAATTGTGAAATGTTAAAGTTTCCAGAAATTAGACGTGCAATTCTTTGTTAACACTGACAGCGTTTGTGTAAGCTACATATTTGATTTATACTGTACATGTAATGTATTTTTAGAATGCTCTGTATTTTTGTCCATTTTCTGAAACACCAAAGTATGATACGGTTCTTTCGCCTAGACAGACCGTTACCATGTAACAAAATCATGTCTCCCCCTCGACTTTGGTACTCCAAGCTCTAACATCAGCCATACACTTCAGCTGATTAATGATCTCTCATTACTCTCGCTAACTTGCGTGCCACTATATTAATAAACTTAATATCAACTACCTAGGAAGAAAACGTCGAGAATATGTTAATTCTCCTATGTGATCACTTATCTCCTACTGGGCTTGGTAGGGGGCAGATAGGCCTTCAGCTAGTCTACATAATTGACAAGACATGTTAATCACGAGGTTCAAACTACTACCAGACATTCTGAATACTTCGGTTTGGCGGGCAATGGGATCACAAGGGTCATTCGGTAGCAGCTATCTGTGTATGCTGTCTTGTCGACAAGTGTCCATCCTTCTAGTCAAATGACTACTTTATTGCATAGGAGAGAAGTAAGCACCGCAGAAAGACCATGCTGGGCCTAGTGGTGGAGAATGACTTATTATGGGAGAAGATACCACAAGAGATTGTCCTGATTTCCTTGAATGCAATTGACGTTGTCATCTCATTAACATTTTCTTCCTCTTTCCATTTAATTGAGTTTTGCCGCCTGATGATTTCAAGAATATGTTAAAAATGATCTGTTTTAGTTCTATCTTATCACTGTTCCCACATATTTTTTCCCCTTCCAAATGCCGTTAACTTCTAACTCTAAATATAATAACCTATATTGAACTTTAAAGGCGATCTCACACTTTGGTACATCATAATAGGGATGAGCGGGATTGCTTTTATAGGATTTGTTCCATGGTCCATTTGGTCGGATTGCCAGGAATTATATTTGGTTGTTAGCCGTGCATCAACTTGGCGGATTAGACCACACACACCACAACAATCTGAGAAATATGGCCCCTGGTCATGTACGGCGACGGACCCACGAACCGTAAACTTCATGTTTCGCCCATTTCTGAGTTAATCCTAAATAGCAAATATATTATTTGTTCCCCACCCCGGTGCTATCCTCGACCTCGGACATTGATACTAATCGCGGGTTTCACCGGTGCACTCACCGTTTGCTCGCTCCATTACCCCCTTAGCTCCCCCTCCTTCGCCCCCCACTGTGCACGACTGATTCTCGCCTACCGCAGTCCAATGCAGTCCAAAATGGTTGATCAGGTCAAGCAAAAGAACTGTGGGTTATTGGCCCATGCGACTTTAACCCAGGTACTGCGTGATTGAGGAAAAAGATGAGGGGTCCTTACCAAATTTCCCCCGAATTACCACCACCTTAATTCTTTCGCATTTTAATTTACACAAAAATTACACCAACACAGTTATACCCCCGTCACACAATCATACGAAAAGACTTATTCAAAAGTTATAGTTGCCACTAGTGGCGCAAACATTGAGATTTATTATTTTATTGTACACAATTGGGCCGATTTCCAGCTCGACCTCCGGATCCTCGATCAGACGAACACGTACGTGATCAGAGTTCCCACGCGGTTGTCGTCTCACGAATGAAAGGCTGGTGCGTGTGGAATGGTCAGATCCAGGGTGAAAATCCGCTGGCATTCCTAACATGTAGCTTCCTCAGCATCCAACCAGGTGGGCCGCTGCTCCGATAACCTCTGTGCCGGCTGAAGAACATTCGTAAACGCACTGGAATACACAAGCCGAGACGGCTGGGCACTACACACGGTGCGAGGTAGATTGTCTTCGCCAATTTTCGCGACAGCTTTTTATTTTTTACAATTGCAGCGTTTTTGTCAATGATACCTTTTGTCCATGTCCCGTCGGGTTTTACGTTCGGGCGCCGGCGTCACTCTACTGCCCCTGTCCCCCGAATTTTCCGTCGTCTTAGCATGTCCCAGCTCTGATCGCTCCATACATCCGAACATCACCCCGCCCATATCTTTGAACTCCAAAACTCCTGGGGCAAATTCAGATGGGATCATCGGCCGCAACATCGGCAAATAATATTCGGGGTTAACCCTAGGGATCTGGCGAATCACGAATCGTCGCATGAGCCTCCTATGATAAATGAGCCCCCAATGTTTGTGAGCTTTTTATAAAATGTATTCCGTGATTTGTAGTGCCGGCTCCAGAATAAGGAGATATGTTTATATAGAGCAACAGTGCAAGCCTTTAAACCAAGGCCATACGAAGACAATGGTGGCAAATGAATGTATTTTTTTTTAACCCAAGTATCCTGCAGTCGTTAGAGGGTAACTGAGGCGAACATGCTCGCTCGAGCTATGACTTCTCGGTCGAAGGCATTCTAGGGTACTGAACTCTCTCGTTGACCCTCGGCTACTATAGCTTTGTGCCCTCTCGATAAATTGTGTTCTAGTCCTTGCCCGTCGGTGTTGTCCTGTTTTGGCGGCCAAAACAGAGCCAATCACCAAGCCGAGACCTGCACCTCCACCCGCATGACGTGGTAACCTTACACTCGATACAAAATAGCAGTGGTTGTGGCTGGCCAATCAGGTTGACCCTCGGGATAATCTAGCTCGCTGTGCCCGCGCTGCTCGTGATCATCTTTCGTCTCTTGGATGCCTCTAGGGAGAGAGCTGCTGCTGGTACAGGGACAGCGTTACGGGTGTTACTCTATTAGCTACTTTTTATTCATGATTGATTTTCAGAGATGCTCTTCTGCCTACCTTGGTTGTAACGGGTGGCGATTTGAGTCACTGTTGCCTTTCTATCAGCTAGAACCAGTCTGCCCATTCTCCTCTGACCTCTGGCATCAACAAGGCATTTCTGCCCACAGAACTGCCGCTCACTGTATGTTTTTTCTTTTTCGGACCATTCTCTGTAAACCCTAGAGATGGTTGTGCGTGAAAATCCCAGTAGATCAGCAGTTTCTGAAATACTCAGACCAGCCCTTCTGGCACCAACAACCATGCCACGTTCAAAGGCACTCAAATCACCTTTCTTCCCCATACTGATGCTCGGTTTGAACTGCAGGAGATTGTCTTGACCATGTCTACATGCCTAAATGCACTGAGTTGCCTACATGCAAGGGAGATATTACTGGTAGCAGTATATATACCCCCACCCTACTCCTCAACTATATTGAATAAAATTATATCGGTGGCTATGGAATTCCCAGATATCCCTGTACTTTTGGTAGGGGATTTCAATAATTACATTAACCCATACTATGACAGACATCATAGAGGTAACATCCCTGCTAATAGTCCTGACACTTCCTTGGCTAAGGTTCTGGTTGAGGTGGGACTGACGGATATTTGGAGGCATAAATTCCCCACGACACGAAGGTATTCGTGTTATTCGAGCTCCCACAACTCCTTGTCCCGCATTGATCTGGCAATTGGGAACGATAGAATGCTGAACATGGTGGCAGGGGTGGAATACGCTCCTAGAAGTGTGTCTGACCACTCCCCAGTGTTGGTTACGCTTAAAATGGCTGCAGACACTGGGGGGGACAGCGCCTCTGGAAGCTTAACCCCTTCTGGATACCGATCCTGCGACCGACAGATAGGATACCTGGGGAAATAAAGGAATTTCTAAGATTTAACGCTGGCACCACCTCCAGACTGATAGTGTGGGACACACTAAAATCATTCATCAGAGACTGCTTTAATAAAGGCATTATCGCTCACAATTCCAAGCAGAGGGCATATACACAGGTGCTACAAACAAGGGTACAAGACACTGAGCGATGCTTTGTAGACACTGGAACGGAGGAAGCTAAGGCAGACTGGATAGAAGCCCAGGACCTTCTTAAGTCTCACGTAATGGCAACAGCCGAGGCTAAGAAGTTTTTCGTCCAACAGAAATATTTTGAAGGAGGGGAAGGTACGGGCAAGCTATTAGCCTCGGTAATAAGAGCACAGAAAGAGTCTAACAGGGTGCGTTCACTGACTTCTATAAGTGGTGTGAGAAAGTGAGAGGTGTTGTGTGGGAAAACCGCTATCTGTCCTACAGGCAGATGAAATGCTGGTGGTAAAAGCCCTGGGTTTGTCTGCAGTAACCCAAGGGTTAATGCAGACATGATAAGCAGGAATAGTCTGTTTTGTCTGTGTTGGCCTAGCTAACACAGACACATTGGTAATGTCCGTACTGGGCCTGCTTATTATGGAGTAGGGGTAGGCTGGTAGTGGGACTCCTACTCCACCCGGGTTTCGGTCCTGGGTTTGTGAATTGCCCACAGGTGCAGGTCACAGGTGCAGGTCACAGGTGCAGGGCACAGGTGCAGGGCACAGGTGCAGGTCACAGGCCTCGTTAGGGTCTGATTTAGTCTGCAGGCCAGAAGCAGTAGGGGAGGCCCTACCTGGAGAGCTGAAAGCGAGATTGCATTCTCACAGCAAAGGTAACTGAGGGTCTCCTGTCTTGCTGCTGGCCAAGAGCGTGTGCCAGGCAGCCTGGTACCCGGATAGCTAGGGTCCTCAAAATGTATTAGACAGCGCCTAGCCGGGCAGGAATTACTTTTATAATGTTTTTGCATGTGCCTAAGCCAAGGCTGAATTTGTGTTCTGTTTTGCAAGTGTGAATAAACACTTAAGTTGGACTTTTAAACCTGCGTGTGTCACTGCTTCCTGCACTGCTACCAGTCAACTACCAGAGCAATTCCCCACAGTGGGGAAATAGTTAATTCAGATCAGGATATTCTAGAGGTCTTCCGGGGATTCTATGAAGACACCTACTCCTCTAGACTTAGGGATAGACCAGAAGATATCGAGAACTTTCTGGAGCCAATCAATATACCCGCACTCTCCAGAGAACAGAGACAGATGTTAGAGGCCCCGATTAATCTGGAAGAATTAGAGGAGGCCCTTAAAACAGTGCAGAATGAAAAAGCTCCAGGGGCAGATGGCTTAGCGGGTGAGGTCTTTAAAACCTATAGCTCCTTACTACTACCAGAATTCCTAGAGGTAATTAAAATTGCCGACAGAATGGGTGAATTACCTGGCTCCATGAGTGATGCCATCATTGTGGTTATACCAAAACCTGGCAAAGACCTGCTGTTACCGGATGCATATAGACCAATATCACTGTTGTGCAATGATGTGAAGTTGATAGCTAAAGTACTGGCAAACAGGTTGGTCAGGGTAATACTGGCACTGATTCATGGAGATCAGACTGGTTTTATGCCGGGCAAGTCAACATCTATTAATCTTCGGAGATTATTTTTAAACCTACAGTTACAGCAAGAGGGAGAAGGGAGCAGAGCAATTTTATCGCTGGATGCCGCTAAGGCATTTGACAGCATTGAACGGCCTTTCTTATGGGCGATCATGAGGAAAATGGGATTTGGACCCAAGTATATTAAATGGGTACAGATGCTATATGGCTCACCCAGAGCACAAATAAGAGCAAATGGGCTTTTGTCTGAGTCTTTTGCACTTCACAGGGGTACTAGAAAGGGGTGCCCACTATCCCCATTCCTATTTGCCCTGGCTATAGAGCCCTTGGCCTGCCTTGTAAGGTCTTCTCCAGACTTACAGGGATTTAGCTATGGAACACTGGAGGAACGCATCGCCCTCTACGCAGATGATATGCTGCTGTTTGTAGGAGACGTGGAGCGCTCTCTGGGCCCAATCATGGCTCTGTTGAATGATTTTGGCCGCTACTCTGGTCTAACAATAAATTGGCACAAGTCGGTACTGATGCCATTAGATCCCATCCCACCCAACCTAGACTTGCACCAAATCCAATCGGTCGTTACTTTTAAATACCTAGGCATCTGGATCTCGCCTAGGGTGTCAGAATATGTAACACTTAATATAGACCCTCTGCTTGTGAGAGCGACATCCAAGGTAGATACGTGGTGTCGCCTCCCCCTATCTGCAATAGGACGGACTAATCTATGTAAAATGGTGCTTATGCCTCAATTTCTATATGCTCTCCACAACTCCCCTGTGTGGATTCAAACTGGAATCTTTAATAAAATACAAAGATTATTCAGAACGCTTATTTGGGGTAAGAAATCGGCCAGGATTCGTTTAGAAACCCTACAAAGAGCTAAAGACCAAGGGGGGTTAGCGGTCCCAAATCCGTGGTTGTACTTCTTAGCGGCGCAACTTCAACACCTGAAAGGTTGGAGTCTAACAAATGCTAGATCTTCTTCTGAAAAACTACGGAGATACCATGGCGGTGGTAGACCTCCGTTACACTTGCTAGAACTGGGAGCACAGGGTAGACCACCCGACCGTATACACACTGTGACACTGATACGTAAATTATGGCAGAAAATTAAGAGTATACTCGGAATGAACGGTTTTACGCGGTTCACACCACTGTGGCAAAACCCTGATCTACAAGAAGTAACACAACTAGAGGGCTTTCAGAGGTGGGAGAGTAAAGGCATACACGGGATACATCAGCTGTACCTGGAGGGTGTTCTCAAAAGCTTCGATCAATTAAGGGAGGAATTTCATCTTACACACGATTCCTTTTATCAGTACCTGCAGCTAAGGCATGGAAACTCAAAATATGGCTGAGACCATACATATAGTAACACATGAGCTGACTGAGGATATACTGGCTACAGATGGCACAAAAGGATATATATCTAGGGTGTATAGTATGCAGGGAGGCCCCTCACCATTAGAGGAAAATGGGAAGAAGATGTAGGACCTTTGACAGATGATCAGTGGACTGAGGCACTTTCCATCGTCCCCTCATTATCTCTATGTGAGGCTCATCTGGATGCCGCTAGGGAGAGAGCTGCTGCTGGTCAGGGAAAGCGTTAGGGTGTTCTATTAGCTTACTGTTAGGCAGGAGTGATTCTCAAAGAACCCAACAGCCCTTCTTAGGGCTACAATAACGTTCTACTTTTTTTATTTTAATTTGCATCTTTTACCATTTTGTGAGGAATTAGCAGGGGGACTTGCTACCGTTGTGTTTAGCTCTTAGTGGCACACATATCCATAGCAAAGACCGAAGTGGGAAAATTCAGTAGGGGTTGGATTTCTATTAGGCAATAACTCAGTGTCATCTCATCTGGCATAGTAGTGTGCTTCCTTTGATACTTGGCTAGAAAATAGCCATAGGAGAATACAAACAGCTTCTTGAAGCCTACAGTAGCGTTCTATATATTTGATTTCTGGTTGATCTGCTGGTGGCTTTAGTTTCTGCAGTGCATGTACTTGCCAATTCTGAGCAATTTGTAGTGAGACTTGCGACCGCTGTGTTCTGCGCTTAGTGGCGCACATATCCATAGCAAAGGCTGAAGTGGCAAAATTCAGTAGGGGTTGGATTTCTATTAGGCAATAACTGCAGCCTCAGAGGCATCCATGCATGCTGCCCCTGCTGTTTCCTGTCCATTTCCGTGGTGTTTCCATCCTTTTCTGAGGTTCCCAGGTGTTTGGCCAAGCTTCCCTGTGCAGAGCCTTGGTCCCCTTGAAAAATGCTCGAGTCTCCCATTGACTTCAATGGGGTTCGTTATTCGAGACGAGCACTCGAGCATCGGGAAAAGTTCGTCTCGAATAACGAGTACCCGAGCATTTTAGTGTTCGCTCATCTCTAATGCTAAACCCTAACCTATATTTACCTAAACCTAAAATACTTTCTAAACTAAGATACAATTAAACAAAATAATATGATAATTATTGTCCGAGGCTACTGGGGCGTGGAATAGCCTCTCTGGGCAGTGAAAGTAAAGGCTACTCCCCGCCCCAGTAGCCTCTGCCGATAATTAGCAAATTCGTTACATAAAGTGTATCTTAGTTTACAAAGTATTTTAGGTTTAGGGTATCAGGTCTACCATAATAGGTAGATTTGTGGGTTGAAGGTAGGTTTCTTTTAAGTTTGTTTTTGTATGTAAGTCGGAACAGGAATATTTAGTAAGTGTAACTTCAGACAAATTATTTTTTGGTTACTGTGAAAATTGAATTTTTAAAAATTTGGGTTGCCAATGTAACAAGCATTAACAATAACAATAAAGCTTCATTGCAGAAACCTTACAGTTGATCATTGCAGCATGGGACCAAAGTTCTGTAAATTTTTGGCATCCAGAGAGCTCCACCAGAGGTCACATAAGGCAAAGTGGTCCATTTGTAACTAGGAGTTATCTGTCCCAGTCATTAGGGTACATTTACTAAGGGTCCGAATTGCTCTTTTTCGTCGGGTTTCCGGAAAATTACCGGTTTGCGCCCAATTGCCTCGGGTTTTTGGCGCACAAGATCGGATTGTGCATGCAATGGAAATCGGGGGGCGTGGCCATCAAAAAACATGACAGTTTCGGAAAAACCGCGGTATTTAAAAAAAAAATGTGTCGCTTGACACTCGCTTACATGCACCAGGAATAGGTTGGTGAACTCCGGCAAACCTCGACAGACCTTGGCGCAGCAGCAACACCTGGTGGACATCGGGCGCACGACGTTAGTGATTAGCTGGAAGAACCGCTGCTGGATCACCACAGGACCGGGTAAGTAAATGACCCCCAGTGTCTCTATATGCAAAAAAATGGGTAATAATATTATTCTATACAGTTAGATATACGTAGTAGGGATGTTTGGATTTTCTCTTTCCCAATGTATGCAGATACAATTGCAAGAAAAGTTCAGTGATTCCAATGACCTTCATTGATCACTAATGAGATGTAGTCTGTAGTCCATGAAATAATTATCTACAATAATACAGTAAAAGTTGTGCTGCTCATATTGTCTAATGAACACGTAAAGTAAACATCGACAGGTCGGGGAACAAACATTGGTGAACTTCCTGCCAAAAGTTCTTCAATTAAGTAGATGATATGGAAGGTGTTGTTTTCCCATTTGATAAAGGCAATAAATACTTGGTTACTGTCAAAACTGTTATTCTCAAGTTATGTAGTCGGCACAAACAATTCTTTAAGGCTTTTTTGAAAATTGCAGTAGAAATGTCATTGGTCAAAACAACATTATGCTCCAAAAAAGCTTCAGGAAAGATGGTTTTTGACTTAATGGCAAGTTGAAGCTCCGGGGAAGAAATGCAAAATTCTTGGGTACTGTTGGGGGGTTTGAATACCACAGCATTTTAAGGGTCAAATGCTGCTTCTGTCACCATCATGAATCTGGATCTGATTGTGACTGTTAAAGGGGTTTGCCCATGAAATACAATTCTTAAATTTTATTCCCCTAGTGATGTGTATACAATAAAGGTAATTTTTAACCCTTTATTTCACAATTTTACTGAGTTTTATTGCTATTTTAGCTTTTATCACTCAGTGATGGTCAGTGTAATAGTTAGTGTGGGCGGGGACCCTCTAAGCAGACACTTCATGATCCCTCTAGTGCTGTGAGATACAGTGTGCTGATAATGTGCTCAGATTATCAGGGTCCAGGGTTTATCTACACTTTCATTTAGCTTCTGAACATGCAACTACTATCTGATACAGAAAGAGAGATGAGACAAATCAGAGATGAGAGAGATGTTCAGAACCATGAGATGCATATAACACACAATCTCAGCCATAACATACTCTTTCAACTTTGCTGTGCCTCCCACTGCCTGTAACTTGTAGAGTAAGTCTCCTCACGCTGCTGTTTGCCTGAAGGAAGTCTCTGTGTTTGTTTGAACTCGTCTTGGAATGTAAGGGGAGAGGCAGGAGCCACAGAGGAGCTCACTGCAGCATCGGTCAGGAGAACAATCTGCCCTGCCTGACCCTAGACTTCTGATTTACAGTCAGATCCCAGGGCAACTGAAATTGTATACACCAAGACTGATAGAGACAGGTTGGAATTATATATGTGAAATGCTGTTTTAATGTTAATAACATTGAATTAGAGAATGTGTTATTTTGTTTTCCTAAGTACATTTTAGAATCTTGCCTTTAATTAAATACAATAAATAGAGGACAGAAGCATACATATAAAAATCTATATCTATAAAGGCTCAGTTTCCCACGGGCCTAGTGTTATTCATCTCTTACCATCCCTGACTGGCTTGAGAAATGTGATAACTTATTTCAGTTGCAACAATTGCAACCTTTCATTGTGAAGGCCGCAAGTGAGAGCAATTATGTGTGATTAAAGGATAGAGGAAACTGCCAGAGAGGACAGGATTACGTTTATTCTTACAAATAATTTTCTGTGTTTGTTTTCACCCCTGAGGAATAGTCCTGGAAACATTGCCAGACTTCTGTTTTCCCAAAATTGCCTGAAGCCTTGTCGGAATACTGATGTCTTTTGAGTTTGCTATCAATGTTATATGAGAATGATAGAGGACACATAAATGGATGGATGCCAAGGGTCAGCAGAGGCATCTTTACTGATAAGACAGCTCTGGCACCACTGGTAGAACCTATTCCAGTCCATTGTTGTTTGATTTTTTTTTTAATAATAATTTTTACCCTGCACTATTTACTGGATGTTCAGCCACAAGTGGTCTCAAGGTATCTTCTCTTCAAGTGGAAAGTAGCAAGGTACTTAGTGGAGAAGCCAAAATAGTGGCTTTACGCAGAGAAAGTCAGAGAAAATTCATCAAGACTGGAGTGACGTTTAAGAAGTACAAACCTCTTTACAAACTAGATGTTTTTTCTCCACATCTGTTTTCGAGTGAACAACACAGATACAAACTACTCATCCACTGTTGATCATGAGAAACGGTCCTTCTAAGGTAAAAATCAACCAAGTCAGACAGACCCTAACTGTGTAAATGTGTCCTCATTTTAATATTCACAACAAATATGTAAAATGTAAACCAAACTAAATATTTTTTGATAGATTTACCAAGCTGAAAGTAGCTTAGGCCTCATGCACACAAAGTGGCGGTGTACCAGGCCCATTTTCGGACAGGTGGAGAAGGGAGGGAGCAGCTTCATAGATAGCTGAGTGAGTGCACAACTA
This sequence comes from Engystomops pustulosus, assembly GCA_019512145.1. Classification (NCBI taxonomy): domain Eukaryota; kingdom Metazoa; phylum Chordata; class Amphibia; order Anura; family Leptodactylidae; genus Engystomops; species Engystomops pustulosus. Next base: position 37,932,389 of record CM033648.1, on the reverse strand, counting down.
ATCCAAGCAGCCCTATCCATTGCTCACTGCTTAACTCAGTGTAATCTCATCTGGCATAGTAGTGTGCTTCTTTTATACTTGGGTAGAAAATAGCCATAGGAGAATAACAAACGCTTCTTGAAGCCTACAGTAGCGTTCTATATATTGATTCTGGTTGATCTGCTGGGCGGTTGTAGTTTCTGAGTGCATGTACTTGCCAATTTGAGCAATTTGTGAGTGGACTTGTACCGCTGTGTTCTGCGCTTAGTGGCGCACATATCCATAGCAAGGCTGAAGTGGAAATTCAGTAGGGGTTGGATTTCTATTAGGCAATAACTCAGTGTCATCTCATCGGCATAGTAGGTGCTTCCTTGATACTTGGCTAGAAAATAGCCATAGGAGAATACAAATAGCTTCTTGAAGCCTACGTAGCGGTCTATATATTTGATTCTGGTTGATCTGCTGGTGGCTGTAGTTTCTGCAGTTGCATGTACTTGCCAATTCTGAGCAATTTGTAGTGGACTTGCGACGCTGTGTTCTGCGCTTAGTGGCGCACAATCCTAGCAAAGGCAAGTGGCAAAATTCAGTAGGGGTGGATTTCTATAGGCAATAACTCAGTGTCATTCATCTGGTAGTAGTGTGCTTCCTTGATACTTGGTAGAAAAATAGCCATAGGAGAATACAACGCTTTTGAAAGCCTTACAAGTAGCGTTTCTATATATTGATGTTCTGGTTGATCTGCTGGTGGTGTAGTTCTGCAGTGCATGTACTTGCCAAATTCTGAGCAATTGTAGTGAGATTGCGACCGCTGTGTTCTGCTGCGCTTAGTGGCCGAACAATCATAGCAAGGCGACAGTGGGTCCCAAAATTCCCTCCAGTCCCCACGGGTGTTGTGATTTTCGAGTAATGTGCATTAACTTTCCACTCTACGTGTCATATTCTCAATCCCGGCATTTCCGTAGTGTGCGTATTTGATACCTTGGCTATTTTGAAACAGCCATAGGAGGTCCCAATACACCAACAGCTTCCCTTGTGTAGTAGCCGCACGCGCTGTAGCGTTAGGGTGTTCTATTAGCTTACTGTTAGGCAGGAGTGATTCTCAAAGAACCCAACAGCCCTTCTTAGGGCTACAATAACGTTCTACTTTTTTTATTTTAATTTGCATCTTTTACCATTTTGTGAGGAATTAGCAGGGGGACTTGCTACCGTTGTGTTTAGCTCTTAGTGGCACACATATCCATAGCAAAGACCGAAGTGGGAAAATTCAGTAGGGGTTGGATTTCTATTAGGCAATAACTCAGTGTCATCTCATCTGGCATAGTAGTGTGCTTCCTTTGATACTTGGCTAGAAAATAGCCATAGGAGAATACAAACAGCTTCTTGAAGCCTACAGTAGCGTTCTATATATTTGATTTCTGGTTGATCTGCTGGTGGCTTTAGTTTCTGCAGTGCATGTACTTGCCAATTCTGAGCAATTTGTAGTGAGACTTGCGACCGCTGTGTTCTGCGCTTAGTGGCGCACATATCCATAGCAAAGGCTGAAGTGGCAAAATTCAGTAGGGGTTGGATTTCTATTAGGCAATAACTCAGTGTCATCTCATCTGGCATAGTAGTGTGCTTCCTTTGATACTTGGCTAGAAAATAGCCATAGCAATAGGATAGGATTGTTTGGTTCTAAAAACTCAAAAAAAAACAAAAAACACAAAAAAAAACAAAAAACACAAAAAAACACACAAAAAAAAAAAAAAAAAAGTAAAAAAAAAAAAAAAGTTATAACTCTCATTTTAAAAATGTTTAACCCGAGGGCTAGGGGTAGAGGACGAGGGCGGGGACGTGGGCGTCCAACTACTGCAGGGGTCAGAGGCCGTGGTCCTGGGCGGGGTGAGACACCACCTGCTGATGAGGGAGCAGGGGAACGCCGCAGAGCTACACTCCCTAGGTTCATGTCTGAAGTTACTGGGACTCGTGGTAGAGCACTGTTGAGGCCAGAACAGTGCGAACAGGTGATGTCGTGGATTGCTGACAATGCTTCGAGCAATTTGTCCACCACCAGTCAGTCTTCCACGCAGTCCACCCATGTCACCGAAATCCCCACTCCTCCAGCTCCTGCACCTCAGCCTCCTCCCCCCCAGTCTGCCCCCTCCCAGGAAAATTTGCCATTTGAACCGGCATACTCTGAGGAACTGTTTTCTGGACCCTTCCCACAGTCACAAACCACTTGTCCGGTTGCTGCTGAGCAATTTTCCGATGCCCAGGTTTTCCACCAGTCACAGTCTGTGGGTGATGATGACCTTCTTGACGTAGTGGAAGTGTGTAAAGAGGTGTCCGACGATGAGGAGACACGGTTGTCAGACAGTGGTGTCTTAAGGTATTGCTATACCACTTCTTTTTGTCAACAATTGCATGCATAAGTAACTTATCATTATACTATATATTGAGTAAGAAAAACCCAATAAAAAGTATGGGACACAAAGAAACTTGGCTTTCATGGCTTGTTATGTAGAAGTAACCGTCTGAGAGCTCTTCATTTAATAGAACGGAGTCTCTGCATTGCTGCATATTCTTTATGTATTGCTGATGGGTCTTTTAGCTTCTGGGCACAGGGTTCCACATAGCTACAAAAACTGCTCAAATATGATGCACACATACTGTGAGATCAGTGTACAAAAATAGCAAAGAGAAACAAGTTTTTTTTTTCTTTTTGTAAAAACAAGTTATTTATAAATGAATCCACCCAGCAGAACAACAAAATGAGCCCTGCTTAAATTAGATTTGCCTTGTTATTATAGCTGATTTTCCTCTATGTAAGACTCTTTAGATCTGCTTTTTGGTTTCTGTTTATAACAACCGGTAACTGTAGTTAAAATATAATATTCTCTAGATATATAAGACATCTAGACCCCTCTGGACTCCTTCAACTAAATCTGATACTTCCTAAACCCCCAGCCCTTGAAACATGAGTGGACGTTATCTGTGTTGGATTAGATCCTGGCCAGGTGGATGGTGAATGCAGTGTTATTTATATATCACTGCTGCTGACACAAAAATCCTCTGGAAATAATTTGACACTTTTACATAGTGCGGAGGTCCTTCTATTTTATTTAGATTATAAGCTGTTGTGTAACAGTGCTTATCCAAAGAAAAACAGTAATGTTTTTGAATTCTGCAATTGAGTTGCATTTCCATATGATTACTATGATGCATGCATATCAATGTATGTGCATCCAGCATTTGGCAGCTCAGGGACACTATGCAGTGACATGGGGCCTGGGTCTCATTATAGCAGCCTGACTCCTGTCCCTAGTCACATAATATAATGACACCCCTCGGGAGGTAAGACAATGTGCACCTAACTTTGTCTGACTTTGCGCCACATATATTGCTGATGTGCGGCACAATTTTTTCGGCGCCACAGTCCTGCAGCATAAACAGAGTGCACCAGAAAAATAATGTGCGCCACTTTTAATTAATCTGGCACACTCTGCACACTCCTTAGGCAAACTGCATATTATACAGACCTCACAAATTTTGATAAATTGCTAAACTGAAGCAGAATACTGGTGGGATACCACAGCAAAGTATACAGACTGCATCAAAATACAAACTACAGTGTACCAAAAACCTTCTACGGCGCAAGTGCGGCTAATCACAGCCTCAAATCCATCTAAACCACGCCTCGTTCTCAAACTATCAGCGAAGAGGTACACGCCGTGGAGAGGTGCATGCCTCAACAGCACGCAACTTTAGGGCATCCGTTTGGAATATCTACTGTCAAGGAGCGGTATCTGTGGAACTGTGGAAGTTTTCAGGCAGTCATCAAACTGCACCAGTACATAAGACTCAAGTATCTAGTTAATGAAGTGATACATTTATGGCACGCTATGAGTCACAATTGGATGTCTTAACTTAGACAGCATATACAGTGTGTTTTATTTCTTTTTTATAGGAACAGTCATATATTTTCCTACTGCATGGGCCCCGCAAAAGATTTTTAATGCTTGTGACTACTGTATCTACAGGCGGACCCCTACTTACAGACAACCCATAGTTAAAGAAGGACCCCTCTGCCCACTGTGACCTCTGGTGAAGTCTCTGGATGCTTTACTTTAGTCCCAGACTGCAATGATCAGCTGTAAGGAGTCTGTAATGAAGCTTTATTGTGATTCTTGGCCCCATTACAGCAAAAAATTTTGAAACTCCAATTGTCACTGGGGCAAAAAAGTTTTTTTGTCTGGATCTACAATTATAAAATATACAGTTTCGACTTACATCCAAATTTAACTTAAGAACAAACCTATGGACCCTATCTTGTATGTAACCCGGGGACTGCCTGTATTTTAATTGAATACACTGTTATTCTTTCATTAGAGAATGCCTCTTTAGCTTCTTGGTGTTACAAGACTCATTTCATACTTTTATATTCCTCTTTTTACCCCTTGATACAGAGGTATTGGTCTATGCGACAAGCATTCAAAGAGAACAAAACGCAGGCAACTGCGCCCTCTGCATAAGTAATACACTGTTAAAGTATACAGTCCATATTCAGACCCCGATAAAAATTGCCACGGTGGTGCACTCCTTTTGTCGAAAGACCAGTTGATATAATATCCAATAGATAAAGAAAACAGTAGACGGGTCACTCACCGAAGAAGCAGTCTTTTTATTCACGCCAGCAGGATGACAGGGAGAGGTGCCGGGCACGCCACAAACAACAGGCTGTTTCGCGCGTAACGCGCTTTCTCAAGTCTGTGACGGTCACAGTAAAAACATTCTTATGGAACAATAGGAGTGAGGGCTCTGCTCGCAAGAGCTTACATTCTATGAGGATGAAGGGGTTGACACAAGAGGTAAAAGAGATTGTATAATGGTCCAACCATTCCTTTTAAGGATACAATATAAAATAATTTAATAAATAATTTAATAAATAAAAATTCTGCTGCTCAACCCAGCCATCAGCCGCCATCTTATTTACTAGGTCCAAGGTTAAAGTGACTGCAGAGAAGCCTGGAACTTGGTATATATCTCGTGTTTACCAGATAACAGACGGGAGATAAGACATAAGATGGATTAGTAAAGGGAGAGTTGACATTTCATGCAGTTAGCGAGTGTGATAGGTTGCCTAAAGAGATGGGTTTTAAGAGCATGTTTGAAACTTTAGAGGGTGGGTATTAGTCTGAGAGTCCGTGAAAGGGCATTCCAGAGAATTGCTGCAACCCTGTAGAAGTCCTGGAGACGTCCGTGAGAGGTTCTAATTAAGATAGAGATTAATCTAATATCACTGGCAGATCGAAGAGCACTGGTAGGGCGACAGACTGAGATGACAAAAGAAAGATAGGGAGGTGCAGCATTATTCAGAGCTTTGTGGATAAGGGTTATTAATTTAAAGTGAGTACGGAAGGAGACAGGCAGCCAGTGGAGCGATTGGCACAAACTGGAGGCATCCATATTAAGGTTTGGTAAACATTCACACATCACATATTTTAACAGAAATTGGAATTTCTCATAAAGAAACCATGCTTGGGAGAAAAGAAAATCTACATGCCAGAATTTCTATGTCAAGTTATTCAAAACATGATGAAATCTTAAAATTTGCTCTAAAAACTAACATGTTATAGATTTCAAAAGAGCAAGAAAAAAATATCAGAAAATAGACACGCCAAGAAGGAGAGAGTCATTTCCAGTGAAAGGGCTTTTCCATGAATATGGAAAACCACCAGGCGGCCTGGGCTGCAGAAAAAAACAAAAACTCATACCTTCCCCGGTCCGACTTCAGTTCCTGTATGATTCTCGTACCTTGCTGTAGCTAATGTTTCCAAGGACCATGGCACCCACTTCTTCCAATGAGTGTTGTGTTTGGTCCCATTAGAGCCCCATCTATAGTGTAAAACAGTTGACCGCTCTGCATGGCAGTTGCCACATACTGATCATCTGTTAATGGCCTATTTTATGTAAGAGAACCTGAGGACTGCAGATGAGAACTTAGCTAACATATTCAAAAACCTAGAGAATGTTTCCCTTTATGATTCAGCTCTCTGATATGATTAGATTAATCAGTCCATAACCCCTTCAAGACTGTCATGCCTAATAATATAATAATTCCTTTATTTATATAGCGCACACTAATTCTGCAGCGCTGCCCAGAGCTTTCCAAATCAGTTCCTGTCACCAATGGGGCTCATAATCTAATCATGCTTTAATATATGTCCTAGTTGCACATACAGCATGGCAGTGGCCCATTCCAGGCGGCTGTATCTTCTGAACCGTGGAGAGGAGATTCTCCTCTTTATTATGACACAACTGTGTTTCTAGGTGCTACTGTTAAGAAGATATAACCATTTAAAGTGCGTGCCCCCCTCTAGTCTGTCAGCTGAAGGTGCAATGCAGAAGAAGAAGCTGCAGGGAGACATAAGTGAGAGTTAGCAGAAGTACTTGCACACTCTTCTGTTACTAAACCTGGGGAAGGGCAATGGATTGCCGCTGTACATATAGTGTACTTATTTTGGTAAAAGGTTTATTCCATTTTATTACTTTTTTCACATTTTTTAAAATAAATTTGCTTAATCTATAAAGAAGAATCATTTAATTTACATTGTAATTCATACTATCATGAAAAAACTAAGTAAAATGTTACAGGCGGTCCCCTACTTAAGAACACCTGACTTACATACGACCCCTAGTTACAAACGGACCTCTGGATTTTGGTAATTTACTGTACTTTAGTCCTAGGCTACAATAAACAGCTGGAACAGTTATCAATGATGCCTGTTTCTAACATTTATTGTTAATCCAGGTTCTTATGACTATCCAACATTTTTCAAATCCAATTGTCACAGAGACCAAAATTTTTTTGACTGCGGTTACAATAATAAAGTATACGGTTCCGACTTACATACAAACTCAACTTAAGAACAAACCCACAGACCCTATCTTGTATGTAACCTGGGGACTGCCTGTATATCTAAAGCTATTCTAAAGATATTGTCATTTAAAGAAGAGTAGAACAAAAAATATGAACTGGACATTCAGGCACCCTTGGCTGGGGGGGCAGCTTATACTCACTTCTCTCAGCGATCTTAGTCAGCTGGGCTACCAACTGTTACTACCTGTTTCTGTTTATGTACGGAGGTTGGCAGTGACACAACGTTGACACAACCTTTAACCCCATAAAGACCACCCTATCGGCTTTTTTATGGCAGTCATTAAAGGTACTTCTTCTTCTGCCTTTCTATGTTGGCACGTCAGAAGAAGATTGTGGGACATCGGGTGCCGGTGTTTAACCCCTTACACGCCACCGTGTGCCCCCATGGATTGGCCCCCCCTGTCATGCTTAAGGGGGGATCCGATCCATCCACCGGGCAGGACTGGGCTGTAAATAACTGAGCATTCGCAGTTACATTGTACACTGCAATACAATTGTATTGCAGTGTAAGGGCTTGAACAAGCGATTGGATGAACGCTTGTTAAGGCCAAAGTCTGGAAAATGTTTTTTAAAAAAAGTAAAAATAATTATATAATAATTGAATTAATCAGCCCAATTACAAAGAAAATCCAAATAAAGTATACAGAAGACAAAAACACACAGAAAAGTACATATTTGGTATCACCGTCTCCGTAGCAGTCTGTACAATAAACCTATAACAATATTGAATTCGCTCGGTGAACGACGTTAAAAAAACTTCCCGTAATATACAATTTTTAATCAAATACCCTCACAAAACATGTTCTAAAAAATGTTAAAAAAAAGTTACGTGCCTAAATAAGCCCTCAACCAGACTTATCAACATAAAAATACAGAAGTTCTGCCCCTGAAAAGTTGTCAATAGTAAAAATAATGCGATTTTCTCCAATATAGGTTTTGCTTAGTAAAATTGAGCAAAGATAAGAAAAACTATATAAATGAGGTATCACTGTAATTGCAGTGAACCAGAGAATACAGATACATTTTTTTTTTTATATATCATTTTGTTTTTATTGGTAGCCGGAATACAAGAAGAAAACAGGAACTCAATCCTTATTACATTAGCAATATGCATGAAAAAGGTAGAAAACAGTTTAACAATAGGTCATACATGCATCATGAATGGTAATGCACATTACATATAGTCACTTTATATATTACTCACACATGTTCGCCTTCCAGTCTTCACCGCAATCCAGCCAATATTAATATTTGTAATATTAATAAACAAAGCCAATGGGGAGTCCTGTGACTCTACAGATTATCCAAAAGGGGTTTCCTAGGGCAATGCTAAGACAGAAGAAAGAAAGCGTGAGAGAATGGGGAAGGGGTAGTGGGTTGAAGAAAGGGGTGCAGGACATGTTGGAAGTGGGGAAAATAAGAGGGGTGGGCGCCCTGGTCAAGGGGGTGGAGGTCAGCCAGGAAAGGCTGGAGGAGAGACCTCTCCAATATCTCAAATGGATTGTCTGTATTCATTAGATGGGTCCACCGTTGCCAGGTTTTGTTGAATTTGGCATATGTGCCATGAAGAGAGGAAGTGAGGTCTTCTATGCGCATAATGCCGTTAACCTTATTGATCCACATGGCTATTGTTGGCAGAGTGGTCTGCTTCCAAAGTATTGGGATGCAGGACCAGGCAGACATTATTAGAAATTGTAGCAGAGATTGTTTATATGCTCGCTTGGGGAGGACAAGGAGAGGAGGATCTAGCCTTACTGAGTCTCCACTGACTAAGGAGATAGTCCTTGCAAAATGGGGTAAGAATCCGGCATGACCAAAAGACGTGAAAGAAGGATCCTTCCTCCTCTCCACATCTCCAGCACATGGGGGCAGTCATATATAAGGCGCACTGGACTGTAAGACGCACCTTTGATTTCTGAGAAAATCAAAGGATTTTTTGTGCGCCTTATAGTCCGAAAAATACGGTAAATTATTAAAACCAATGCCACTATAACAATTGTGATGTGTAATAGAGCTTCTAAAACACTCTGAAAAGATACCTGCCTAATGATAAATATGCCCAATGTTCTCTACCATGCACCACCCACTGTTCACTGTCGGCCAGTCAGAGCTAGGCTTGTGGCTGTGGCAGGTGCCGTGCCATAGTTTATATGAGTGAAAACATGAACATTTTTAGTTAAATACTTTTATAAAAACTAATCTAGTTATCTTTTATTAGATCAATGTTTCCGTTAGTTAATGCAGTTTTTAACTAAAGCTTTTTTTTGATGTTGCAGATAATTCAAGAAGGATCGACTTCTATGATAGACCTCAGCAATGGGAAAATATCTACTTGTAGTTCAGATGTTACTTGCTATCGTAACAGGTGTAAGTATGATTTTGTATTGTAATTATGACAGTGTCATTAAAACACATTGGATTCTGAGTATTTTTTCCTAATGATTTGTATGTGACTCACTCATTACACTACCTTGTCATTATTTCATTAATAACTTGCTGTTCATTAATGGACTTGCTGCGACGTGGTACCACCAGGTCGTTCCACAGGTGTGACTTGTCCGCAGTGGCAGCCAAGGTCGAGGTACGGAAACGGCAGGCAATCTCGTAGTCGGGGACAGGCAGAAGGTCAGGACAGGCAGCACAGGATCGGAGTCAGAGTCGTAGCAACAGGTCAGGGCAGGCGGCAAAGGAGTGAAGTCAGAAACTGAACCAGGGTCACAACGGGAATTCACACAAACAGCACAAGGCATAGACACCGCTTTCTCTAAGGCGCAAGGCACGAAGATCCAGCAAGGGTAACAGGAAGGGGCAGGGTTAAATGGATTAGGCGGAAAAGGCCAGCGCCAATTAGCGGCCCGCTGGCCCTTTAAATTTACAGAAGCTTCCGCGCGCCCTAGATGTCGGGGGCACGCGCACACAGCCGGGAGGGACGGAGCAGCAGCAGCAGACGCACCAGGAGCCGGGAGGTGAGAGTGGCGCTTGTGGCGCGCTGGCGGGGGACAAACGGCACGGGTGAGCCCGCGACCCGAGGCATGGGTTGCGGGACCACCCGTGACACCATGCTTCCAATTCATCAGATTTCATTCATATTAGAGAACACAAGCTACTAGCTTGTTGCAGATTAATCCTATTTTTATGAAATTGAAACGCAATACATGCACAGCACGTGAACGCAGCCTAGGGATGAATGTTTGTTTAAGCAGAAAACACATAGAGAACATTTATCAAAGCGTCTAAACCAGTTTTCTGTAACCAACCCGGATTTATGGTTATTTTTCCTCTTAAGTCGCCATCAAATGTGAATGGAGGGATGTGAAGATGGCCATGCCAGGCAGTGAAGTGGGCCGTGCCCCACTAGTTTTAGTTGGTATAGAAGCACCAGCAGATGATAAGTGCTCCAAAACCATGGGAGTTGTTCCCACATTCAGATTGTAAATAAGTATGAGATGTGGTAGGGTGTCTGCTAAAGCTATAAACAGGACATTTCACACCCAGGGAAAGATGGATAACTGTGGAAAAACAGGGTGTTTCTCTGTCGAAGACAACTAGGAGTCATTAGTAGGCAGCCTATAGAGCTACATAAATAACAGTGGCCCCAACCTAGGGAAGAAACAGGCAATTGTGTACTTCAATTGTGTACTGCAGTATTATCTACTTGTTTTGGTTTTAGGAAGTAAACCAGTACCCGGTGAGGTAGGAGACCTCATTTAGACCTCTGGAGAGACTTAGGATTTTACTTTATTCATTTTCATTTTGTTTGTTCCATTCCAGCTAAATAAAACTGGTTGAGGTCAGTTGAACCAAAATCATATGTTGCGGATATTATGGATAATCATTTTGTTGTGGACTATTAAATTGCTTGTGTGCCGAGGTTTTCCGTTTACCTGGTCTTAATCCCTTGCAGGGAGCATAATTGCAGTTTGCCATGTTATAGGAATTCACTGTGCACACAATGGAGGATATTTATCAATCTGTGTACACCAGAAAACTGGAGTAATTTGTACCTGAAATGCCTTGCGCCACATTTACTGAAGGTTTTAGATTTATTTTAGACTGCTTTCTGACTGAAAAAGGGGGCTTGTCTGTGCCAATAACTTGTGTGCCAAAAAATTCAATATTGTGGTGAAGCAAACAAGAACAAGTAAAAGGAGATGCAAAGTAGGACTCGCCAGTTTTATACTGCACTAGTTGAATCATCCAACATCGGACACAGTGATTAATCTGGCGCAGCAGAAAAATGGCTAGTTCTACTCTGCTTTGGTCTAAAGAATGACACATTAATACATCTCCGCCAATATGTTCTGAGCAAACATAAAACGGTAAAAATAGCAGAACAAATAAGTGCAATTTTAAAATGTCCACTCTAGGATACATAAACTGTAACTAAGTAAATTGTAGAGAACTAATTGAGCGTAACACTCATGATAAGTGCCCACCATTTTGTTAGCTTTTCAGTCATTGGCTCCTCTTCCTCTTGCCCTATTTAGTCTTTTGTTCTTCTGGGCGACTGCAGATTTCAAGGCAATCCATGCTCCTCCACTTACTGTCACAGTATTGTGCTTGCAGCCAATCCCTTTGATTCCTGGTTATAAGGGCCCTTTTTCCAGAGAGGTTTTCTCCTGTTCTCTACATGCTATATGCTTACCAACCCCTACGGGACGCAGCCTCTTTTGGCCTTAAGGGACGCGGTCCCCATTTTTCAAATCTGACCTGTGTCACTATAAGTGGTTATAATGCTTTGGAACGCTATAAGATATCCAGGGGATTTTTGAGATTGTTTTCTCGTGACACTTGTACTTCAAATTAGTTTAAAAATTTGGATGAAATCTTTTGCGTTTAGTTATGAAAAAAAACCAAAATTTGGCAAAAATTTGGAAAAATTCTTATTTTCAACATTCTAAATTCTCTACTTTTGATGCAGATAGTCATAGCACCCAATAAATTCATAACTTACATTTCCATGTCTGCTTATGTTGGCATGGTTTTTTAAGATTCCACATATTTTACTAGAATGTTATGAGGCTCAGAATTTAGGTATCATTTTTCACATTTTTTGTAAAATCACCAAAACCCGTACTTAGATGGACCTGCTCAACTTCTAATTGACACCGAGAGGCCTAAATCATAGCGAGACTCATAATTACCCCATTGGTGAAACTACACACTCAATGTATGACAACCACTTTTAAGAAGTTTTGTTAACCCTTTAGGTGTTTTATAGGGTTAAAACAAAATGGAGGTGCAGTCTGCAAATTGGTAATATTTTTTCACAATACCTCATTTTGGGTGGAAAATTAAACTTTACATGGATTAAATTAAAAAAGGCTCCACAAGTTTGTTACCCAATCTCTCCGAGTACACGGATCCCCATATGTGGTGTAACCTGCTGTATGGGCGCACGGCCGGGCATAGAAGGGAAGGAGGTGCCATGCAGATCAGATTTGCTATGTCACATTGTACAGGCTAAAAATTTTTTCTTTTTTTAATGTGGACCTATAGGGGCTTATTTCTTTTGCCACATGAGATGCACTTTTCTGGTACGTAATTTCGGGGGAATCTATAGGCTAATTGGTGAATTTTATTAACCTTTGTTGGTGGAGGAAATGAAATCATCACTTTTTAGGAAGATTTTTGTTTGTTTTTTTTTGCCGTTACCATACCATAAAAAAATAGTATATATTTTTATTCTATGGGTCGCCACGATTACAAAGACCTCATTTATATAGATTTTTATTTTTTTTCCCCATTTTTACTGAATAAAAAGTAATTTGGCAAAAATGTTGTTAATTTTAGCATCCACGACTTTCATATGCATAACTTTTTTTTTTTCGCCTCACAAATCTGTTTAAGAGGGCTTATTTTTTGGCGAGAAGGATGGTTCTTTTTAGTGGTCTTTATTTTAGATTGCATAACATTTTTTAAATTAATTTTAGAGCATTTTTTATAGGGTATTAATTTGAAAATTGTCTTTTTTTGGAGCTTTTTTTGGGTTTTTTTTAACGGGGTTTCACTTGGCGAATCTAATAATGATTCTTGTTTTATTATTCAGATTGTTACGGACGCAGGGATACCAATAGGTGGGGTTTTTGTGTATTTTATCAATTGTACTGAATAAAACCATTTGGAGAAAATCTTGTTCATTTAGCATCACCATCTTTTCATATGCATAACTTTTTTATTTTTCGGCTGACAAATCTAGTTAGGGGCTTATTTTTTTGCGAGAAGTTGTTCTTTTTAGTGGGCTTATTTTGGAGTGCATAACATTTTTAAATCACTTTTTTAGGCATTTTTTATAGGGTATTAATTAAAAATTATCTTTTTCGGAACGTTTTTGCGTTTTTTTTTCTACGCGGCGTTTGACCGTGCGGGTCCAGTAACGATTCGGTTTTTTTATAACAGATTGTTTACGGACGCGGCAATACCAAATATGCGGGTTTTTTTTGTGTTTTTGTGTTTTTATACTTTATTAGATTTTTTTTTATAGGAAAGTGACATTTTAGGGGCTTATATTTTAATGTATGTTATTTTTTAGTTTATGTAATGTGATAACTTTAGTGTTTTTTTACTTTTTTTTTACTTATACCTATTGAACTAAACCAGTGGATGCTCTGATCACCCGGTTTAAGTTCAATACACTGCTCTATCAATACTATTTTATTGTAGAGCAGTGTAAACTGTCTGAGCAAGCTTGCGCATGCTCAGACATTTACAGTCAGACCCGGAAGGGGTCTGGCTCCATGGCAACCGGGCAGCTCCGAGGCACATGCCAGTCCTCGGAGCTGCCCAGAAGTGGATCGGATCCCCCGTGCCGCTTACCGGCGCAGACACCCTTACACGCCGCGATCGCCGGTGTTAGCGCAGGCTGTCAGCTGTACTAGACAGCTGACAGCCGCTGCTTCTGGTGCCGGCTCCGTTCGCGAGCCGGTGCCAGAAGCAGGACGTTATAGAACGTCCCCGTGCGCTCAGTATGTAGCCTCGGGGACGTACTATAACGTCCTGGTGCGCCTAAGGGTTAAAGGGGTTGTCCAATGTTTGCAAATAAATGTTATTGATAAAAAATTTCAAATTAAGTTTAAAAAATTTGGATGAATCTTTTTGTGGCGTTTAGTTATAAAAAAAACCAAAAATTTTGGCAAAAATTTGGAAAAGTTCTTTATTTTTCACATGCCGAATTTCTACTTTTGATGGTCAGATAGTCATAGCACCCAATAAAATTCATAACTTACATTTCCAAATGTCGCCTTTATGTTGGCATGGTTTTTTAAGATTTCCACATATTTTTACTAGAATGTTATGATGAGCTCAGAATTAGGTATCATTTTCATCACAAGATTTTTGTAAAAGTCAACCAAAACACCCGTACTTAGATGGACCTGCTCAACTTCTAATTGACACCGAGAGGCCTAAATCATCGCGAGACTCAAATTACCGGCCCATTGTTTGAAACTACACCCCTCACTGTATGAACACCACTTTTAAGAAGTTGTTAAACACCTTAGTGTTTTATAGGGGTTAAAACAATGGAGGTGCAGTCTGCCAATTGGGTAATTATTTTTCACAATCCACTCATTTTGGTGGAAATTAACATTTTACATGTATTAATTAAAAAAAGGCTCCACCAAGTTTGTACCCCATCTCTCCCGAGTACACGTATACCCCATATATGTGGTGTAACCTGCTGTACTGGCGCACGGCCGGGCATAGAAGGGAAGGAGGTCCATCAGATGCAGATTTGCTATGTCACATTGTAACAGGCTATAAAGTTTTTCTTTTTTTATGTGGACCTATAGGGCTTATTTCTTTCTTTTGCCACATGAGATACACTTTTCTGGTACGTAATTCGGGAATCTATGGCCTAATTGGTGAGATTTTATTACTCTTTGTTGGTGGAGGAAATGAAATCATCACTTTTTTTAGGAAGATTTTTGTTTTGTTGTTTTTTGGTGGCCCTTTATTTTTTTTGTTTACCCATATGAATACCATAAAAATCGTATATTCTTTTTTTCTTGGGGGGTCCCGCGATTACGAAAAGACCCCTCATTTTATATAGATTTTTATTTTGTTTCCCATTTTACTGGGGGAATACAAAGTAATTGGCAAAAATTTGTTAATTTTATCATCATCACCGACTACAGAGATCATACTTTTTTATTTTTTCGCCTCACCATCTGTTGAAGGGCCTATTTTTTTGGCGAGGAAGGATTGTTCTTTTTAGAGGTGGTCTTTATTTTAGATTGCATAACATTTTTTAAATTAATTTTGAGCATTTTTTATAGGTATTCTTTGAAAATTGTCTTGTTTTTTTGACTTTTTTGGGGTTTTTTTAACCGGGTTTCACTTGGCATATCTAATAATTATTCTTGTTTTATTATTCAGATGGTTACGGACGCAGGGATCCAATATGGTGTGGGTTTTGTGTATTTTATCACTGTACTTAATAAACACCATTTGGAGAAATCGTGTTCAGTTGAGCCTCAACCATCTTATTCATATGCATAACTTTTTTATTTTCTCGGCTGACAATCTAGTATAGGGCTTAGTATTTTTTTTGCGAGAAGAGTTGTTCTTTTTTATGTGCCTTATTTTGGAGTGCATACTTTTTTAAATTCCTTTTTTAAGCATTTTTTATAGGGTATTAATTCAAAATTAATCTTTTTTTTTTTCGGAACGTTTTTTTTGCGTTTTTTTTTCTAAACGCCCGCGTGACCGTGCGTGTCCAGTAAAACGATTCGGTTTGTATTATACAGATTTGTTTACGGACGCGGCAATACAAATATGCGGGGTTTTTATTTTTTGTGTTTTTGTGTTTTTTTTTAATACTTTATTCAGTTTTTTTATAGGAAAGTGACATTTTAAGGGGCTTATAATTTTAATGAATGTTATTTTTTAGTTTCTGGTAATGGATAACTTTATGTTTTTTTACTTTTTTTTACTTATACATACTTGAACTTAACCAGTGATGCTCTGATCAACCTGTTTAAGTTCAATAATCACTGCCTACAATACATTTTATTGTAATCGTTAAACTGTCTGACAAGCTTGCGCATGCCTCAGACAGTGTACCAGGCAGACCCGGAGTGGTCTGGCTTGGCCAGGCCAACCGGGAGCCGAGGCACATGCCCAGTTCCTCGAGCTGCCAGAAGTGTGATCGCATCCCCCGGTAAGCGTGCAAGACTGGTGTCCATTCCGCGCCAGACACCACTACACACCGCGCGCGTTCATGCTTTACCGCGGCGTGTAAGGGGTTAACCCCGCGATCGAGTCCGCTCCGATCGCGGTGTTAGCCGCAGGCTGTCAGCTGTACGTACCTGACAGCCCGCTGCTTCTGGGCCGCTCCTTGTCGCGCGCCGGTGCCATGAATGCCGGACTTTTAGAATCCGCCCCCCGTGCGCTAAAGCATCTAGCCCACGTGGACGTATATAACTCCTGGTCCCTGGGTTAAGGAGGGTATACAAATATTTTTTGATGAACCTCACTTTGGCTTGTTTGTTGACACTTCTTTTTTACTTTTCCTAAACCTTCTAATCTCCCTAAAGTAAAATAGAGCAGGGCTTCTACTAGATATTGAAAATTGGGAATTGGAAATTGCAATCAAGAGATACCAATGATATTTTTTAGCTTGGTTTACACGGTAGAAGAGCGACTAGCTGGTGTTAGTCATGCCAGTGTAAAAAAAATCCTGACACTCACTCATGTCTATGCACTCTACCTGTGGACTCTGTATGATGCACCAATTTTGCCACCTGATGACATCATTGTGTGCACGCGAGTAGAGAACATAACTGTGCCTCTGCCTAGTCTGTCAGGTAGCTGTGGGTAGAAGATTCCTGCCTCAAAGGAGCAGGGAAAGGCAAGCAGCAAGAATCTTTTTTTGAACAGTTCTTTGGCCGTGGCCCGGGACAGCAGATAAGAGGAGCTGCTGGAGGAAGAGGCTGCCTTGGACATTTTATTGGTAAGTGGAGGTGGCTGTTGGACATTTTATTAATGAAGGGAGGTTGCTGGACATTTTTGTCAAAGAGCAGCATCTGCATTTCCCACCCTAGGCTAATGCTCAAGTCAATAAGAGTTCCCAGGTTTTTGTGTTAAAATTAGGTTTCTCTGCTTATACTCGAGTGTATATATAGTATACCGTATATACTCGAGTATAAGCCAGCCAAGTATAAGCCGAGGCCTCTAATTTTACCACAAAAACCTGGGAAAATCTATTGACTTGAGTATAAGCCGAGGGTGGGAAATGCATTGGTCACAGCCTCCCCAGTATATAGCCTGCCGGACCCTGCCTCATAGAATATAGCCAGCACCTGGCAGGGCTTCTACTAGATATTGAAAATTGGGAATTGTAAATTGCAATCAAGAGATACCAATGGGATTTTTAGCTTGGTTTACACGGTAGAAGAGCGACTAGCTGGTGTTAGTCATGCCAGTGTGGATAATGCATCCTGTAGTATACTACAGCGGTCCCCAACCACCAGGCCGTGGCCCAAGATGGGGTCGTGGAACATTGCAAAGAACTGTGTAAAATAAATCCTGACACTCACTCATGTCTATGCACTCTACCTGTGGACTCTGTATGATGCACCAATTTTGCCACCTGATGACATCATTGTGTGCACGCGAGTAGAGAACATAACCTTGCCTCTGCCTAGTCTGTCAGGTAGCTGTGGGCAGAAGATTCCTGCCTCAAAGGAGCAGGGAAAGGCGAGCAGCAAGAATCTTTTTTTGAACAGTTCTTTGGCCGTGGCCCGGGACTGCAGAGAAGAGGAGCTGCTGGAGGAAGAGGCTGCCTTGGACATTTTATTGGTAAGGGGAGGTGGCTGTTGGATATTTTATTAATGAAGGGAGGCTGCTGGACATTTTATCAAAGAGCGGCATCTGAATTTCCCACCCTAGGCTAATGCTCAACTCAATAAGAGTTCCTAGGTTTTTGTGTTAAAATTAGGTTTATCTGCTTATACTCGAGTATATATAGTATACCATATATACTCGAGTATAAGCCGACCAAGTATAAGCTGAGGCCTCTAATTTTACCACAAAAACCTGGGAAAATCTATTGACTTGAGTATAAGCTCAAGTGGGTGGGAAATGCATTGTTCACAGCCTCCCCAGTATATAGCCTGCCGGACCCTGCCTCATAGTATATAGCCAGCACCTGCCCCCCAGTATATAGCCTTCCAGCCCATATCCTCCAGTATATAGACAGCCCCCTGCCCCAGTATATAACCAGCCCCCTGCCTCAGTATATAGCCAGCAGTGGGGGAAGCCAGAAAGGTGAGTTTTGATATATTTTTTTTTACTTGAGTACAAGCCGAGTTTGGGGTTTCAGAACATTTTTTGTGCTGAAAAACTAGGCTTATAGTCGAGTATATATAGTATATATTTTTTACCTCAAGTGAAAAGGCCTAAAACAAGGGGTATTATAATGTGCCATTTTCTGTAGTCTCCTTCTCATACACACAGATAAGAGAAAAAAGGAGCTACTGAAAAGTAATAGGGAAAAAGAGGCACTATAAAGGGGGCTATAAATCACATTATTTCTGGTGCTGACCACTAATAAATGGGTGAGAAAGGAGAACAAGTGGTAGAACATAGTGTCCATGGGCAGTGAGGCAGTTGACACTGTCCCTCATACACGGTTAATGATCAGATAAGATCTATTGGCTTGAAGACTGTATGAAGGGCAGTGGGTCAGCTACAATGCCAAGATCCAATTCCTTATGTGGGAACCCAGGCAGTAGGGCTAAAGGATCGTCCCCAAGAACCCCTAGTGAGCTCAAAGGCCTCTTCCTATCTCTAAGTAATAATAATATTGGCATATAAATTTATGGTTGTAATCAGAATTGCTTTTAGCACTCCTTGCAGAAGTGAATCACCAAAGTATGTTTGATTGAATATTTGATCATTTACATACATATTTAATCTTCAAACAAGGTATTATACCAATTAATGTGTAATGGTATCTGGCCTTGGAACTTTCCCAGGATGGACTGTACTTTTTGTTCAGCCCTACATTTCTCCTCTAAAGTAATTTCCTAGTTACTTTAATTAAAAAGCCTTATTGAGAAGTTCATCTAATCTCCAAAAGCCTGGGTTGTGTCAGTTGCAGTAGGAGTTTTAAAACCATTAACAGGTCATCAACAGCATATTATTGTGTTGTAGATGTAAGCTTATCATAAACTCAATAGGCATCCCATATTTTATTATTAAACACTTATAAAACAACAGGTAGATAAAGCGATCATTGTGGTTGTGACAGCGCACAAAATGCTTACTTAAGTGAAACTCCCCTGCCAAAGTATAGGCAAGGGGGTAGTTGCGAATAAAATCAGGATCCATCTGATGTGCCTGCGCAACTCACCCAAGGGATAATGCAGGGAGATCCCAGGTAATCTGCAGCTGTAGCCGGACTGGACAGGCAATAGTTAAATGGGTGTAATATGTTATCCAATTATGTGGCTGTATTGTAAACTGGAGTGTAATTGGAGAGGTGCTACCACCTGACCCGGGGGAGTATAAAACCCCTGTGGAGTGGGAGCACATGGTCCAGACCTGATAGTGCAGTCTTAGCTGATCCAGTCTTTGAGCATGTGGACAGAGTGAACAGAGAGTCGGTGTGTAGCACACCTTCATTTCTGCCACAGAAACCAATCCCAGGATCTGAGTCAGGAGACTCTAACCCTGAGCTGCAGCTTCCACAGTTTGGACACAGCTTATCCCAGCCTGCATCTACTACCAGGCTGGTGCTTTATTCCTGAGGACCACTCTCCACGACCACTCCAGGACAAGAATCCAGATCTGCTGTTTAAGTGCTTAGGTCCGTTGGTTTGCATAACGTTGCCTCCATCTGATCCCTGTATACGGCTGTCTAGCACCACAAGCTTCCCCATCCATTACCCAGGGACTCATCTTACAGAGACTCAGGGGTCACCCCCCCCACCAGGGAGAATTAGTACATGAGCCTCTCCCTCCATATTTCTTGCACACACCACCTGCTGGAGACCTGCCAGACTGCCAGGTTTTTGTGTTAAAATTAGGTTTCTCTACTTATACTCAAGTATATACAGTATATATATTTTTACCTCGAGTGAATAGGCCTAAAACAACGGGTATTATAATGTGCCATTTTCTGTAGCCTCCTTCTTATACACAAAGATAAGAGAAAAAGGGGGCTACTGAAAAGTAATAGGGAAAAAGAGGCACTATAAAGGGGGCTATAAATCACATTATTTCTGGTGATGACCACTAATAAATGTGTGAGAAAGGAGAACAAGTGGTGGAACATAGTGTCCGTGGGCAGTGAGGCAGTTGACACTGTCCATCATACATGGTTAATGATCAGATAAGATCTATTGGCTTGAAGACTGTATGAAGGGCTGTGGTTCAGCTACAATGCCAAGATCCAATTCCTTATGTGGGAACCCAGGCAGTAGGGCTAAAGGATCGTCCCCAAGAACCTCTAGTGAGCTCAAAGGTATCTTCCTATCTCTAAGTAAGAATAATATTGGCATATAAATTAATGGTTGTTATCAGAATTGCTTTTAGCACTCCTTGCAGAAGTGAATCACCAAAGTATGTTTGATTGAATATTTGATAATTTACATACATATTTAATTTTCACACAATGCATTATACCAATTAATGTGTAATGCTATCTGGCCTTGGAACTTTCCCAGGATGGACTGTACAGCCCTACATTTTTCCTCCAAAGTAATTTCCTAGTTACTTTAATTACAAAGCCTTTTTAGGAAGTTCATCTAATCTCCAAAAGCCTGGGTTATGTCAGTTGCAGTAGGAATTTTAAAACCATTAACAAGTCATCAACAGCATATTATTGTGTTGTAGATGTAAGCTTATCATAAACTCAATAGGCATTTCATATTTTATTATTAAACTCTTATAAAACAACAGGTAGATAAAGTGGTCATTGTGGTTGTGACAGCGTACAAAATGCTTACGTAAGTGCAACACCCCTGCCAACATATAGGCAAGGGGGTAATTGCAAATAAAGTCAGGATCCATCTGTTGAGCCTGCGCAACTCACCCAATGAATAATGCAGGGAGATCCCAGTTAATCTGCAGCTGTAGCTGGACTGGACTGGCAATAGTTAAAAGGGTGTAACATGTTATTCAATTATGTGGCTGTATTGTAAACTGGAGTGTGATTGGAGAGGTGCTACCACCTGACCTGGGGGAGTATAAAACCCCTGTGCAGTGGGAGCACATGGTCCAGAGCTGATAGTCCAGTCTTAGCTGGTCCAGTCCAGTCTTTGAGCACGTGGACAGAGTGAACAGAGTCAGTGTATAGCACACCTTCAGTGCTGCCACAGAAACCAATCCCAGGATCTGAGTCAGGAGACTCTAACCCAGAGCTGCAGCTTCCACAGTTTGGACACAGCTCCATCTTATCATCAATTATCCCAGCCTGCATCTACTACCAGGCTGGTGCTTTATTCCTGAGGACCACTCCAGGACAAGAATCCAGATCTGCTGTTTGACTGTTTAGGTTTGATTTTGCACAACGTTGCCTCCATCTGATCCCTGGATACGGCTGACTACCACCACAAGCTTCCTCATCCGTTACCCAGGGACTCATCTTACAGACACTCAGGCCCCCCCCCTCCCAGGGAGTGAACTAGTACATGAGCCTCTCCTTCCTTCCTTCCTTCCTTCTTGCACACACCACCTACTGGAGACCTGCCAGGCTGTAGAACAGCCCTCCGACCCCCATACCAAGCACCGTGACATCGGCACGCCTTAGGCCGCAGTCGCCAGCCACTCTGGTATTCTGGTCCCCAGCTGCCTCCAGGCCTCGCTCCTGTGCTGCCCATCCTAGCCTTCTACTACTTCCCCGACTCTGATACCGTGCTGCCCTCCTACTTTTCCCCTACTACAAGATTGCCTGCCGTTCCTGTACCTCGACCTTGGCTGTCACCGAGAACAAGTCACGCTTGTGGAACGACCTGGTGGTAACACGCCATTTAGACTCCGGTCCCAGGTGTTGGCTTGTGTCATCGTCCACAGTGGTTCAGAGGATCCACTACCTCCGATCCTGACAGTAAGATCCGGCCATGGATCCTGCTGAGGTTCAGCTACCTGTTCTGATGAATCTTGCCACCATCGTGGCTCAACAGACCCATCAAGTTGCTGTGCAAGGTCAGAAACCCAGACAAGTCTGCACTGCGCTAAAGCAGCTATTGTTATCCCAGCAGCAGCATCCGTTTCCTGCGGTACCCTCCGCTACTATTGTCACATTATCTTCTGTAGAACCCAGACTGCGTCTATCTATGCCATCTAAATATGATGGGGATCCCAAGTTGTGCAGGGGCTTTATCACGCAGTGCTCCCTGCATATTAACCTCATGTCTACGCAGTTTGTCTCAGAATTGTCTAAAGTGGCTTTCATCATCAGCCTCCTCTCCGGGAAGGCCCTGGCATGGGCTACTCCCCTTTCAGACAGGAAAGACCCGGTCACAGCTAATATTGCCACCTTCTTTCCCGAGTTCCGCTCCGTCTTTGAGGAACCAGCACGGGCGTCTTCTGCTGAGACCACCCTGCTGAACTAGCGTCAAGGGGACTCATCTGTCATCTGAGCTAGCCTGTTACGAAGCTGCCTTGGTTGCAACCTTTAAAAAGGGACTGTCTGGTAAAATCAAAGATGTCTTTTCTGCACAGGACCTTCCTTTCTTACTTTTCTTACAACTCTCTGGACTCTGAATCTGCCAGCTCCACTCCATTTTTTGTCGTCTTTGGACGACACCCACGCCCACCTCTTCCTCTGTCTGAGCCTTCTGATGGTCCTGCCGTGAAGGATTTTGTTCAAATTCTCAAGTCCATCTGGGACCAAACAAGGCCTCTGCCCGCACCAAGACCCAGGTCGACAAGAGACGCAGGCCTCCTCCAGTCTTTTCTCTAGGAGATAAGGTGTGGCTGTCTTCTAGATACGTCCGGCTGAAGGTTCCCAGCTAAAAGCTTTGTCCTCGCTATCTGGGTCTATTTGAGATGCTGAAGCGCATCAATCCCGTGGCTTATAAGCTCCACCTTCCTCCCACCATGCGCATCCCCAATTCCTTCTATGTCTCCCTTCTGAAGGCAGTCATCCTGAACCGCTTCTCTAAGCAAGTACCACCTCCAGCTCCTGAGGCGCATTCAACCGATGTCTATGAAGTGAAAGAGGTCCTGTGTATGAAGTCAGTCAGAGGGAAGCGGTTCTTTCTTGTTGACTGGAAGGGGTTCAGGCCGGAGGAAAGATCTTGGGAACCCGAAGACAACATCCTGGATCGTGCTCTTCTACACAGGTTTCTCCAGTCCAAGAAGAGAGGGTGGCCGAAGGGAGTGGATACTGTTAGGGCCACGGGTGCCCCTGCTACCCATATCCCGGGCCTTACTCAGCTGGCAGGCAGGCTCCGGGGACAAACTAACCTTTTCCGGCTCCAGCAGCGGTCCCAGCGATGTCCGATGTAAAAAGCAATGTAAAATTTAAAGGGCCAGTGCGTTGATAATTGGCGCCTGGCCAGCTGCCTTCCCTGATAAAGCACCTTCCCTGCCGGATCTTTGTGCCTCATAGCATTAGAGAAAGCTTTCCTGATGCCCTGTGCGATTATCTTGATTTCCTGTTGTGACCTCGATTCCTTTCCTGACCTCGCTCCTGTTCTGTCTGTTCTGTCCATCCTGACCTTCTGCCTTTCCCCGACTACGAGATTGCATGCCGTTCCTGTACCTCGAACATGGCTGCCACCGCGGACAAGTCACACCTGTGAAATGACCTGGTGGTACCACACCGCAGCAAGACCATCCTGCTTTACAGCGGGCTCTGCTGAAGACAGAGTGCCACTTAGACTCGGTTCCCAGGTGTTGGCTTGTGACATAATCCGCAATGGTTCAGAGGATCCACTACCTCCGATCCTGATATATTTGGAATCTGGCTATGTTACTCTATGGGGGAGATTTGCCCATGGCAACCAATTACAGCTCAGCTTTCATTTTACCAATGCTCATGAATATTTTAAAGGAGAGCTGTGATTGGTTCCTCAGTGCGGCTATCCACGCCCCAGTGGCCGCATAATAAAATTACCATAAAAGTCAAAAAAGTTACTAAAGAAGTGCGGGGACGTGAGGATTAGCCTTTAAAAGGGCTATCCTCACGTCCCATGATCCCCTACCACCCGATCTACCTATAGGTAGATTTGTGGTGGCAGGTTCCCTTTAAATAAAAACTCTGGGATCAAAAGACATCTCAACATGTAGCTCTCATATTTCAGGTGAAAAATAGAAAAAACACTGGCAAAATATATGCTGATAAAGATTAGAAAAACACAAAAAAACTAAGCGCAGATATAGGAGCAGATTATCAAACTGTCTGAATAGATCAGAATATTTTTAGTTGCCCGTGGAAAAGGGCAGGTGCCTGGGCCAAGATTTTATATGTAGTGAAAACTATGAATCATTTTTTATTAATACTAAAAACGTAATTAGTTATCTTTTATTAGATCAAATGTTTCCGTTAGTTATTGCAGTTTTCTTAACTAAGCTTTTTTGTTGTGTTGCAGATACATTAAGAAGTGATCGACGGTTTCTATGGATAGACCTCAGCATATGGGAAAAATAATCTACTTGTAGTTCAGTTTACTTGGCTTATCGTTAATCAGGTGAATTATGATTTTGTATTGTAATTTGTACAGTTGTCATTTAAAACCATTGCTGTCTAGTAGTTTTTCCTATAGATTATGTAGTGTGCCACTTCATTCATAGCTACCTTTGTTCATAGTTTCATAAAACTTGCGTGTCAGTATGACTTGCTTGCGACGTGGTACCCAGCCAGCGTTCCTTCCACAGGTGTGACTTGTCCGCAGTGCAGCCAAAGGTCGAGGTACGGAAACGTGCAGGCAATTCTATCGAACGGATAAGCAGACAGCAATCATGGTCTAGTCAAATGTCGCTTCGAGCATGGAATCGGATTGGCGAGTCGTAGCCAATGCTGGGCAATGACGTCTAACAGACTGAACCATGGTCACAACGGAATTCACAACAAACATCACAAAGCATAGACAAAAACCCGCTTTCTCTAAGCGCAAGGCATACAAGATCCGACAAGGGTAACAGGAAGGTGGCAGGTTAATGAGATTAGGCGGAAAAAGGCCAGCGCCAATTAGCGGCCCCGCTGGCCCTTTAAATTTACAGAACGCTTCCCGCGCCGCCCTAATGTCGGGGCACGCCACACAGCCCGGAAGGGTAACGACGGACAGCATGCAGCAACGCACCAGGAGCCGGGAGGTGAGAGTAGGCGCTTGTGGCGCGCTGGCGGGGGACAAACGGCACGGGTGAGCCCGCGACCCTGACATTGGTTTGCGGGACCCACCCGTGACACCATGCTTCCAATTCCTCAATTTCATTCATATTAGAGACACAAGCTACTAGCTTTTGCACGATTAATCATATTTTTATGAAATTGAACAAGCAATACTCAGCACACGTGACACCCTGCCGTAGGGATGAATGTTTTGGTTTAAAAGCAAAACACATGAGAACCTTTATCAAAGCGTCTAAACCAGTTTTTTTCTGTAACCAACTACCGATTGTATGTTATATTTCCCCGCTTAAAGTCCCATCAAATGTGTGAATGGGAAGGGAGGTTGAAGTACGGGCCTAGATGCCAGGCAGTCGATACGTGGGCCGGCCCCCACTAGTTTTAGTTGGTATAGAAGCACCAGCAGATGATAAGTGCTCATCCCCCATTTATTATATCTCCTTTAGATTTTGCACACATAAAGCAAAAGAAGACTTGGGACCAAAACCATGGGAGTTGTTCCCACATTCAGATTGTAAATAAGTATGAGATGTGGTAGGTTGTCGGCTAAAGCTATAACAGGACATTTCGGAGATGTGGTAGGGTGTCTGCTAAGCTATAACCAGGACATTACACCCAGGGCAAAGATTGGATGACTGTGGAAATACAGGGTGTTTCTCTGTCGAAGACAACTAGGATCATTAGCAGCCATAGAAGCTACTAATAACAACCTAGGGAAGAAACAGGCAATTGTGTACTTCAATTGTGTACATGCAGTATTATCTACTTGTTTTTGGTTTTTAGAAGTAAACCAGTACCCCCCGGTAGGTAGGAGACCTCATTTAGACCTCTGGAGAGACTTAGGATTTTACTTTATTTCATTTTTTCATTTGTGTTGCTCCATTCCAGCTAAATAAAACTGGTTGAGGTCAGTTGATCCAAATCATATATGTGCGGATATTATGGATAATCATTTTGTTGGGCTACTATTAAATTGCTTGTGTTGCCGAATTTTCCGTTTATCCTGGTCTTAATCCCTTGCAGGGAAGCATAATTGCAGTTGCCCTGTTATCGGAAATTCACTGTGCACACATGGAGGATATTTTATCCATCTGTGTACACCAGAAACTGGAGTAATTTGTAGCCGTGAATTTGCCTGCGCCACATTTACTAAAGGATTTAGACTAATTTTAGACATGCTTTCCGCCTGACTGAAAAAGGGGGCTTGTCTGTGCCCAATAACTTGTGTGCCAAAAATTGCAGTCCTATGAGCACCAGAAAATTCAATATGGTGGTGAAGCAGCACAAGAACAAGTAAGAGGAGATGCACAGTAGGACTCACCAGTTTTATACTGCACTAGTTGAATCATCCACATCGGACACAGTGATAATCTGGCGCAGCAGAAAAATGGCTAGTTCTACTCTGCTTTGGTCTAAAGAATGACACATTATACATCTCTCCCAATATGTTCTGAGCAAACATAAAACGGTAATAAGAACAAATAAGTGCAATTTCTAAAATGTCCACTCTAGGATACATAACTGTAACCTAAGTAATGTGTGTAGAGAAACTAATTGAGCGTACCACTCATGATAGAGTGCCCACCATTTGGTTTAGCTTTTTCAGTCATTGGCTCCGGCTCTCTCCTCTTGCCCTATTTAGTCTTTGTTCTTCTGGGCGACTGCAGATTTCAGGCAATCCATGTCCTCCACTTACTGTTAGAGTATGTGCTTGGCATGCCAAGTCCCTTTGATTCCTGGTGTTAAAGGGCCCTTTTTCGGAGAGGTTTTCTCCTGATTTCTCTAGCATGCTATATGCTTTAAGCCCCTACGGGACGCAGCCTACTTTTGGCCTTAAGGACGCGGTCCCATTTTTTCAAATCTGACCTGTTCACTATGTCAACTATCGCTCTGAACGCTATAAATAGATATAACCAGGGATATTTGGAGATTGTGTTGTCTCGTGACCATTGTACTTCAAATTATTTAAGAAAATTGGGATGAATCTTTGCGTTTAGTTTATGAAAAAAAAACCAACATTTGGCAAAATTTGGGGCAAAAGTTCTTTATTTCACATTCAGAATCTCTACGTTTTGATGCAGATAGTCATAGCACCCAAAAAAATTCATACACTACATTTCCAAAGTTGTCGCGTGTTAGTGTGGCAGGGTTTTTTAAGATTCCACATATTTTTACTAGAATGTTATGATGGCTCGAATTTAGGTATCATTTTTCACATTTTTTTGTAAAATCACCAACCAAAACCCCGTACTTAATGGACCTGCTCAACTTCTAATTGACACCCGGAGGCCTAATAATAGCGAGACTCATAATTACCCCATTGTGGAAACTACACCCCTCAATGTATGAACACCACCATTTTAAGAAGTTGTTAACACCTTTAGGTGTTTTAA
The DNA here is from genome assembly GCA_019512145.1 of Engystomops pustulosus. Lineage (NCBI taxonomy): Eukaryota > Metazoa > Chordata > Amphibia > Anura > Leptodactylidae > Engystomops > Engystomops pustulosus. Next base: position 37,904,797 of record CM033648.1, on the reverse strand, counting down.
GGGGTTAAAACAAATGGAGGTGCAGTCTGCAAATTGTAATATTTTTTTCACAACAACACTCATTTTGGGTGGAAATATAACATTTACAATGGATTAAATTAAAAAAGAGGCTCCACAAAGTTTGTTACCCAATCTCTCCCGAGTACCCGGATACCCCATATATGTGGTGGTAACCTGCTGTATGGGCGCAACGGCCGGGCAAGAAGGGAAGGATGCATTGCCATGCAGATCAGATTTGCTATGTGCACTTGTAACAGGCTAAATATTTTTCTTTTTTTATGTGGACCTATAGGGCTTATTTCTTTTGCCACATGAGATGCACTTTTCGGTACGTAATTCTCGTGGGAATCTATAGGCTAATTGGTGAGATTTATTAGACTCTTTGTTGGGTGGAGGAAATGAAAAGATCACTTTTAGGAAGATTTTTGTTTGTTTTTTTTTGGCCGTTTACCATACCATACAAATATATATTTATTTATTCTATGGGTCGCCACGATTACGAAAGACCTCATTTATATAGATTTTTTATTTTTTTCCCATTTTTAACTGGGGGAATAAAAGTAATTTGGCAAAATGTTGTTAATTTTAGCATCACCAACCGACTTTCATTTGCATAACTTTTGTTATTTTTTCGCCTCACAACATCTGTTAAAGGGTTTTTTTTTGCGAGAAGTAGTGGTTCTTTTTAGTGGTCTTTATTTGTAGATTGCAAACATTTTTTAAATTAATTGTTGAGGCATTTTTTATAGGTATTCATTGAAAATTGTCTTTTGTGGTGGACTTTTTTTGGGGTTTTTTTATGTACGGGTCACTTGCGAATCTAATAATTATTCTTTTTTAATTATTCAGATTGTGGAGACCAGGGATAACCAATATGTGGGGGGTGTGTTGTGTATTTTTATTTTTCATTGTACTGAATAAAAAACCAATTTGGAGAAAATCTTGTTCATTTAGCATCACACCATCTTTCATAGCATAACTTCTTTTAATTTTTTTTTCTGGCTGACAAATCTAGTTGATGCTTATATTTTTTGCGAGAAGAGTTGTTCTTTTAGTGGGCTTATTTTGGAGTGCATACATTTTTATAAATGCACTTTATTAGAGCATTTTTTTATAGGGTATTATTAAAAATTATCTTTTTTCGGAACGTTTTTTTTGCGTTTTTTTTCTAAACGCGCGTTGACCGTGGTCGGGTCCATTAACGATCGTGTTTTATTATACAGATTGTTACGGACGCGGCATACCAAATATGCGGGTTTTTGTTTTGTGTTTTTGTGTTTTTTTATACGTTATTAAGTTTTTTTATAGGAAAGTGACATTTAGTTAGGGGGGCTTATAATTTTAATGTATGTTATTTTTATTTATTGTAATGTGATAACTTTATGTTTTTTTACTTTTTTTTACTTATACCTTGAACTAACTAACCAGTGATGCTCTGATCACCGGTTTAAGTTCAATACACTGCTCTACAATACACTGTTTATTGTAAGCAGTGAACTTGTCTGAGCAAGCTTGCGCATGCTCAGACAGTTTAACAGTCAGACCCGGAAGGGTGTCTGGCTGCCATGGCAACCGGGCAGTCCGAGGCACATGCCAGTCCTCGGAGTGCCCAGAAGTGGATCGGATCCCCCGTAGGTAGGGGGCGGGGCTGCACAGTGACTCTTAGCCATTCACGCGCAGACGCCACCCTTACCAGCCGCGTCATATGCTTGACCGCGGCGTGTAAGGGGTTACACCCGCGATCGGAGTCCGCTCCGATCGCGGTGTTAGCGCAGGCTGTCAGCTGTACTAGACACTGACAGCCGCTGCTTCTGGTGCCGGCTCTCCGTTCGCGCGCCGGTGCCAGAAGCAGGACTTATTAGAACTCCCCCGTGCGCTAAGCATCTAGCCCCGGGACGTACTATAACGTCCTGTGCGCCTAGGGGTTAAGGGAGGGTATACAATATTTTTTGATGAACCTCACTTTGGCTTGTTTGTTGACACTTCTTTTTTTACCTTTTCCTAAACCTTCTAATCTCCCTAAAGTAAAATAGAGCAGGGCTTCTACTAGATATTGAAAATTGGGAATTGGAAATTGCAATCAAGAGATACCAATGATATTTTTTAGCTTGGTTTACACGTATAAGAGCGACTAGCTGGTGTTAGTCATGCCAGTGTAAAAAAAAATCCTGACCTCACCCTCAGTCTATCACTCTACCTGTGGACTCTGTATGATGCACCAATTTTGCCACCTGATTGACATCATTGTGGTGCACGCGAGTAGAGAACATAACTGTGGCCTCTGCCTAGTCTGTCAGGTAGCTGTGGGTAGAAGATTCCTTCCTCAAAGGAGCAGGGAAAGGCAAGCAGCAAGAATCTTTTTTTGAACAGTTCTTTGGCCTGGCCCGGGACAGCAAAAAAGAGGAGCTGCTGAGGAAGAGGCTGCCTTGGACATTTTATTGGTAATTTGAGGTGGCTGTTGGACATTTTATTAATGAAGGGAGGTTGCTGGACATTTTGTCAAAGAGCAGCATCTGCATTTCCCACCCTAGCTAATGCTCAAGTCAATAAGAGTTCCCAGGTTTTGTGTTAAAATTAGGTTTCCTCCTGCTTATACTCGAGTGTATATATAGTATACCGTATAATACCGAGTATAAGCCAGCCAAGTATAAGCCGAGGCCTCTAATTTACCACAAAACCTGGAAAAATCTATTGACTTGAGTATAAGCCGGGGTGGGAAATGCATTGGTCACAGCCTCCCCAGTATATAGCCTGCGGGACCCTGCCTCATAGAAGTATAGTCCAGCACCTGCCCCCCAGTATATAGCCTTCCAGCCCATATCATCCGTATTAGGCAGCCCCCTGCCCCAGTATATAACCAGCCCCCTGCCTCAGTATATAGCCACAGTGGGGAAGCCAGAAAGGTGAGTTTTGGATATATTTTTTTTTACTTGAGTATAACCCGAGTTTGGGGTTTCAGCACATTTTTTGTGCTGAAAAACTAGCTGCTATAGTCGAGTAATATAGTATATATTTTTTACCTCAGTGAAAGGCCTAAAACAAGGGTAGTAAATGTGCCATTTTCTGTATTCCTCCTTCTCATACACACAGCATAAGAAAAAAGGAGCTACTGAAAAGTAATAGGGAAAAAGAGGCACTATAAAGGGGGCTATAACACATTATTTTCTGGTGCTGACCACTAATAAATGGTGTGGAAGAAAGGGAAGACAATTGGTGGAACATAGTGTCCGTGGGCAGTGAGGCAGTTGACACTGTCCCTCATTCACAGTTAAGATCAGATAAGATCTATTGGCTTGAGACTGTATGAAGGGCTGTGGTCGCTACAATGCCAAGATCCAATTCCTTATGTGGGAACCCGGGCAGTAGGGCTAAGGATCATCCCCAAGAACCCCTAGTGAGCTCAAAGGCCTCTTCCTATCTCTAAGTAAGAATAATATTGGCATATAATTTATGGTTGTAATCAAATTGCTTTTAGCACTTCTTGCAGGTGGAATCACCAAGTAATGTTTGATTGAATATTTGATCATTTACATACATATTTAATCTTCAAACAAGGTATTATACCATTAATTTGTAATGGTATCTTGGCCTTGGAACTTTCCCAGGATGGACTGTACTTTTTGTTCAGCCCTACATTTCTCCTCTAAAGTAATTTCCTATTACTTTAATTAAAAAGCCTTATTGAAAGTTCATCTAATCTCCAAAAGCCTGGTTGTGTTCAGTTGCAGTAGGAGTTTTAAAACCATTAACGAGGTCATCAACAGCATATTATTGTGTTGTAGATGTAAGCTTTCAAAACTCAATAGCATCCCATATTTATTATTAACACTTATAAAACAACAGGTAGATAAAGCGATCATTGTGTTTGTGACAGCGCACAAAATGCTACTTTTAAGTGAAACTCCCCTGCCAAAGTATAGGCAAGGGGGTAGTGGCGAATCAATCAGGATCCATCTGATGTGCCTGCGCAACTCACCCAAGGGATAATGCAGGGATCCCAGGTAATCTGCAGCTGTAGCCGGACTGGACGGCAATAGTTAAATGGGTGTAATATGTTATCCAATTATGTGGCTGTATTGTAAACTGGAGTGTAATTGGGAGGTGCTACCACCTAGACCCGGGGAGTATAAAACCCCTGTGGAGTGGAGCACATGGTCCAACCTGATAGTGCAGTCTTAGCTGATCCAGTCTTTGAGCATTGGACAGAGTGAACAGAGAGTCGGTGTGTAGCACACCTTCATTTCGCCACAGAAACCAATCCCAGGATCTGAGTCAGGAGACTCTAACCCTGATCTGCGCTTCCCACAGTTTGGACACAGCTTATCCCACCTGCATCTACTACCAGGCTGGTGCTTTATTCCTGAGGACCACTCTCCACGACCACTCCAGGACAAGATCCAGATCTGCTGTTTAAGTGCTTAGGTCCGTTGGTTGTCATACGTTGCCCTCCATCTGATCCCTGTATACGGCTGTCTACACCACAAGCTTCCCCATCCATTACCCAGGGACTCATCTTACAGAGACTCAGGGGTCACCCCCCCCACCCCAGGGAGAATTAGTACATGAGCCTCCTCCCTCCATATTTTGCACACCCACCACCTGCTGGAGACCTGCAACTGCCAGTTTTGTGTTTAAATTAGGTTTCTCTTCTTATACTCAAGTATATCAGTATATATTTTTACCCTCGAGTGAATACCTAAACAACGGGTATATAATGTGCCATTTTCTGTAGCCTCCTTCTTATACACAAAGATAAGAGAAAAGGGGGCTACTGAAAAGTATAGGGAAAAAGCACTATAAAGGGGCTATAAATCACATTATTTCTGGTGCTGACCACTAATAATGTTGAGAAAGGAACAAGTGGTGGAATAGTGTCCGTGGGCAGTGAGGCAGTTGACACTGTCCATCATACATGGTTAATGATCAGATAAGATCTATTGTCTGAAGACGTGTATGAAGGGCGTGGGTCGCTACAATGCAAGATCCAATTCCTATGTGGGAACCCAGGCAGTAGGGCTAAAGATCGTCCCCAAGAACCTCTAGTGACTCAAAGGTATCTTCTTCTATCTCTAAGTAAGAATAATATTGGCATATAAATTAAGTTGTTACAGAATTGCTTTTTAGCACTCCTTGCAGAAGTGATCACCAAAGTATGTTTGATGAATATTTGATAATTTACATACATATTTAATTTTCACACAATGCATTATACCAATTATGTAATGCTATCTGCGCCTTGGAACTTTCCCAGGATGGACTGTACAGCCCTACATTTTTCCTCCAAAGTATTTCCTATTACTTAATTAATTCAAACGCCTTTTTAGAAGTCTATCTAATCTCCAAAAGCCTGGTTATGTCAGTTGCAGTAGGAATTTTAAAACCATTACAAGTCATCAACAGCAATTATTGTGTTGTAGATGTAGCTTATCATAACTCATAGGCATTTCATATTTTATTATTAACTCATAAAACAACAGGTAGATAAAAGTGGTCATTGGGTTGTGACAGCGTACAAAATGCTTACGTAAGTGCACACCCCTGCCAACATATAGGCAAGGGGGTAATTGCAAATAGTAAGGATCCATCTGTTGAGCCTGCCCAACTCACCCGAATAATGCAGGGGGAATCCCAGTTAATCTGCAGCTGTAGCCGGACTGGACTGGCAATATTTAAAAGGGTGTAAGATGTTATCCAATTATGTGGCTGTATTGTAAACTGGAGTGTGATTGGAGAGGTGCTACCACCTGACCTGGGGGAGTATAAAACCCCTGTGCAGTGGGAGCACATGGTCCAGAGCTGATAGTCCAGTCTTAGCTGGTCCAGTCCAGTCTTTGAGCACGTGGACAGAGTGAACAGAGTCAGTGTATAGCACACCTCAGTGCTGCCACAGAAACCAATCCCAGATCTGAGTCGGAGACTCTAACCCAGAGCTGCAGCTTCCACGTTTGGACACAGCTCCATCTTATCATCAATAATCCCAGCCTGCATCTACTACCAGGCTGGTGCTTTATTCCTGAGGACCACTCCAGGACAAGAATCCAGATCTGCTGTTTGACTGTTTAGGTTTGATTTGCACAACGTTGCCTCCATCTGATCCCTGGATACGGCTGACTACCACCACAAGCTTCCTCATCCGTTACCCAGGGACTCATCTTACAGACATCAGCCCCCCCCCCTCCCAGGGAGTGAACTAGTACATGAGCCTCTCCTTCCTTCCTTCCTTCCTTCTTGCACACAACCACCTACTGGAACCTGCCAGGCTGTAGAACAGCCCTCCGCCCCCATACCAGCACCGTGACATCAGCACGCCCTAGGCCGCAGTCACCAGTCACTCTGGTATTCTGGTCCCCAGCTGCCTCCAGCCTCGCCCTGTGCTGCCCATCCTGGCCTTCTACACTTTCCCCGACTCTGATACCGTTGCTCCTCCTGCCCTCCTACTTTTCCCTGACTACAAATTGCCTGCCGTTCGTGACCTCGACCTGGCTGTCACCGCGAACAAGTCACGCTTGTGGAACGACCTGGTGGTAACACGCCATTTAGACTCTGTCCCGGTGTTGGCTTGTGTCATCGTCCACAGTGGTTCAGAGATCCACTACCTCCTATCCTGAAGTAAGATCCGGCCAGGATCCTGCTGAGTTCAGCTACCTGTCTGATGAATCTTGCCACCATCGTGGCTCAACAGACCCATCAAGTTGCTGTGCAAGGTCAGAAACCCAGACAAGTCTGCACTGCGCTAAAGCAGCTATTGTTATCCCAGCAGCAGCACCGTTTCCTGCGGTACCCTCCGCTCTATTGTCACATTATCTTCTGTAGAACCCAGACTGCGTCTATCTATGCCATCTAAATATGATGGGGATCCCAAGTTGTGCAGGGGCTTTATCACGCAGTGCTCCCTGCTATTAACCTCATGTCTACGCAGTTTGTCTCAGAATTGTCTAAGTGGCTTTCATCATCAGCCTCCTCTCCGGGAAGGCCCTGGCATGGGCTACTCCCCTTTTCAGACAGGAAAACCCGGTCACAGCTAATATGCCACCTTCTTTCCCGATTCCGCTCCGTCTTTGAGGAACCAGCACGGGCGTCTTCTGCTGAGACACCCTGCTGAACTAGCGTCAAGGGGACTCATCTTTCATCTGCTCTAGCCTGTTACAAGCTGCCTTGGTTGCAACCTTTAAAAAGGGACTGTCTGGTAAATCAAGATGTCTTTTCTGCACAGGACCTTCCTTTCTACTTTCTTACAACTCTCGGACTCTGAATCTGCCAGCTCCACTCCATTTTTTTGTCGTCTTTGGACGACACCCACGCCCACCTCTTCCTCTGTCTGAGCCTTCTGAATGGTCCTGCCGTGAAGGATTTTGTTCAAATTCTCAAGTCCATCGGGACCAACAAGGCCTCTGCCCGCACCAAGACCCAGTCGACAAGAGACGCGGGCCTCCTCCAGTCTTTTCTCTAGGAGATAAGGTGTGGCTGTCTTCTAGATACGCCGGCTAAGGTTCCCAGCTAAAAGCTTTGTCCTCGCTATCTGGGTCTATTTGAGATGCTGAAGCGCATCAATCCCGTGGCTTATAAGCTCCACCTTCCTCCTACCATGCGCATACCCCAATTCCTTCTATGTCTCCCTCTGAAGGCAGTCATCCTGAACCGCTTCTCTAAGCAAGTAGCACCTCCAGCTCCTAGGCGCATTCAACCGATGTCTTGAAGTGAAAGAGGTCCTGTGTATGAAGTCAGTCAGAGGGAACGGTTCTTTCTTGTTGACTGGAAGGGGTTCAGGCCGAGGAAAGGTCTTGGGAACCCGAGGACAACACCTGGATCGTGCTCTTCTACACAGGTTTCTCCAGTCCAGAAGAGGGGGTGGCCGAAGGGATGGATACTGTTAGGCCACGTGCCCCTGCTACCCATATCCCGGGCCTTACTCAGCTGGCAGCAGGCTCCGGGGACAAACAACCTTTTCGGCTCCAGCAGCGGTCCCAGCGATGCCATGTAAAAAGCAATGTAAAATTTAAAGGGCCATTGCGTTGATAATTGGCGCCTGGCCAGCTGCCTTCCCTGATAAAGCACCTTCCCTGCCGGATCTTTGTGCCTCATAGCATTAGAAAGCTTTCCTGATGCCCTGTGCGATTATCTTGATTTCCTGTTGTGACCCCGATTCTTTCCTGACCTCGCTCCTGTTCTGTCTGTTCGGTCCATCCTGACCTTCTGCCTTGTCCCCGACATACATGAATTGCTGCCGTTCCTGTACCTCGAACATGGCTCCACCGCGACAGTCACACCTGTTGAATGACCTGGTGGTACCACACCGCACAAGACCATCCTGCTTACAGCGGCTCTGCTAAGACAGAGTGCCACTTAGACTCTTCCCAGGTGTGTTGGCTTGTGACATAATCCGCAATGGTTCAGAGGATCCACTACCTCCTATCCTATATATTTGGAATCTGGCTATGTTCTCTTTGGGGGAGATTTGCCCATGGCAACCAATTACAGCTCGCTTTCGATCGTGCGTCAGAGTTCCTGCATGTGTCGCTGCTGCGCCGACATCCGCCGGAGTTCACCTGCTTCTTCCCGGTGCATGTGAGGGCTTGATCTTCGACAAAAATCCTTTTTTAAATTCTGCAGTTTGTCCGAATCCGTCGGGTTGCCCCCCCCCCCGGTAGTGGCATAGACCTAACAAAGAGGATACTGGGCTGACAGAGGTGACCCCAAACTGGGTGGCCGGGTGTAGCTGCTATCTGCCAGAGTTTCTCCCCGCTCTGTCCATCTATTGTATGCATCATTGTGGACATGAGTTAATGACGGAGATGCATCTCCAGATAATAAGCTTAATATCACAGGGAGGGCTAATCCTCCACTTAGTAAGTTCCTCCGCCTCAGTAAACCGCTTTTGTATCTCCTGTGACTCCTACCGGGTCCCCATACAAACCCCCCCACATTGATTGCAATCTACCCAGATACTTGCCACGGGATCGCCACCCGAAGAGTTTCGAACAAATATAACACTTTTTGGCAAATGTACATCTTCGAAAACGTGCCATTTAAAAGCGCCCACCACAATGAATATGTAGGCTGCCACAGCTAGGTTAGAAGGTCGCTGAGATTTCTTAATCATTGGTGAAAGTTTCTGCATATAGGGTCTTAATTGCAAGTTATCCTGACCCCCAAGTCCTTCATGACTCTGTCTGCCGACTTAAAGGAGTTCTTAAGGTCGCTTAGCTTTCCCCTGAGGAAATATTTATGGGAAGGCTTCCGTTTATATATTATTGCTCGTATATCCGGAGAATAGCTGTATTTAGTAATCCAATAATTTGATGTGGAGATTTGGGATGCTTCTTTATAGGTTTTTAGAGTGTCAAAGTCCAATCATCACATCAGCTGAAAAGAGAGATCTTAAATTGCTTATACCCCGCTCGTAATCTCCTGGACAACACTCAAACTGATGAGCGAAATGGTATGCTCAAAGGCTCTATACTCAGGCGGTATAGCAGGGGAGAAAGTGGGCATACCCTTTCTAGTGCCCGTTACGATTGCAAAGAACAAGGATTAGGTGGGGCGAAGACGTGTTTTGCCGCATAATAGAGTTTAAAGTACTGGTAGAGCCTGTTAAAAATGGCCCCGCTCCTACCCAAGTGCATTAGTGCATTCACCAATTACAACCCCATCCGCGACTCCCCTTCGACGCCTTTCTTCAGCGTCTAGCTTAAAAGGATGAGCTCCCTCATCTGTGCTTTATTCTATAAATCTAATTAAATCAGCATTCGCCGGTATATATCCCCCGCATTGTCTCGAAACGAACACAAAATCCTACCTGATCTTTGTATAAGGTGCGGGAGCCACCTCCCACTAATCTGTTCGCAACCCATGTTAGTAAAGATTTCAGAGCGGAGTCAATAGGAACTAGGGCTATAGCTGGTACAATCTAGGGATTCGTTTTCCTGGTTTCTCGGGATTACCGTATAATAAAAGCTACGCAACATAGCCTCAGGATGGATTGAGGCCCCTTCATAAAAGCCATTAACATACGTGTTTGACATAAAGGTCTCAGGTTCATCAGGATGGCAGTATCGTTTTTAAAATAGGCAATGGGCAAGCCGTCAGGACCCGTTATTTGTCCATGGAAGGGCCTAATTACTTCCAGTATTTCACTCCTGCCGTAATCTCCTGTTCAGTATACCCTGAGCGGTGGGTGTTTTTGGATGGACATTTAGTGAAGTTACATTCACTAAGGTATTGCCTCCAAAGACTCCTTTAGGCCTGGGACCCGAGGAGCTGGATGTAGGAAATATACGATATGGAGAATAAGTTTTCAAATATTCGTGCTATCTCTCGGGTTTATAGTGGACAGTTACATGTATTATCCCTGATGCTATTCGGGTTAGTTGCACACTTGCCCTATCCTGGAGTTGGGGGGGCTATAGTAGCTGGCGTAGGCCTTGGTACCAGCCTTTCAAGAAAACGCTGGCGGTTGAGTATTCGTAGCGTTTTCTGCTCCCACTAGATCATCTCTCTTAATTGGGCTCCCGGGTGGCTTAAGACTTTTTGAAAGCGGGCCGTGTAGCGATGGGCCCGGGCAACCAATTGTTTCTCTCCAATGTCCTAAGCTCTCGTACACAACCTGTTTGTCCGCACCGCCTCTACTGCTTTCTCCTGTTAATAAGCGCCCTTGGCATAGAGCAATCCACAAATAAACTACTTTATAGTGCTGTCCCATAGGGGAAGCGCCGATGGGCTGATCGATGGGGAACTTATCCGGCAAAATATCTGTAGTAGGGATGTGCGTTAATAAAACGCTTCTTTGTAACATTGTGGGATAGCAGGGCTCATTAGTTCTCCAGTTGGAGAGGTCGAGGAGGGGGATTTAGGAACGACATTACGGTCGCGTAACCGTGTGCATGGCCCTGTACCAGGAAATTAGGCTGCTATATCATAAACGCCCGGCGTAAATTCGACCAGTTCGACTGAATCCCCCAGAAAACAATACTATTTACGTGTATGTGTCTCTATTGGGGTGAATAGTATGAAGTATCCCCGGGTGTCGGGATTATCCACCCGCCATAGCGTCACAAAAGATTGTGTCTACGATCAATTTCCTGAAAGTCCCGTGGAGTCTACCACTGTTGTGTGAGGAGGACGCCTGTATGGACAACGGGTCCCCGGATCTCGAGAGAATATACCATTAAAGTCTCCTTCCCAACCAACAGTGGTGTTGGTCGATATTGAGAACTAAACCGCGACAGGACATTTGATAACAAATCCTAGCTGCCCAGAACTTGGAGTAGCTATTATCATACACTAAGACCGCTTGGCGTCCCCAACGGGTCCCTTTCAAGAATAATGAACCTCCCCTCAGGGTCTATAAGTCTTCTAGTACTTGAAAAGAGACAGGAGCGGGCTATTACTATACCACTCCCCCATTGTCTTTGTTGCTGCAAGTGGCCGTGAAACGCTCTGAAGGAACCCCTTCTGACAAATACCCTGAACGAACAGAGGCGTACCAAATGGATTTTCTTGCAAAAAAATGCTATGCAATCCTGGGTTAAGTCGCTTCAGCTCTCCCAGCAACAACTGACGTTTAGTATTAAGTCACAGCCTTCAGCCCCCTTAACATTTAACAGTAATAATCTTCACCATAAGTTAGTTGTAAACATACGCTAAGTGCAAGTTGCTTATATCTGAATATGACATGATGCCGAAGTAGTGCCTAGATTGATTCCCATTCTCAGATTGGTATCATAATAACACTTATGCAACGGCTTTAGTAGCCTTACTTCAACTATGAACATCAAAAAAAAATTAACCATACAAATCCTCAAACTACAAAACAGCAAATGGTTTAAAGCCCTTGGTCATCTTGTAGGAACTAAAACGTTCCCCCAAAAGGTCCAAGGTGTGGGTGATGCTCCATTGTCGATAATGATCCCCGAAATGCATGGGCCAACACAGAAGCAGGAAAACGAAACCCATATATGGGAAAGTTCGACATCAGAACCCTCGACCCCACTCCCAAAACAACGACCTACCACGGGCTTGCATCTTAAACTCGAAAAGTGATAACCGTAGGTGGACAAGGAGCACCGCCTGAAAAAAACAAGAGGAGACAAAAAAAAAAAAAACCCCAAGTCACTTGGAGTTCCTGCAGGTACGTGCTCGCTCACTCTGTTCCTTTAACTTCTTGGTCCTTTCGAGTCAGCTGTTGAGTGGTGTGGACGACCGGTCGGGGGGATCCAACGACTCCGGGGATCTTCTTGCGGCTGTTTTATTAGTTGTTACGGGGGTTGCCAGTGTCGGGCTAATGCGGGATCCGTAGCGGCATCCTCCAATTTCGGGATAAACTGGAAATCTGCAGTCTAAGGTAGTGCAAACCGTCAGTCAATCTCGTTGGAGAGCGTAGTGGTGGTCTGTTCTGCCAATACCTTGCGGGCCGTTCAGCTAAAAGGAAATCCCTCTATAGGATATATACTTTACGCAGTGTCCAGCAGGGGGGCTAGTGGGTTCTCCACTACGTCTGTAAAGTGACCCACGAGAGTCTTGGAATAACGGGACTGCGCACCTTTTAAAAAAACAATATGTGGCCTGTTCGTGCTTTAGCGCCATGACCTCTCTCTTCTTTCAGAAGGAAGCTGTAATGCACCAAAAATGTCTCTGGAGGCTCCAGAAATGGTTTTGGCTTAAGGTCCGGTTGGCTCTATCCTTTTGTGATAGGATCCTCCTGGGTTCACTTCCCAGAGGGATGAACACAGGATTGGCATCCTATTGGGCCGCAGCACCTCTGCAATTTCAATCCAACTCGCGTGGCCCGCGTCAGGAACGGATCAGCACCCTCTTCTATAGCTTACAAGCTGGCGGCGGGGCTCTGGGAGCTTACAAAGAGGGAGGGAGAGGAGTTTGGGGACCCCTGGGGAGGAGAGCAACGGCTGTGTGCGGGAGAATCCCCTAAAGCTTTTTGGCAGCGGTTTCGAGGTTATCTATCGTGCAAGAACGGCCTTGGGACTGAGGAGCCTTCATGCGCGTCCAGGGGGTTCCAGAGGACTGGAATGGAGGATCTCAGTGACGGATTAACATCCCGATGGAGGTGCAACACCCAGGGACGCTGCTTGACATTATTTAGCTTTCCTCCGGCTACCAACATGGTCGTCTGGGCAGGTGGGCCAGGTTTTGGGAAAACAATCAAGGTAGTTAGCGTCCATAGATTAGCAGAGATACAGTCAAAACACACGTGGAGTGGTATTGCGCGGCACTGCAAGGGTTATATAAAACAGAACCAGAGCAGAGGGTAGGGTATGGAGGACTCTGTGCTAGGGCTTGCACAATGTTGGGGGTCCAGGGTCAGAGGTGTGGCAGCAGCAGGGGCATTACTTTCCGCTACCTGGTCCTGGATCAGTCCAGCAGGGTGTCAGGGTTAACCCTGACGCGCCAGGCCTGGCAGCGCACGCGCAGCGGGAGTCCCCACAGGAGGCGCCATCCAAAAGGATGAATGGGTGGCGGAGCGCTGTCACGGTTGGCCTGCCGGTGGTGGAACGGCGCGTCTCAGGTGTGCAGAGAGAGAGGTATTATTTCCCCGGTGCATCGTTAACAGCTGAGCACCGTCGGTCTAGAGCGGGCCGCCGCGCAGTGTCACGTTGGTCGGCCGCGGCGAAGTACGGAGTACGCGCTGATCCGCAGCCGCCTCCAAATCCGGGAACCGGAGGTACAGCGGCAAGCGTGTGGGCACCCGCGAGCTGAAGGGAACGGGTACGGTGAGGATGCTGCCTTAGGAGGGAGATGGGGTGTCGGGTCCCGGGTAGCTCCGCGGCGCACGTTCTCCTCATGTCCGCATCAGGCTCCCTATACTCATACTTGAGTCAATGGGCGATTTAGTTACACCGGTCCGCTCAACGATCCCGCGGTGCGTTGTCCGACGAAGGATTCGATCCAGCTGATTCACCAAGGATCGTGCGTCAGAGTTTCCTGCTGTGTCGCTGCCTCGCGCCGACTCCCCCGAGTTCACCTGCTTCTTCCCGGTGCATGTAGGGCTTGATCTTCGACAAAAATCCTTTTTTTAAATTCTGCAGTTTGTCCGAATCCGTCGGGTTGCCCCCCCCCCCATTTCTGTCGCTTGCAAGCGAGCGCCGATGCGACACAATACGATCGCGTGCACCAAAATCCTGGGCCAATTCGGTGCGTCTGACGGACCCTCAGTAAATGAGCCCCAATATGTTTTCCCAGTTATTTGTGGCAAAATTAGGGGGCCTCGTTTTATACTCGAATATATATGGTAATTGACAATTTTACCAATGCTCATGAATATTTTAAAGGAGAGCTGTGATTGGTTTCCACGGGCAACTAAAAATATTCTGACTTTCAGACAGTTTGATAAATCTGCTCCTATATCTGCGCTTAGTTTTTTTTGTGTTTTTTCTATAATCTTTATCAGCATATTATTTTGCCAGTGGTTTTTCTATTTTTCACCTGAAAATTATGAGAGCTACATTGTTGGAATGTCATTTTGATCCCAGAGTTTATTTTAAAGGGAACCTGCCACCACAAATCTACCTATAAAGGTAGATCGGTTGGTAGGTGGATCAATGGGACGTGAGGATAGTCCTTTTAAAGGCTAATCCTCACGTCCCCGCACTTCTTTAGTAACTTTTATTTGACTTTTATGGTAATTTTATTAGCATGCGCCATGGGGCGTGGAGTAGCCGCATCTGAGGTTACACGAGGCGGCTACTCCACGCCCCGGTAGCCACTTTACCCCTCCTACTCACCAACTTCGGCGCGCATCTGCTCGTAGCTGCGCGCCCTCGTCCGACGATCCTGCCGTCTGCGCATGCGCAGAAGAGCAGGCCCGCGCCTGTGCAGCCCCGGCTTCGGAGCAGTGACCGCGCAGGTGTGGGCCTGCTGTTCTGCGCATGCGCAGACTGCAGGATCGTCGGACGAGGGTGAGCAGCTACGAGCAGCTGCGCGCCGAAGATGGTGAGTAGGAGGGGTAAAGTGGCTATCGGGGCGTGGAGTAGCCGCCACGTGTAACCTCATAATAAATTACATAAAAGTAAAATAAAAGTTACTAAAGAAGTGCGGGGACGTGAGGATTAGCCCTTAAAAGGGCTATCCTCACGTCCCATTGATCCACCTACCACCCGATCTACCTTTATAGGTAGATTTGTGGTGGTAGGTTCCCTTTAAGGTTAGGAATCACCTCATGGTTTGTTTGTTGATTTTGCCTCAACCGGTTAAACCTTATTGATCGTAGAACAATGGAAATCAGGCAGACACCAGACATTCTCATAGAAAATTGAATTCTTTATTTTGTATATTTGTAAGTGGATTTGACAGTGGGTAACTCAAAGAGCCAAATGGGTAACGAAAGGACAATTATGGAAATGCTATATTGGAGGGTAAAACTGTCCATAACAAATAAATAGATAAGTAAGTAATACATGTGGTGAGATGACATGATTTAAACGCTATACTAGTTTGTTGTTATAACTATAGAGATCAATTCATATACAGATAAATGAATACATAAATGAATAAACACAATGGTTAAAAATTGTATCTGGAATGTAGAGATTTAACTATTCTTTATGTTGAATCATTTTATTGAGAGACAGTTCAACAAACAGTGAACAATAACAAGAACAGTTATCCACATAGGGATAACAGGGCAAATTACATTGACAATGCATATTGTGGAGGAGTACAAAGCATTTTGTTTGTTATTTAAGGCATGGTGCGATAAAATTGCACAGATTTTGAACAATACCAATCGTAAGAAGCTGCTAGACACCTATGAATGAGCAAGAGGGGGGGTTAACTATTCTTTATGATGCAATAAATTAGCATGCATAATTAGTTTCAGCAATAAGCATAAATGTATTGATTAAAGAAAACTAATCTTACCATAAATTATCATACATAATTGGTTTCGACATTGAGCATAAATTACTCTGTGAATTAAATGTACAGGCGGTCCCCTACTTAAGAACACCCAACTTACAGATGATCCCTAGTTACAAACAGACCTCTGGATGTTGGTAATTTACTGCACTTTAATCCCAGGCTATAATAAACGGCTATAGCCCTTATTAAATGTGTCTATAGTTAAAATGTATTGTTAATCCTGGTTCTTATGACAATACAACTATTTTAAAATCCAATTGTCACAGAGACCAAAAAGAATTTGGTTGGGGTTATAACTATAAAATATACCGACTTACATACAAATTCAACTTAAGAACAAACCTACAGACCCTATCTTGTATGTAACCCGGGGACTGCCTGTACTCCTATTGTTTCATATGACAATGTTATTACTCAAGCTGAGGGAGCCCGGATTTATAAATGCTGTGAGGGAGTTTGTGCACGCAGGAACACATGAGCAGGAAGTATATAGGCACCAGAAATATGGTTCTTGGCTGTCGGAAGTCAGTTTGCTCGCCTAAACTGTGATCTATTGTTGGATCGAAGAACTTCTTCAAACTTATCAACTATAAAAAATTTCAGCTTAGGGCAGGTTAGAGGTATGGTGGCTGTTAGTAGAATAACAAGGCATAGTTTTAGTTGTAGACTATTCATGTGTAACTGGACTGGTTATGTTATATCTTACTGTATGTGTTTTTTTATTTTTTTATAGACATATGCAATGATTGACCAAGGGGAGGAGCGTCCAGAGACAGTGGAGCAAATTTTTCAAGAGGTTGGTGTTACAAGAAACAAGATTATGACAGCACAGTTTGAGTGCTATCAGAAAATAATGCAAGAGCCAACACAAACAAAAGAAGGTATATTTCCCTTACAATTAATTTTCTTTTAAATAAAAACATAAGGCCCCATGCGCACGACCATCTGGGGGAAATATGTACAATGTATGTCTTATATTTCCCCGTGTTACGACCTCACTATGGAAAGGGGTCACCCCTCCTCCTCTCCATGGTGCTGGACGTATGCCCGCCTGGCCGCTTGTGTACATGCAACCTTAGAGGTTTAGATTTTTAGCCAATTTCTTGACACATCCTAACAGTAGTTTGTCCTGGCATATATTCTGCTTAGATTTCAATACACTATTAACATATTTTCTTCCTTTTAATAAATAACACCAGCCAATGACTAGTGCACAATAAACAATGAAACCAGAAAAACAGGACTAAGAAATGCAAATAATACATGTCCTCCAATGAATCTTGGGTTAATTAGGCCACCATATTGAGTGAGTTGAACAAAAATATTTTTTTTAGGGTTAGTCGAAATTTGAGTATTACGTTTATATGTGTAATTGTAATAATGATATATGTATGTGATTGCATATTAGTGCAAGAGGATAAGTGTACTGGGGAAAACTGTACAGTTGAGTGTAAGCTCTAGGACCCTTTTGGGAGACCTCTAGCATGGAAACAAGATGAGATACTGATGATGGGCATGGAAAGCATACAAACTCTATATGGTATTCTGTGGTACATCTACTACAGCTGGTCCTGTACATTTTGTATACAGGCAGTCCCCTACTTAAGAACACTCGACTTACATACGACCCCTAGTTACAAACGGACCTCTGGATATTGGTAATTTATTGTACTTTAGTCCTAGACTACAATGATCAGCTGTAACAGTTATCACATGTGTCTGTAATGAAGCTTTAGTGTTAATCCTGATTCTTATGACAACCCAACATTTTTAAAATCCAATTGTCACAGAGACCAAAAAAGTTCTGGCTGGGATTACAATGATAAAATATACAGTTCCGACTTACATACAAATTCAACTTAAGAACAAACCTGCAGACCCAATCTTGTATGTAACCCGGGGACTGCCTGTACTTTTAGGTTTTCAAAACTGATGTGCCATTTGGTACCATAAAAGCTTTATTGACAATAAATCCAGACTAAGTGTTACAATCTGGTGGAGACATTCCTGGAAAATCAGGAATTTGTGGCTGCAGAAAATAGAGGTAAATCGGTGAAAATGATTGGTCAGGGTTACATTTTGTGAGCAGATTTCTCTATTCAAACATTACATAGTCAGGAGTACAAGTGGCAGGTGTTTTCCAGAAACACATTTAACTTGCAGTCTCATGGCTGTGTTTACATTGTCTTACATTTAGTCCCACATTCCTCCAATCTTTTCATTTTCAGTCTTTTGCCTCTTGGGGTGTCCATCTTTTCCTTAAGTAAATGGTAAAAATCTGAGATTCTCACTATCAATATTTCCAACTCAAATGGTAAAATCACATACATTTTATTTTTACTTAGAATGGGCTTCTTCTCTCAAATATGTGAAGATTTATATGTATCACAAGCCATAGCATACAGAATTATCATACTCTAATTAAAGCAATGTCTTGCACTTTTCAGTAGTGAGCCGAGTTACTGCGCATGCGTGGGCTGAATAGCTGTAGACGCACTGGGTGGTGAGACTTCAGAGGCTGCAGGGGAGTGGTGAAGTTCATCTGCAAGGATAGATAAAGTTTTCAGTTAGTTATGGTTAAAAGTTTAGGTAAAGGCAGTTTGTGGCTCAGTATACAGAAAGGTATTTACCATCGGAAATGCCTCAGTTAGTGTATTCCTGATGGTAGGTTTTGTATAAGAGCATTTCTTAGCTATGGAGTTCATATCAGATGCCTTGTCTGGGCCAGTAAGAAGAGATGCTGGTTAATGCTTTAGTATCTTTGGATATTGCATCACTATTGCAACTTCCTATTGGTTTTCCTTTTTCTTGCATGTAGGTCGGTTTTGCAATAGGACATGGGATGGTTGGTTATGCTGGGGTGATGCAACTGCAGGAGAAATTTCTGAGCAGCACTGTCCAGATTATTTTCAGGACTTTGATCCCTCAGGTAAGTTCTGGGTAATATTTGATTCTACTTTTCTCCATGATACATGAAAACTGGTTGTATATTAACCCCTTAAGCTCATTTTCAACCTTGGGACACAGCCCGATTTTTTTCAAATCTGCCTGTGTCATGTTATGCAGGTATAACTTTGGAACTGTTTATCTTGCCGAGTTTATTTTTAGACAGTTTTTTTTCCATGACATGTTGTACTTCACATTAATTCTAATTTTATGTGAAATATATTAAACTTATTTTTAGTTAATATCTTCAAAACAAAAGCAGCACAAAAAAAATTGAGCAGCACAAATGTAGCAGAATTGATTGACACAAGTTTTGTTTGATTTGGGTAATGTGGGGGGTGGCTGGTTGACCTTTGATTACTTTTCGAAACTTTTATTAATATCTGAAAAACAATAGCGACACAAACAAAAATGTCTGCTGCACAAAACATCACAAAGTTTGACACCAATTTTGTCAGATTTAAACAGGGCCAACTTCACTCAGCTGTTGATATTGAGCTTTTTACCACCACAGATGTTTTATAGAAAGCATTTACATTGGCTTGTGCAAGTGAAAATATTTTCCTAAAAAACTTGCTTTGGCCCCTAAATTTTTTTAAAGGGGTTAAAGTAGTAAACCCTTCTCCCATAGTTTGTTACCCAGTTTCTCTTGAATGCATTCATGTACCACATGTGATCACAAACTACTGTAAGTGTGTACAATGCGGCTCGGTAGGGAAGGAGCATGTATTGGCAGATTTTGCTGGAACAGATTTCAGGCGCTATGTCGCATTGGCTAAGCCCCTAATAAAGTAGAGTGGACCCATTTTAAAACCTAAATGACTCAGGGATTGCATTAATGCTATATTTGGGGTGCAATATCCCATTATTTAACCTTTATTAACCTTTTTTTGAAGAGGGTCTTAAAAAAATCTATTCAGTATTTGATTTTTAAATGTTTTTTGTGTTTTACACAAACAAAATTTTTTTGCAGTACGTGTTGTATTTGATCACATTTGATCACACATTTTATGGTGTTTTTGTTTGGTTTGATGCGCAAAAATCATAATTTTACTGTGATTTTAAAATGTTTTTTTTTTAAGGAGTTCACCATACATGTTCAGTAATGATTTTATTTTATAGTACGGGTTGTTATGGATGTGGCGATATCCAATATGTGCTGTTTGTGTGGTGATTTTCACATTTTGTGTTTGGGAGTTTTACGCTATTTGGAGCATTTATTGGATTTTATTTAGTATGAAAAAAAATTGGATTAAACCTTTTTAAACTTTTTTTTTGAACAAGTGACTGAGATATGAATTGTCACATTATAAAAGCTTGAGGGTGGGAATTAACTTTCAAGAAGCTGTTAAGTTTTTGTTTATTTTACAGAAAAAGTTACAAAGCATTGTGATAAAAGTGGATACTGGTTCAGGCATCCAGACAGCAACAGAACATGGACAAATTATACACAGTGTAATGCCTTCACGATTGAAAGAGTAAAGGTATGAATGTTTGATACATGATGATAGGTGCCAAGTTCTCATACAACATGAAATAAAGAAGTTAATTTAAATTATATGAAATGCTCATAGAAGGAGACAAGTATCAAGGAAAAAACATAATAAACATTTTTTATTAGCACATAATATAGATTACATAACTGAATGCACACCTATATTATGTGGAATATTTTCTTTTCAGTTACTTTTATTTCATTAACTTATTTGTTATGATTATTGCATTCTGAATCCTGTAGCGTTTTCTTCTTTTTTGCAGACAGCCCTAAATTTGTTCTACTTAACCATTATTGGCCATGGCTTGTCGGTTGCATCACTTCTGATTTCATTAGGAATTTTCTTTTACTTTAAGTAAGTCATTATTTGTAATTGTTTTTCAGAATGAATTCATATATATCAAGATCAATCATAATTAAATTGAATGACTTGTCACATATTAGAAATTATTCTAGAATAGAAACCTTATTGTTGCCCTAAACGGAACCTGTCACAAGGTTTTACAGCACTAAACAACTAGTCCCCGCAGGTAGATTATGAAATGTCCTTGCTAAATTCCCTCTGCCACACATTTACCTATAAAGGATGTCCCCCAAGGTCAGACGAATATGACTTTTCTCATCCCATTTTCACATGAGATGAGTCAAGTTTGCAGGTTGCAGGGATAGAATCTTTGGTACCTAAAAAGAAGCTAGGTACACATTAAAGGGGTTGTACGACTATTTAAAACAGGTGGGCTGCGGAGGGCTTTTAAAAAAAAAAAAAACACCTT
Organism: Engystomops pustulosus; assembly: GCA_019512145.1. Lineage (NCBI taxonomy): Eukaryota > Metazoa > Chordata > Amphibia > Anura > Leptodactylidae > Engystomops > Engystomops pustulosus. Next base: position 37,883,713 of record CM033648.1, on the reverse strand, counting down.
TACTCACCTCTGCCAAGTCGCGGGAAGTTGTCTGGCAGAGGTGCCATGCCCCTATAAACAAATGGGTGCAGCTCTGAAGGACTGTGGGGTGGGAGACGGAGGAGGAGATGAGTAAAGGTTTATGATTCTGTGAACTACTGAACTAGCATACAATCAGTAAAAAAAAAAATTGGCGGACACTATGGGGCACACTTACTTACCCGTACTGCTCGATTTCCGAAAGTGCATTTTCCGAATGCACATCTGCCGCGATTCACGAAGATCGTGCGCCCGGGATTTTGCATCTGTCACTTCCCCGCACAGGTCCACCGGAGTTCACCTTCTTCTTCCTGGTGCATGTAAGTGCATTGTCTTGTGACACACTAGATCACTGTGTGATCTTTTCTACAATATAGAATAGCCATAAATTTATTTGCTATGGAAGCTTCAGCAGAAATAAGAATGCAACATTCCCCTAGACCCCTTCATCAGCCTCATTTGAAAAGTTGAATTTAAAAGGAAGGAGGCCATTGATAACAAATATAACAAGACTACCAAAGTCACATTGCCTGAACCTATGAGTGTCATGATGGATTTTGATGGTAGATTTGTCCACATAACTCTCAATTGCTTATGATCCTAACATGATAGAGATAGCTTTCCAATTTTATGTGCCGCTTTAGCTCCTATCCCAGCATCAACAAGCTCAGTGTAAGATTCAGCTCTGTGGGCATTGACTAGATGATCAGTCACATAATGCAAAGCAGACACTTCCAGATTCCTCTGTCTTCAGTGCTCCTGCATGTGAACTTCCTGCTCCTGCTGCTGATAGTGCCTAGATTATCATGGTACAGGGGTTAGCTACACTTTCATTTAGTTTTCTACTTTTAAAAATAATTATCTTACATATAGAAAGAGATATGGCATGACATGGATATATATGATATAGACCAGTCATATAGACAAGGAGACATTTAGCTCAGGTCACTCCATTTACCTATATTAGAAACCTGCAACCTGTACATCCCAACTAATTTCCCACCTGAGGATACCACTACAAGATTCCCACTTCACATTCTGATTTTGACACATTCCCGAATACATACAATTGGTGACATCACTAGATTCCAGCTGTATGAATGAAGATGACATCACAAAATTCCCTCTCGAGATAATGGTGATACCATTCAGAGCATATTACACACCCTAGTGTTCCCCGCTGATGTGATCCCCACTTCATCACCTGGAAATCATATGACCCCCACAGGCAAAGATGCCAACAACACAGCAGTCATCAGTCCCCCTGACCAGAAGCCTGTTATTCACATCAGCCATGTTCTACCTCTACTCCCCACACTACACTCTCAGGTGTCTCCCACTTCTTGCAGCCTCACTGATATCACCGCTGCTGGCTGTCTGTCTCCTGCATGATGTCAATGGAAGAGTGACAGCGCTTTTGATGCAGGTGATGTGTACGGTGAGAGGTGTGGGCCTTGGGGTGATTGTAGTTATACGGAGAATAAACTTGCATTGCTTTGCTGGACAGATGTGGCGGGAGCTTTCGATTTAGTTATCTAGACCTCTGTGCACTTTTGGGTGATGACGTTTCTGTTGCAGCTGATGTGTATTGTGAGAGGAGTGGGGCCAGGGGTGCTTGTAGTTATCAGGCGAGGCTTCCCACAATGCAGTGTGGGACAAATGGCAGGAGATTTTGCCTTAGTTATCTAGACCTCTGTGTGCATTCAGTAAGGGAATCCAACCTGACAGGAAGACATGCGTGACCATAGTCAATATGAGTTTATGGTCAGATCCCTGGGCAACCATATTACACATAATAACTGATGAAGGCAGGTTATAAATATACCTATGAAACACCAGATTTTTTTAATAACATCAAATTACAACATATGATGTTTTTTTTTTATTCTGAATTTTGCCTTTGTGGGAATACCCTTTTAAACATCATATTAAACTGTCTGTTTCAGGAATTTAAGCTGCCAGAGAATTACACTTCACAAGAATCTTTTTTTGTCCTTTGTCTGCAATTCAGTAGTCACAATAATTTCATTGACAGCTGTGGCAAACAACCAACCTTTAGTGGCTACCAATCCAGTAAGTAAAAAGTAAATCTGTAATTGAATAAATTGGTCTGTAACATCAAAATAACAAAACTCGATTTCTTAGAATAAGGTACAATGCCTTAAAAAAGCCCCCTTCATTGTACTACAGCCTGGAATTAAAATGTATTTGCCAGGATTCATTTTTACTCTGACACAGAAAGAAGAACTAAGTGCAAGGGGCAGACTGGGAAAAGAAAGACAGACACAAATTGTGAGGCCTAAAGTGAAACCCACCAGAGGGTCCCTACCTGCTTAATTAAAACCATCATATACATAATATATGGCATTTTTGTGGCCTGCGTTATGGCATTATATACCAAAAGTGAAAAGTCAAATCACCATCCAAGGACACTGTTTGTATGATTTAAAAATTTTTAGCACACTAAGGGTGGTGTCGCTGCTGATGACATTATAGTGTGCACCAGTGGGCAGGGCACATGGACACCTCCCTGCCCACTCTGTTACATGCGATGAGAAGGAAGAAGAGCCGTATGGAGTATCAGGGAGCGTCAGAAGGTAAGTAAGTTTAATTTTTATATAGGGGCTGCAGGGCATTACATTACTCGGGAAGGCTGTGACCAATGCATTTCCCACCCTATACTCATACTTGAGTCAATGGGGCAGATTTAGTTACCCGGTCCCGTCACGATCCCGCGGTGCGTTGTCCGACGAAGATTCGAGTCCAGCGTGATTCACCAAGATCGTGCGTCAGAGTTCCTGCATGTGTCGCTGCTGCGCCGACATCCCTGAAGCTCTCTGATCTGTGTCGGCATAGGCCTCTGGACATCCTCCACCTCAGATATTCTGCGTTCAGTTTCAGTAATTCGCTCTTTAGCTTTGTGGACATCGTGTCTTAAAAGAACAAAGTCCTGTCGCAGCTCATCCACCTTGGTGACCAGTTTGGATTGGCATCTGTTAATGGCCGCCAGCACCTCTGCAAATTTCCGATCCAACTCCGTGGCCGCGTCAGACGGATCGGCACCCTCTTCATAGCTTACAAGCTGCGGCGGGCTCTGGGAGCCTTCAAAGAGGAAGAGGAGTTTGGGGACCCCTGAGGAGAGCAAGGCTGTGTGCGGGAGAATCTCCCTAACTTTTTGGCAGCGTTCGACTGTATCTGTGCAAGAATGGCTTGGGATGTGGAGCAATCCTGCGCATCCAGGGGTTCCAGGGACTGGAATGGAGGATCTTCATGGACGGATTCATCATCCGATGGAGGCGCAGACACCCCGGACGCTGCTTTGAGCATTTTAGCCGTCTTCCTCCGGTTACCCATGGCGTCTGGGCAGGGGGGCCAGTGATAAACAATCAAGGAGCCTAGCGTCCAGTAGTTAGCAGAGATACAGTCCAAACCCACGTGAAGTATTGCAGCGGCACTGCAAGGGTTAATATAAAACAGAACCCAGGAGCAGGGGATCATTGGGAGTATGGAGTGCTGGGCTGCACAACTTTGGGGTCCCCAGGGCAGAGGTGAACAGCAGCAGGGGAATTACTTCCCTACCTGGTCCTGGATCAGTCCAGCAGTGTCAGGGTTAACCCTGCGCGCCTAGGCCTCAGGCAGCGCAGGGGAGTCCCACAGGATGGCGCCTCCAGCAGGATGAAGGGCTGGCTGGAGCGCTGTCACGGTGCCTCCGGTGGTGGGAACGGCGTCTCAGGCTGCAGGGGAGGAGGATGATTTCCCCAGTGCTCGTTACAGCTGCACCCGGCGCGGGTCACGTGGTCGGCCGCGGCGAAGTACGGAGGAGCGGCGCGGAGTCCGCAGCCGCCTCCAAATCGGGACCGGAGGACAGCGGCAAGCGTGTGGGGCACCCCGGAGCTGAAGGGAACGGGTGGTCCTGGATCAGTCCAGCAGTGTCAGGGTTAACCCTGCGCGCCTAGGCCTCAGGCAGCGCAGGGGAGTCCACAGGATGGCGCCTCCAGCAGGATGAAGGGCTGGCTGGAGCGCTGTCACGGTGCCTCCGGTGGTGGGAACGGCGTCTCAGGCTGCAGGAGAGGAGGATGATTTCCCGGGATCGTTACAGCTGCACCGGGCGGCTAGGAGCGGGCCGCCGCGCGGGTCACGTGGTCGGCCGCGGCGAAGTACGGAGGAGCGGCGCGGAGTCCGCAGCCGCCTCCAAATCGGGACCGGGGGACAGCGGCAAGCGTGTGGGGCACCCCGGAGCTGAAGGGAACAGGTACAGGTGAGGGATGGCTGCCTTAGGAGGGAGATGGGGTGTCGGGTCCCGGGAGCTCCGCGGCGCACGTCTCCTCAGTCCGGCATCAGGCCACGCCCCCCCGTTGGCATGCTGTTTAGAAATTTCTACCTAATGCCTTTTCTTTGTGAGGTAGTGGCATAGACCTAACAAAGAGGATACTGGGCTGACAGAGGTGACCCCAAACTGGGTGGCCGGGTGTAGCTGCTATCTGCCAGAGTTTCTCCCCGCTCTGTCCATCTATTGTATGCATCATTGTGGACATGAGTTAATGACGGAGATGCATCTCCAGATAATAAGCTTAATATCACAGGGAGGGCTAATCCTCCACTTAGTAAGTTCCTCCGCCTCAGTAAACCGCTTTTGTATCTCCTGTGACTCCTACCGGGTCCCCATACAAACCCCCCCACATTGATTGCAATCTACCCAGATACTTGCCACGGGATCGCCACCCGAAGAGTTTCGAACAAATATAACACTTTTTGGCAAATGTACATCTTCGAAAACGTGCCATTTAAAAGCGCCCACCACAATGAATATGTAGGCTGCCACAGCTAGGTTAGAAGGTCGCTGAGATTTCTTAATCATTGGTGAAAGTTTCTGCATATAGGGTCTTAATTGCAAGTTATCCTGACCCCCAAGTCCTTCATGACTCTGTCTGCCGACTTAAAGGAGTTCTTAAGGTCGCTTAGCTTTCCCCTGAGGAAATATTTATGGGAAGGCTTCCGTTTATATATTATTGCTCGTATATCCGGAGAATAGCTGTATTTAGTAATCCAATAATTTGATGTGGAGATTTGGGATGCTTCTTTATAGGTTTTTAGAGTGTCAAAGTCCAATCATCACATCAGCTGAAAAGAGAGATCTTAAATTGCTTATTTCCCTCGCATCGTACCCTGGGACACACACTCAAACTGATGAGCGAATGTATTCTGCCAATCGGCTCTATACTCAGGCGGTATGCAGGGGAGAAAGTGGGCATCCCTGTTCTAGTGCCCGTTACGTGATTGCAAAGAACAAGGAGTTAGGTGGGGGAAGACGTTTATTGCCGCATGAATAGAGTGTAAATGTACTGTAGAGCCTGTAAAATGGCACCACGCTCCTTCATCCCAAAAGTGCTTAGGGTAGCATAATACACGCCAATTATCAACCGCCTCCGCGATACCCTTTCAAGCCTTTTCAGCGTCAGCTTAAAAGGAGAGAACTCCTCATCTTCTTTTTCTATAAATCTCATAAGATCAGCATTCGCCGGTATATCCCCCGCCTGTCTGAAACGCACAAATCCTACCTGATCTTGTGTAGTAAGGTGCGGGAGCCACCCCCCTAATCTGTTCGCTAACAGTGGTTATAAGATCTTCAGAGTCGGAGTCAAAGGATACTAGGGCATATAGCTGGTACAATCTAGGATCAGTTTCCTGGTTTCTCGGGGATTACCTATAATAAAAGCTACGCAACATAGCCTCAGGGTAGGGATTGGAGTGCCTGTCATAAAAGCCATTAAATATTGTTTGACATATAACTCAGGTTTCACAGGACTGGCAGATATGTTTTAAAATAGGCATAGGCAAGCCGTCAGGACCCGTATTTTCCATGGTAAGGGCCCTAATTACTTCCAGTATTTCCTCCTGCCAATCTCCGTTCATTACCTGAGCGGTGGGTTGGTTTGAGGACATTAGTGAAGTTCATTCACTACGGTATTGCTCCAAAAGACTCCTTTACGGGCCTGGGACCTGTAGAGGGCTGGATGGTTAGAGAATATACAGATCATGGAAATAATTTTCAAATATTTCGTGCTATCTTCTCGGGTTTATAGTGGACAGACACTGTATTATCCATGAGCTATGTCGGGTTAGTTGCACACTGCCCTATCCTGGAGTTGGCGGTGGCTATAGTAGGGCGTAGTGGCCTTGGTTACCGCCCAGTATTCATAGAAAACGCATGGCTTGAGTATTCGTAGCAGTTTTTCTGCTTCCACTAGATTATCTCTCCTAATTGGGCTCCGGCGTGGCTTAAGACTTTTTGAAGCGGGGCTGTAGCGATGGGCGGGCAACCAATTGTTTTTCCAATGTCTAAGCTACCGTACACAACCTGTTAGTCCGCACCGCCTCTACTGCTTTCTCTTTAATAAAGCGCCCTTGGCATAAGCAATCCACAATAAACTAACTTAATAGTGCTCCATAGGGATAGCGCGATGGGCTGATTGCAGGGACTTATCCGGCCAAAATATCCTGTGTAGGGATGTGCGTTTAAAAACGCTTCTTTGTAAACATTGTGGATAGAGGGCTCATTTAGTCTCCAGTTGGAAGAGGTCGAGGAGGGGGATTTAGTGAACGACAGTTAGGTTCCCGTAACCGTGTGCAGCATGGCTGTACCAGGAAATTAGGCTCTATATCATCCGCCAGGCGTAAAACTCGACCAGTATCGACGATATCTGCTTTCCCAGAAAACAATTATTACGTGTATGTGTCTTTTATTTGGGGTGAAATAGTATGAAGTATCCCCGGGATGTCGGATTACCCCCGCCATAGCGTCACAAACAGATTGTGTCTACGATCAATTCCTGAAAGCCCGATGAGAGTCTACACCCTGTTGTGTGATGGAGGACACCCTGTATGGAAAAGGCGAGGTCCCCGATCTCAGAGAATATACCATTAAAGTCTCCTCCAACAACATGGTGTTGGTCGATATTGAGCTAAACGCGACAGGGACATTTGATACAAACTCCTAGCTGCCCAGACATTCGGAGAGCGTATTATCATACATAAGACCGCTGGCCGTCCACCAAGGGTCCCCTTCAGAATAATGAACCTCCCCTCAGGGTCATATAAAGTCTATCTAGTACGTGAAAAGGACAGGAGCGGGACATTAACTATACACTCCCCATTGTCTTTGCTTGCTGCAAGTCCTGAACGCTCTGAGAGGAACCCCCTTCTGACAAATCCCTGAACGACAGAGTGCCGTACAATGGTTTTCTTGCAAAAATGCTAGCAATCTGGGTTAGTCGCTTCAGCTCCGCAGCAACAACTGACCTTTATGTATTAAAGTCACAGTTCAGCCCCTTAACATTTAACAGTAATAATCTTCAACCATAAGTTAGTATGTAAACACTACGCTAATGCCAAGTCTGCTTATATCTGAATATGACATGATGCCGAAGTAGTGACCAGATTTATTCCCATTGCTCAGATGGTATCATAATAACACTTAATGAACCGCTTATATGCCTACTTCAACTCTATGAACATTCAAAAAGAATTACACCATTACAAATCGTCAAACGACAAAACAGCAAATGGTTTTAAGCCCTGGGTCATCTTGTAGGAACTAAAAGTCCCCCAAAAGGTCCAAGTCGTGCGGTGATGCATCCATTCGTGGATAATGAATCCCGAATGCATTGGGCCAACACAGAAGGCGGAAAACGAAACCCAATATGGGAACGTTCGCGACATCAAGAACTCGACCCCACTACCAAAACACGACCACCCACGGGCTTGCATCTTAAACTCGAAAAGCGATACCGTAGGCTGTACAAGGAGACACCGCCTGAAAAAAACAAAGAAGGAGAAAAAAAAAAAAAAAACCCCAAGCACTCGGAGTCCTGCACAGGTCGTGCCGCTCCTCTTCCTTTAGACTTTTTGTCCTTTCGGAGTCAGCTGTCTAGTGAGCGTGTGGAAGACGGTCGGGGGGATCCAGACTACTCCGGGGATCTGTCTGTGCGATCTGTTTTATTAGTTGTTACGGGGTTGCCATGTCGGTGCAACTGGGGATCCAGTGAGGGGCATCCTCAATTTCTGGGATAAACTGGAATTGCAGTTAAGTAGTGCAAACAGTCAGTTCAATCTCGTTGGAGAGCGTAGTGGTGGCTGTTCCTGCCAATACCTTGCGGCCGTCGGCTAAAAGGAAATCCACACTCTATAGGATACTATACTTTACGCAGTGTCCCAGCAGGGGGGCTAGGGTTCTCCACTACGTCTGTAAAGTGACCCACGAAGTGTCTTGGAATAACGGAGACTGCGCGACCTTTAATAAAAGTCAATATTGGCCTTTGTTCCGTGGCTTTAGCCCATGATCTCTCTTTCTTTCAGAAGGGAATCTGTAATGCACAAAAACTGTTCTGGATGGCTCCGAAATGGTTTTGGCTTAAGTCCGGTTGTGCTCTATCCTTTTGGAAGGATCCTCTGGGTTCACTTCCCAAGCAGGGATGAAAACAGGATTGGCATCCGTATTGGCCGCGCACCTCTGCAACATTTTCATCCAACTCCGTGGCCGCGTCAGGAACGGATCAGCACCCTCTTCTATAGCTTACAAGCTGGCGGCGGGCTCTGGGAGCTTCAAAGAGGGAGGAGAGGAGTTTGGGACCCCTGAGGGAGAGAGCAGGCTGTGTGCGGGAGAATCCCCTAACTTTTTGGCAGCGGCACTTTCGCGGTTATGTATCTGTGCAAGAACGGCTTGGACTGAGGAGCCTTCTGGCGCGTCCAGGGGGTTCCAGGGACTGGAATGGAGGATCTCAGTGACGGATTAACATCCGATGGAGGTTGCAACACCCCGGACGCTGCTTGAGCATTAATTAGCGTCTTCCTCCGGTTACCACCCATGGTCGTCTGGGCAGGTGGGGCCAGGGTTTGGGATAAACAATCAAGTAGATCTAGCGTCCATAGATTAGCAGAGATACAGTCAAAAACACACGTGGATGATATGTGCGCGGCACTGCAAGGGTTAATAAAACAGAACCGAGCAGAGGGTGGATGGAGGACTCATGTGCTGGGCTGCACAAATCGTTGGGGGTCACCAGGCAGACGGTGTGGCAAGCAGCAGGGGAATTACTTTCCGCTACTGGCTCCTGGATCAGTCCAGCAGGCTGTTCAGGGTTAACCTGAGTCGCCAGGCCTAGGCAGGCAGCGCAGAGGGAAGTCCCCACAGGATGGCGGGGCCTCCAAACAGGATGAAGGGCTGGCGGAGCGCTGTCACGGTTGGCCTGCCGGTGGTGGAACGGCCGCGTCTCAGGGTGCAGGAGAGGGGAGGATTATTTCCCCGGTGCATCGTTAACAGCTGGCACCGCTCGGTCTAGAGCGGGCCGCCGCGCTGTGTCACGTCGGTCGGCCGCGGCGAAGTACGGAGTACGCGCTGATCCGCAGCCGCCTCCAAATCCGGGAACCGGAGGTACAGCGGCAAGCGTGTGGGCACCCGCGAGCTGAAGGGAACGGGTACGGTGAGGATGCTGCCTTAGGAGGGAGATGGGGTGTCGGGTCCCGGGTAGCTCCGCGGCGCACGTTCTCCTCATGTCCGCATCAGGCTCCCTATACTCATACTTGAGTCAATGGGGCGATTTAGTTACACGGTCCGCTCAACGATCCCGCGGTGTCGTTGTCCGACGAAGGATTCGATCCAGCTGATTCACCAAGGATCGTGCGTCAGAGTTTCCTGCTGTGTCGCTGCCTCGCGCCGACTCCCCCGAGTTCACCTGCTTCTTCCCGGTGCATGTAGGGCTTGATCTTCGACAAAAATCCTTTTTTAAATTCTGCAGTTTGTCCGAATCCGTCGGGTTGCCCCCCCCCCCCATTCTGGTCGCTTTGCAAGCGAGCGCCGATGCGACACAATACGATCGCTGCACCAAAATCCTGGGCCAAGTCGGTGCGTCTGACGGACCCTCAGGAGTAAATGAGCCCCAAATGGTTTCCAGTTATTGTGGCAAATTAGGGGGGCCTCGTTTTATACTCGCGTATATATGGTAATTGACAAATGGACAAATTTAAAAATAAAAATAAGTACCGAATTAATCAGATAGTTTGCCTTTATAATTGTTTTTATTTTTAAAAATAAAACTGGCTTTATCATAAAGGATTGTAAATAATTTTATAAAAATGAATGTTTGTTTGCTTTTTCTCTTCACAGATCAGCTGTAAAATATGTCAGTTTATTCACTTTTACCTCATGGGATGCAATTATTTCTGGATGCTATGTGAAGGAATTTATTTACATACACTTATAGTAGTTGCCGTATTTGCAGAAAAACAGCATTTGATATGGTACTACTTACTTGGATGGGGTATGTAAAAATTAAATTTTTTTTTTAATTCTCTTTATAGGATAACATTTTCCATAATGGGTCATAATATAAATGTTAAACATATTGGCCCAAAAATATTAGAATTGGTGCACTGTGCATTATTTTTCTTCGCATTTGCTTTGTGCAAATAGTGCCACATAATTTAAAGGACATCTAACACCAGGATTTAGGATTGTAAACCAAGCACACTGACATACTGATCTGTTCTTTTAGCTTCCTAGGACCTTGTTTTTACGAGAAAAAAAAAAGGTTTTAAAAATCATGCAATGGAGCCTGAGAGGCTCCAGGCTCCATAGATGTCAATGGAGTCCGGAGCCCCTCAGGCTCATTTGCATAATGTTTAAAACCTTTTTTCTTAAAAACAAGGGCTTAAGACACTACAAGGGAAAAGGATACAGCCAAAGAGGGCACAAACTTCTGTATTTTGGTAATTTATTGTACTTTAGCCCTAGGCTACAATAAACAGCCATAACAGTTACCCATGGTGTCTGCAATGAAGCTTTATTGTTTATCCTGGTTCTTTGTTAGTATAGGAAGAGCTATACTAACAAAAATGTTGAAAATCCAGTTCTGGATATGAACTATTATTAGGGGAGAATCTGCCAAAATTTTTTAGGAGGTGACACGTAATAATGTACAATCTCTTACAGGATTTCCGCTAATCCCAGCCTGTATACATGCTGTCGCGAGAACTTTGTATTATAATGACAAGTAAGCATTTAGTAGAATTTTATATTCTTGATTTATTTTTAATACTTGTCACATTTTATGTATTACTGTATTACATCTGTTTCTTGCAGCTGCTGGATTAGTTCCGACACTCATCTACTCTATATTATTCATGGACCCATTTGTGCTGCCTTGTTGGTAAGTAGAATTTGGCAAAATTGCTATGAACCAATAGAGAACAATAAGTGAGGCTGCTTGGTTATTCTAAAAAATTGAAAGATGCTCGAGTGTTACGAATGACACATATATTATTTTATTGTATTGCTGAGCTGAATACCTCCTTGGCTAGCTATGCAAAACTTCTGAATGGTCGTAGAATTAATCAGAAATTATACAAATACAATATTTTTGAGAATTGTATAGCATGTATTGTATTCCGGCTTTGTTTAGGTTTCGCAAATTTGTAAGAAATAGTTCATTCAAGTTTTGATGCTACTTTCTATGCTTTAAAGTTTAACCGTCATTAAAGATAATTTTTTTATGTTGTTTTTTATATTGTTTTAAATCAAGCAACTCCTTCATATAGTGATGTGTATTCCAGCCTGTACATTGTTTGTCTTTGTAGGCTGCATGAACTCATATCTAGTGTTCATGTGTTTGGTTTTAGAGCTCTTGAAGTTCTTCATCTTTGAAAATAATGCTCATAGCATACTAAATTCAGAGTGAGAGAAAGGGTTAACAATAACATCTGTGTTACAAAGAGGAGAGAGATACCCATCTTCAGTCTGGTAGACAGATTTGCCATTGTAACGTAGAAGTTACATGATAACTAAGGGTCATGTTGCTGCCTGTTTCTTTTAATCTGAAATTATGCTTACTCTTTACAATACACATACAGTAAATGTATACAGTCGCCAGTAACCTGTTGCCAGTAACCCCTGGCGAACCTGGGAACAGTAACCCCTGTGAACCTGTCGCCAGTAACTCCTCCCCCACAGACCGCATACAGTAGAGTTTAGAAGTCTTTATAAATGTTTTACTGATGCCTCAATCCATGCAATTTCTCCCAAAAAAGATCAATGCCCTTTGTTACTAAAGATCAGATCATGGAAAGGCATCTAAAAGGTTCTGTGAGGGGTTTGTGGGGGAGTTGCTGGTGATGTATTATTTTATGTATATTTAGTTATAGATGTATTTTTTATTTACTTTTTATTTATTTTATTTTACTTTTTTATTTAAAGGTAAACCTCTTTTTCCTTCTGAACATTGTGCGCGTTCTGATAACCAAATTGAAAGTGACGCATCAAGCTGAATCCAACCTCTACATGAAAGCTGTGAGGGCAACTCTCATCCTTGTGCCACTTCTTGGAATACAGTTTGTATTACTGCCATGGAGACCAAGTGGGCGTATAGCAGAAGAGGTTTTTGACTACATTATGCATATTCTCATGAATTATCAGGTAATTACTGTGTAAGCAGCATATAAAGCTCTAGAATCTTAATTTAATTGCATTGTTGCTGCCAGAGGTTGACCTTTTTATGACATAGGCAGAACTGCTTGACAGTAAAATAAAAGTAGTAGAGATGGATGTGGATGATGCTGTATAGGGAATGTCTATAATTCAAAGCAAGTCAAAGCAAGAGTGAAGCTCCTTTTTTCTAAAAAAGTACTGAAAAACCCCAACACGGTGTTTAAAAAAATAAACTAACATACGCACCTTCCAATGTTCTGTGTGGCTCCTCCTTCTTCTCCGCTTCTCTCAATACAGAGTGGGCAGAGGTAGGTCCATGCGCTCTGCCTGTAGGCGTGCAGAGCTCATGGACGCGTCTATTCCCGCTCTGTTACGAGTGAAGCGGAGAAGGAGGAGCCGCACAGAGCATCGGAAGTTTATTTTTTTTGTACACCAAGGGCCTGCATTGGGCATTTCATTCTTATGGGGGCTGCATTTTGCATTGCATTATTAGGAGGCTGCAGGGCATTTTATTCTTAAAGGTATGCATCAGATAATGCATTATTAGGGTGGTTGCATCAGGCATTGAATTATTAGGGGGGCTGCATGGGGCATTACATTACTGGGGGAGGCTGTAGCCAATGCACTTCCCACCCCAGACTTATACTTGAGTCAATAAGTTTTCCCAGTTATTTGTTGTAAATTTGGGCCTTGGCTTATACTTGTATCAACTTATTCTCAAGTTTATGCAGTACTGCAGTGGGAACAACTATAGATATTTTTCTCACCAAAAAAGTCAATTTTGCAGGCTGGTGGAGGGTACTGTGACTTTTTTGCCCCACTTAGACACTCATTACCTACATTTATAAAGAAAGCTGACACACTGGGGGTCATTTACTTACCCGGCCCGTCGCGATCCAGTGGTGCGTTCTCCGACAAGGATTCGGGTCTTCCGGCGGTTCACTAACGTTGTGCGTCCGATGTCCACCAGGTGTCGCTGCAGCGCTGAAGTCCGCCGAGGTTCGCCGGAGTTCACCAACCTATCCCCGGTGCATGTGATTGATAGATTTTGCAACACGATTCGGTTTTTAAATTCCGCAGTTTTTTCAAATCCGTCGGGTTTTCCGATGGCCATGCCCCCCGATTTCTGTTGCGTGAAAGCCGGCGCGATTGCGCCGAAATCCGATCGCTTGTGCCAAAATCCTGGCGGAATTCGGCGCAAAACGGAAGAAGTCGAGAAACCCGACGAAAGTGCGGCCGCGGAGTCCTTAGTAAATGACCTCCACTGTCTCCTTTATAAATATGGTACTGCTTTTTTTACTTGCCCACTTATATCTACTATATTTGCATTGAAGAGTTTTGTCCTTCTTGTATAGATCATTTTAATATATGTTTTTTTATTTCACAGGGATTGCTGGTTGCAACAATATTCTGTTTCTTCAATGGAGAGGTATGTTAGGTTTAACTCCCTTATATTACATTAAAAATCAACTTTTTTGGCAGATGGCTGTGACAAAGAAATTGCAAAACTCTCCCAAATTGATAAGTAAAAATTTTTTCGTTCCTTTAACAATAAGTCTGAAAATTATAGAATAAAAATACTACACACCATAGAGTGTTTGGGTGCATTCACACGCAGTATGCCCCATCGTGCGAGCATACCGCCATGTGCTGAAGAGGAGGAGGAGGTGAACCCTCCTCCCTCCATAGAAAACAGCGCCGCACAGCCGCACACCAGGGAAAAGATAGAGCATGTTGTATCTTTTTCCAGTGTGGAACGGTATCACCGTCATGCTGCTATTGCCATCTATGGGGCCAATCCCGAGTGTTGGGAGAAAGGTACAATATAACATCTTTTTTTCTGTAACACCAATTTTTAATACAAAAACACTTTGGCAGTGTATGTACTATGCTCTGTGGGGACTGGGGGAGTGCTAAAAATGGGTCTCCTGGTGACAGGTTCCCTTTAACTCACCTGGCCAAAAATAATTTTAACAGAGCTGCAAAGAACCATTGACAACAGAGGTCGCACTAACATATTTCTAGAAGGGTAATAATACTCCTCTTACTATTTTTGAGGAGTATTTTTAGCCGGGAAGGAGTATGAAATTTTCAGTAATACAAGTATATAACTCATAGCTGTATAGAATGTTGATAGACGCTAATTATATAAGAAAATCATGTGTCAGTATCTTCTGTGCTTAAATAGCAAATTGAGGCAGTTATAGTGATGTTACATCATGCATTGCCCAGACTGGAGCCGACGCCACCAACCCCCCAACCACAGTCGCCGAAACCTCCCACCACCACCACACTGCGGCCCGCCGAAACCTCCCACCACCACACTGCGGCCCTCCGAAACCTCCCACCACCACACTGCGGCCCTCCGAAACTACCACACCACACTGCGGCCTCCGAACTCCCACCACCACACTGCGGCCCGCCGTCCGAAACCCTCCCTACCACCACACTCGGGCCAACCGAACTCCCACCACCACAATGCGGCCACCAAAGACCTCCCACCACACTGCGGCCCGCCGAAACCTCCCACCACCACACTGCGGCCACCGAGACCTCCCACCACCAGACTGTGGCTAACGCCGCTGACACCAAACGTCCAGACTGCGGCTAACGCACAATGTATCCCCCTCCCCATGTGACCAGACTGCAGCTGACACTGCAAATCCATGATAGTTGCTTTGTAAAATGTTTTTTTTAAAAAGAAATTTTGGTTTATTTTTTTTGGTGTCTGTGTTGGGGGGAGGCGGTCTTTTTAATGTTTTTTATTAATTGAATTTGTGTCTGTCATTTTTTACGTGTTTTTACTGTTTATGCAGTCCTGTTTCACATACACCTCATGCCACCTCAGCACTCGCCAGACACGCAGTCCCACGTAACCTATACCTCATGCCACCTCAGCACCAGACATGCAGTCCCACGTAACATATACCTCATGCCACCTCATCACCCCCCAGATACGCAGTCCTACGTAACATATACCTCATGCCACCTCAGCACCAGACACGCAGTCCCACGTAACACACACCTGCCACCTCAGCACCCGCCAGACACGCAGTCCCACGTAACACAAACCTGCCACCTCAGCACCCGCCAGACACGCAGTCCTACATAACACAAACCTCATGCCACCTCAACACCTGTCAGACATGCAGTCCTATGTAAAATACACCTGCCACCTCAGCACCTGTCAGACATGCAGTCCTATGTAAAATACACCTCATGCCAACTCAGCACCTGCAAGACATGCAGTCCCATGTAACATACAGGTCTTCCCTGACCTTATCACATCCACTCCTGTCAAGCCCCCTCACCTCCATACACATGTATGCACACAGTACCTGTACACGTTCTACTTGCAGGAAGCCATTACAGCTCTACTTCCTGTGAGGAGACTGCGTAGAAAGCCACGCCCCTTTCCCGGAGCACAGACTACCAGCGCTGTAGTGTGTGCTGAGCAGAGGCGGCCCGCACGCTGCTATTGTCAGGTCCTGCACACCATTGCTGTGCGCTCCGGACCGCTCAGCCCACACACTACAGGGGATAATTGCCAAGCGTACTTTTACACTTGGTAATTATTCTGGGGAGTAATGGCGCCTCATCATGCGTCTATGACGCTTGGTGAGGCGTTAATGCGATCTCTGATTGACAACAATTGCAAGCCTGCATCTCCTGTTGCACTCTATGGATTCTTCTTGCAAACCAGAATGCAGGGCTGAGGCTGGCAGAACATTACTAGAAGTCAGAGTAGCTGGGGGACGGCGGCAGTTTTGGGGTGGCAAGAGGAACTGAAATGAACCGCAGCATAGACCATGTAACTTTGTTCATCATAAATTAGTGTAGGTCAAATCAAACTTTCTTTTATGCAAACAGGTGGTCGGGATGAGTAATGGAAGCGAGACTAGATTTTTCTTTTTGTTTCTTTTATAGAAGGTGTATAATACTCCTCTTTATATATTTTGAGGAGTATTTTTAGCCGGGAAGGAGTATGAAAATTTTCAGTATACAAGTATATTAACTCATAGCTGTATAGAAGTTGATAGACGCTAATTATATAGAAAATCATGTGTCAGTATCTTCTGGCTTAAATAGCAAATGAGGCAAGTTATAGTGATGTTACACATGCAGTGCCCAGACTGGGAGCCGACGCCACCACCCCCCAACCACAGTCGCCGAACCTCCACCACCACCACACTGCGGCCGCCGAAACCTCCCACCACACACGCGGCCCTCGAAAACCTCCAACCCACCACACTTCGGCCCTCCGAAACCTCACCACACCACACTGCGGCCCTCCGAAACCTCCCACCACCACACTGCGGCCCTCAGAAACTCCACCACCACACTGCGGCCTCCGAAACCTACCACCACCATACTGCGGCCCGCCGCAAACTCCAATACCACCACCACAAACGCGGCCACCAGAGTCCACAACCACATGCGGCCAAAGACCTCCCACCACCACACGCGGCCCTCCTGAAACCTCCCACCACCACACTGCGGCCACCGAGACCTCCCACCACCAGACTGTGGCTAACGCCGCTGACACCAAACGTCCAGACTGCGGCTCACGCACAATGTATCCCCCTCCCAGTGGACCAGACTGCAGCTGACACTGCAAATCCATGATAGTGCTTGTTAAAATGCTTTTTTAAAAAGAAATTTGGTTTCTTTTTTTTGGTGTGTGTTGGGGGGAGGCGGTCTTTTTAAGGTTTTTTATTAATTGAATTGTGTCTGTAATTTTTACGTGTTTTTACTGTTTATGCAGTCCTGTTCACATACACCTCAGCCACCTCAGACGGCAACACGCAGCCCACGTAAACTACCTCATGCCACCTCAGCACAGACACGCAGTCCCACGTAACTAACCATCATGCCACATCACACCCGCCAGATACGCAGTCCTAAGTAACAACATACCTCATGCCACCTCAGCACCAAGAACGCAGTCCTACGTAAATACACACCTGCCACTCAGCACCCGCCAGACACGCAGTCCCACGTAACACAAACCTGCCACCTCAGCACCCGCCAGACACGCCGCAGTCCTACAAACACAAACCTCATGCCACTCAAGCACCTGTCAGACACTGCAGTCCTATGTAAAATACACATGCCACCTCAAGCAACCTGTCTCGAATGCAGTTCCTATGTAAAATTACACCTCATGCCAACTAAGCACCTGCAAGACATGCAGTCCCAGTAACATAACAGGTCTTCCCGACCTTATCACATCCACTCGTCAAGCCCCTCACCTCCATACACATGTATGCACACAGTACTGTACACGTTCTACTTGCAGGAAGCCATACAGCTCTACTTCCTGTGAGGAGAATGGTAGAAAGCCACGCCCCTTTCCCGGACGCACAGACTACCAGCGACTTGTAGTGTGTCTGAAGCAGAGGCGGGCCCGCACGCTGCTATGTGAGTCCTGCACACCATTGCTGTGCGCTCGGACCGACAGCCCACACATACAGGGGATAATTGCCAAGCGTTACTTTTACACTGGTAATATTCTGGGGAGTAGTAATGGCCGCCTCATCATCGTTCTATGAGCTTGGTGAGGCGTTAATGCGATCTCTGATTGACAACAATTGCAAGCCTGCCTCTCCTGTTGACTCTATGGATTCTTCTTGCAAAACCAGAATGCAGGGCTGAGGCTGGCAGAGAACATTACTAGAAGTCAGATCATTACTAGGCAAACAGTGCAGTAAAGGTGAGCAATGAATGCAGTTCAAGATGATGCTGGTGAGAACGGTCTTAACATTCTAGTTAGGGCTTGTGCATGTGTGGTATTATATAGTTGAATATATCTAAATATATCGCATCACTATGTCCTACTAAGTCTATATTAAATCCTTAACCCTAGGTACAAAGCGTGTTTTAAAAAGACGGAATCAGTAAGGATTCAGTTTGGGAGCGGCTTTGCACATTCTGAAGGTCTTCGATCTGAATCTACCACAATATCATCAATCAGTGAAGCCCAGGGTACCACCTATACCATGACTATAGCAATGAGCATTCAAATGGCAAAAACTACCATGATATGGAAAATATTTCTATAAACCAGATAAACCTTATATGTGAGGTGGACAGTTTCGTCAAGTATTACTGTTTGGACTGCTGCATTTATTACCGTTTATGACTGCTGTCTAATGCAATATCTACTTTAAACATATTAAGAGTGTTCATTATATTTTATAATATTACTTTTATGCAAGGTATATTTGCTGTAAACTGCATTAAACTTTGTTTGAACTTGTGTTACACTTATATAGAGGTCTGTGAATAATGGTATCATTAGGTAAAGTGATTATTTTCTGTATAAGTTACAATATTTTTGTTTGGTATGTGCCAGTTCAGTAAGGTATATATTCCCTTTTCATTACACTGCCTGTTTATTATAATATTTAGTTATGCATAAACATTTCAACTAAAATCTTCTCACATTTTGATATTTTGATATTCTGTGTTGACAGCTATTTTTCTGTGAAAAAGTAAAATGGGGTCTTTGTTGCTCTTTGTGACCACATTGAGGCTAAAACAGTTATAAAGCCATATTATAAATACTCAGAACTGTTCTCAGTGGTTCTTGTTTTCTCTACTGTGTTTAAATTGGGTGTCCCAGAATAGATATATATATACATATATACAGTCAGTCCTGGGTTACAAGACAAGATAGGTCCATAGGTTTGTTCTTATGTTGAATTGTATGTAAGTCGAAAACTGATATTTTATATAGTAGATCCAGACAAAAAATTTTTTGCCCCAGTGACAATTGTGTTTCAAATTTTGTGCGTAACTGTAACATGATATGAATAAAGTTCATTTACAGACACCTTACAGCTAAATCATTGCAGTCTGGGTACTAAAGTAAACCATCCTGAGAGCTTCACAGAGGGTGACAGTGGGGCGAGGGGTCCGTCTTTAACTAGGGGTCGTCTGGAAGTAGGGTGTCCTTAAGTAGGGGACTGCCTGTAATATATCATTTTGCCATCTTTGGCCCTATAACTTTCATACATCAGTGTACGAACTGTGTGGACGTAATTTCTTGCAAAAAAGATGACGTTTTCAATGATACCATTTTGAGGACTGTACAGACTTTTATCAAAAACATTTTTTAAATATTTATTTGTATACTATATTATTGGAGATAGGTATCACTGCAAAATGTCCAAACAATATTTATTATTTTACTGCTATTTATTTATATCAGTTCTAGTGAAAGGGATTTGAATGTAGGTTTATTATTTATTAAAGGAAACACTACAGGCAGTCCGGGTTACATACAAGATAGGGTCCGGAGGTTTGTCTTAAGTTGATTTGTATGTAAGTCGAAACGTATATTTTTAGATTGAAGTTGTAGACAATTTTTTACTTTGCCCCAGTGACAATTGAGAGTTCTAAATTTTGCTGTAATTGGGACCAAGGATATCAATAAGTTCATACAGACATCTTACAGCTGATCATTGCAGCTAGGACATAGTAATGTATCCAGAGGCTTCAACAGAAGGTCACAGGGGCAGAGAGGTCCGTCTGTAAAATATGGGTTGTCTGTAAGTCGGGTGTCCTAAAGTAGGGACCGCCGTGTACTTGAAGATAATACATGAAGAAAATACCGGGCACCAGCTGGGTGAGCTGGTGCCTGAGTTTTTTAGTAGTGTTTAAACCGCGGTATCGCGGTTTAAAACACTTTTTAAACTTTATAGCCGCACAGGGAGGTACGCGCTCGGCGCTTACAATGCGCGCGGCTACATAGGAGTGAATGAGAGCCGCGCGCATGGTAAGCGCCGGCGCGTAACTGCCTGCGCCGGCTATAAAGTTTAAAAAGTGTTTAAACGCGATACGCGGTTTTAAAACACTAACGAAAATAGCTCTGGCACCAGCTCACCCTGAGCGGGTGACCGGTATTTCATCAGAAAACTGCCACTACAAGTGGTAGTTTCCTTTAACTTTACTTTAGCCTAGGTTGTCTGATTGATCCTATCATATATGGGGATTTTTTTCTCATCATTCATTACAATGCAAATGAGTACATTGGAATTGAATAGTTAAATTCCGACAGCCTTGGGTCTTTGTATGACCAATGCCGTCACAAAGAGCGATGATCTTCACCAGATACTTTTTCATGCCGCCGGCAAAGCTACAATGAGGGGTAATAGCAGCAAACCCGTGAGCCCTCTCCAAAATTGGCAGATGTGTGACATACTACATACCTCACAGTCCTAAGGGGTAAATATACAGGATAACAAAATAAACACATTCTCTAATTCAGTTTTTAACCAAAAGACAGCATTACACAGAATAAGTCCAACTGTCACTGTCAGTCCTAGTGTTTACAATTTTGGGTGTGTCCTGGGATACGACTGTAAATTTCTCACTATGGCTGGACAGATTCTTATAAATGCTCTCTTGTCTGCATTGTGCTGCAGTGCTCTCTGCTCCTTTCCTCCGGATTACAAGACCAGCTCAGACACAGGCACTTCCTGCTGCAACACGTGAGCAGAGACTTACTTTACTAGCATAGACAGATAAGGGCTTTTATACAGAGACTGACTGTGTGTTTAGATTCATTAGGTGAGTAAGCAGAGCTGAGGTGTCATTGTTATATCCATTCATGGATCTCATCATTTCTACCTCATTGTCAGCATTCATAGCATAGAGGAATCATGAAGGTGTCTTCTTAGAGAGTCTTTGCCCACTCTCTGAAATTTTACATTGACTTAATGTAAAGTCAGGGGTGTGAATGCAGAGGGACTGGTGTGAGTAGGGTGCGCGGAGCTCCATGAGTGTACAGCAACAAAGCCATCGTTAGAGAAAGAAGAGGACAAAGAGCGCAGAGGAACTCAGGAGATCTTACATGATGAGACAGGTATTAGGGAGTGATGCTCACCTGATGGCTCCATATGGTAGGCATGTAGCATATGTCCTAATACAGAGACAGTAGGTCCGCTCATCCAGAGAACCACAGAAAGTGGGATCCACGAGGAAAGGCCCGATGGAATAGGCACTAATTCACAGGAAGTGGATTGAGGGATTTTTACGAAATTACTTATACATAGGTACACACACAACGCACGCATTTCGGCTCCGAGCGGGAGCCTTCGTCAGGTTGCAATTACATACCATGTTTGTACCTATATTGAATAGTACAGACAAAAGTTTGGACACACCTCTCATTCAAGAGTTTTCTATATGACTATAAAAATTGTAGATTCACATGATGGCATAAAGTTGAGTAACACATGTGGTATATACTTAACAAAAAGTGTGAACCAACTGAGATATGTCTATATTTAGTTCTCAAAGTGCCACTTTTTCTTGATGAGCTTCAAGATGTAGTCACCGGAAGAGGTTTTACATCAAAGAGTGCCTGTCAGTTTAATAAGTGGGAGTCTTGCCTTATAAATGGGGGTTGTGTTGTGTTGTTAGGTCAGGTGGATACACAGCTGATAGTATACTGAATAGGCTGTGTTAGGATTTGTATATGGCTAGAAAAAACAACCTAAGCCAAAGAGAAACAAGTGGCCAATATTACTTAAGAAATGAAGGTCAGTCCGAAAAAATTGGGGAAAACTTTGGACGTGTCCCACAGTTACAGTTCACAATACATCCAGTTCCAAAATCCATCAAGCGCTACAAAGAAGCTTTTGCTCACAAGAGGACCGCCCCAGGAAAGGAAGACCAAGAGTCACCACTGCTGCGGAGGATAATTTCATCCGAGTCACCAGCCTCAGAAATCGCAGGTTAACAGCAGCTCAGATTAGAGACCAGGTCATTGCCACACAGAGTTCTAGCAGCAGACACATCTCTACAACAACTGGTAAGAGGAGACTGTGTGCAGCAGCCTTCATGGTAAAATAGCCGCTAAGAAACCACTTGTTTGGGCTAAAGAACACAAAGAATGGACATTCTTCTGATGACTCCAAATTTGAAATCTTTGTTTTCAACCACTGTGTATTTGTGTGACGCAGAAAAGGTGAACGAAAGTGGCCGAGTTTGGTGGAGTGCCCAAACTGTAACCCAAAACCCCCCTTATTTATTGCGAGGTGCCAACAAAAAATTAAAGGAATAACTTATTGCTTCCTGTTCTTCAACAACTTTCAATCATATTGGTCTCCTGAGGACAAGATGCTTCTTTCCAGTGTCCCTCTGCACACAGAAAATCCTGGGGCCAGCAGAAGGTCCTCCAAAGGTAATGAGGCCCTATCTACTCATTCTCCCTCTTCCTACAGTCCCAAGCAGTGAAGCAAGTATCACTTTAATATAGGACCGAAAGTCGCTTGTTTTAAAGGAAACCTACCACTTTAAAGTGGTAGGTTTATACACATATACATGGCACCAGCTCAGGGTGAGCTGGTGCCAGAGCATATTTTTGTTAGGGGAACAAAGCCCCTATCGCAGAATTATAAGTTATATTAACTTATAATCGGCGCACGCACTTGGGCTTCTTTCCAGGGGACACTGAAGAAGCATCTTGTCCTCAGGAGACCAATATGATTGAAAGTTGTTGAAGAACAGGAATCAATAAGTTATTCCTTTAATTTTTTGTTGGCACCTCTCAATAAATAAGGGGGGTTTTTGGGTTACAGTTTGGGCACTCCACCAAACTCGGCCACTTTCCGTTCCTTTTCTTTCTTGTTCTGCGTCACACAAATACACAGTGGTTGAAACAAGATTTCAAATTTGGAGTCATCAGAAAATGTCCATTTCTTGTGTTGCTTTAGCCCAAACAAGTGGTTCTTACCGCTATTTTACCATGGAAGGCCCTGCCACACAGTCTCCTCTTACCAGTGTTGTATAGATGTGTCTGCTGCTAGAAACTCTGTGTGGATTGACTGGTCTCTAATCTGAGCTGGCTGTTAACCTGCGATTTCTAGGCTGGTGACTCGATGAAATATCCTCCGCCACAGTGGTGACTTGGTCTTCCCTTTCCTGGGGCGGTCCCTCTGTGACAAAATTCCTTCTTTGTAGCGTCTGATGATTTTGGAAACTGTACTTGGGGACACTTCCACGTTTCCCAATTTTCGACTGACCTTCATTTCTAAAGTTAATGATTGGCCACTGTTTATCTTGGCTAGTTGTTTTTTTCTAGCCATAATACAAATCCTAACAGCCTATTCATAGTACTATCAGCTGTGATCCACCTGACTACACAAACAACAAAACAAAAAAAAAGAGAACCAAAACACACCACCAAACACACACCCAATAAACCAAAAACTAAATCGGAATCCACAACCAACAACCACATAAAGAAACACACATGCCCACAACAATAACACAAAGACCAAAAAAGCTCTAAAAGCAAAAACACAACAAACCCATTTATAATTCAAACTCCCACTTATTAAACTGACAGCACATCTTTATTGTAAAACCTCTTCGTACTACATCTTGACTCCATCAAAAAAGTGGCTACTTTGAATGAACTAATATAAACATTCTCTTGGTTCACCTTTTTTAAGTATATACCACATGTGTTAACTCAACTTGATGCCATCATTGATTCACAATTTATAGTCATATATAAAACTCTTTGATGAAGTTGTTCCAAACTTTTGGTCTGTCTATATATTAGGTACAACATGTATGTAATTGCACCTGCCGAAGGCTCCCGCTCGGAGCCGAAATCGTTGCGTTGTTTGTACCTATGTATAAAGTAATTTACGTAGAAAATACCTCAATCACATTCCTGAGTGAAGTAGTGCCTATCCATCGGACCTTTCCTCGTGATCCTCACTTTCTGTCGGTTCTCTGGATGAGCGGACCTATCTGTCTCGTATTAGGACATATGCTACATGCCT
Source organism: Engystomops pustulosus (assembly GCA_019512145.1). NCBI lineage: Eukaryota > Metazoa > Chordata > Amphibia > Anura > Leptodactylidae > Engystomops > Engystomops pustulosus. The sequence continues at coordinate 37,859,413 of CM033648.1, read as the reverse complement.
ACCATATGAGCACATCAGTGAGCATCACTCCCTAATACCTGTCTCATCATGTAGATCTCACTTGAGTCCTCTGCGCTCTTTGTCTCTTCTTCTTTCTCTAACATGCTTTGTTGCTGTACACTCATGGAGCTCCGCGCACCCTACTCACACCAGTCCCTCTGCATTCACCCCTGACTTTACAATTTAAGTCAATGTAAGATTCAGAGAGTGGGCAAAGACTCTCTAAGCAGACACTTCATGATTCCTCTATGCTATGAATGCTGACAATGAGGTAAGAAATGAGAGATCCATGAGATGGATATAAAAAAAATGACACTCTCAGCTCTGCTTACTCACCTAATGAATATACACACACAGTCAGCTCTGCTATAAAGCCCTTTCTGTCTATAGCTAGTAAAGTAAGTCTCTGCTCACTGTTGCTTGCAGGCAGGAAGTGCCTGTGTCTGAGCTGGTCTTGTAATCCCAGGAGAAAGGAGGCAGAGAGCACTGCAGCAATGCAGACAAGAGAAGCTATTTATAAGAATCTGTCCAGCCATAGTGAGAAGATTTACAGTCGTATCCCAGGACACCCAAAATTGTAAACACTAGGACTGACAGTGACAGTTGAATTATATCTGTGTAATGCTGTCTTTTGTTAAAAACTGTGAATTAGAGAATGTGTTATTTTGTTATCCTGTATATTTAACCCCTTAAGGACATGTGAGGTATGTGAGTATGTCACACGTCTGCCAATGTTTAGAGAGGGCTCACGGGTTTGCTGCATATTACCCGTTCTCATTGTAGCTTTGCCGGCGGCATGAAAAAGATCTTGGTGAAGATCATCGCTCTTTGTGACGGCATTGGTTCATACAAAGACCCAAGCTGTCGGAATTTAACTATTCAATTACAATGTACGATTTGCAAATTGTAATGAATGATGAGAAAAAATCCCCATATATGATAGGATCAATCAGAACACCTGGGCTAAAGTAAAGTTAAAGGAACCTACCACTTGTAGTGGCAGGTTTCTGATGGAATACTACGGGCACCAGCCTCAGGGTGAGCTGGTGCCAGAGCTTATTTTCGTTAGTGTTTTAAACCGCGGTATCGCGGTTTAAAACACTTTTTAAACTTTATAGCCGGCGCAGGCAGGTACGCGCTCGGCGCTTACCATGCGCGCGGCTCTCATTCACTTCCTATGTAGCCGCGCGCATGGTAAGCGCCGAGCGCGTACTCCCTGTGCCGGCTATAAAGTTTAAAAAGTGTTTAAACCGCGATACCGCGGTTTAAAACACTAACGAAATAAGCTCCGGCACCAGCTCACCCTGAGCTGGTGCCCGGTATTTTCTTCATGTATTATCTTCAAGTACAGGCGGTCCCCTACTTAAGGACACCCGACTTACAGACAACCCATAGTTACAGACGGACCTCTCTGCCCCCTGTGACCTCTGGTGAAGCTCTCTGGATACATTACTTAGTCCTAGACGCAATGATCAGCTGTAAGATGTCTGTAATGAAGCTTTATTGATAATCCTTGGTCCAATTACAGCAAAAATTTAGAAACTCCAATTGTCACTGGGGCAAAGTAAAAAAATTGTCTACAACTTCAATTAATAAATATACAGTTTCGACTTACATACAAATTCAACTTAGAACAAACCTCCGGACCCTATCTTGTATGTAACCCGGGGACTGCCTGTAGTAGGTTTCCTTTAAGATAAATAAATAAAAACCTAAAATTCAAATCCCTTTCACTAGAACTGATATAAATATAAATAGCAGTAAAAATAATAAATATGTTTGGACATTTTGCAGTGATACCTATCTATCAAAATATAGTAACAAATAAATATTTAAAAAATGTTTTGATAAAAAGTCTGTACAGTCCTCAAAATGGTATCATTGAAAACGTCATCTTATTTTGCAAGAAATTACATGTCACACAGTTCTGTACACTGATGTATGAAAAAGTTATTAGTGCCAGAAGATGGCAAAATGATATTGTCAGGCAGTCCCTACTTAAGGACACCCTACTTACAGACGACCCCTAGTTAAAGACGACCCCTCTGCCCACTGTCACCTCTGGTGAAGCTCTCAGGATGGTTTACTTTAGTAACACAGACTGCAATGATTAGCTGTAAGGTGTCTGTAATGAAGCTTTATTCATAATCATTGTTCAGTTACGCAAAAAAAATTTGAAACTACAATTGTCACTGGGGCAAAAAATTTTTGTCTGGATCTACTATTATAAAAATACAGTTTTCGACTTACATACAAATTCAACATAGAACAAACCTATGGAACCTATCTTGTCTGTAACCCGAGGACTGACTGTATATATGTATATATATATGATTCTGGGACAACCCATTTAAACACAGTAGAGAAAACAAAGAACCACTGAAGAACAAGTGTCTGAGTATTTATAATATGGCTTTAATAACTGTTTTAGCCTCAGATGTGGTCAACAATAGCACATCCATTTTACTTTTCAAGAAAAATAGCTGTCAACAAGAATATCAAAATATCAAAATGTGAGAAGATTTTAGTTGAAATGTTTATGCATAAAGTAAATATTATAATAAACAGGGCAGTGTAATGAAAAGGGAAGATATACCTTACTGAACTGGCACATACCAAAAAAATATTGTACTTATCAGAAAATAATCAACTTACAGAATGAGGCCATTATTCACAGACCTCTTATATAAGTGTAACACAATGCAAAACAAGTTTATTGCAGTTTACAGCAAATATACCTTTGCATAAAAGTATATATATATATAATATATAATGAACACTCTTATATTTTAAAGTAGATATTGCATTAGACAGCAGTCATAAACGGTATAAATGCAGCAGTCACAAACAGTAATACTTGAGCAGAACGTGTCCACCTCACATATAAGGTTTATCTGGTTTATACGAATATTTTCCATATCATGGTAGTTTTTTTTCCATTTGAATGCTCATTGCTATAGTCATGGGTATAGGTGGTACCCTGGGCTTCACTGATTGATATATTGTGTAAGATGCAGTCGAAGACCTTCAGAATGTGCAAAGCCGCTCCCAAACTGAATCCTATACTGATTCCAGTTTCTTTTAAAACAGCTTGACCTAGGTTAAGGATATTAATATAGACTTAGTAGGACATAGTGATGCGATATATTTAGATATATTCAACTATATAATACCACAATGCACAAGCCCTAAACTAGAATGTTAAGAACCATTCTCACCAGCATCATCTTGAACTGCATTCATTGCTCACCTTACTGCAGCTGTTTGCCTAGTAATGATCTGACTTCTAGTAATGTTTGCTGCGCCAGCCTCAGCCCTGCATTCTGGTTTGCAAGAAGAATCCATAGAGGGCAACAGAGATGCAGGCTTGCAATTGTTGTCAATCAGAGATCGCATTAACGCCTCACCAAGCGTCATAGACGCATGATGAGGCGCCATTACTACCTCCCCAAATAATTACCAGTGTAAAAGTACGCTGGCAATTATCCCCTGTAGTGTGTGGGCTGAGCGGTCCGGCGCACAGCAATGGTGTGCAGGACCTGACATAGCAAGCGGTGCGGGCCGCCTCTGCTCCACACACACTACAGCGCTGGTAGTCTGTGCTCCGGGAAAGGGGCGTGGCTTTCTACTCGGTCTCCTCACAGGAAGTAGAGCTGTATGGCTTCCTGCAAGTAGAACGTGTACAGTACTGTGTGCATACATGTGTATGGAGGTGAGGGGGGGCTTGTACAGGAGTGGATGTGATAAGGTCAGGGAAACCTGTATGTTACATGGGACTGCATGTCTTGCAGGTGCTTGTTGGCATGAGTGTATTTTACATAGGACTGCATGTCTGACAGGTGCTGAGTGGCAGTGTATTTTACATAGGACTGCATGTCTGACAGGTGTTGAGGTGGCATGAGGTTTGTGTTATGTAGGACTGCGTGTGGCCGGGTGCTGAGGTGGCAGGTTTGTGTTACGTGGACTGCGTGTCTGGCGGTGCTGAGGTGCAGGTGTGTGTTACGTAGGACTGCGTGTCTGGTGCTGAGGTGGCATGAGTATATGTTACTTAGACTGCGTATCTGGCGGTGATGAGGTGGCATGAGGTATATGTTACGTGGGACTGGCGTTCTGGTGCTGAGGTGGCATGAGGTTAGGTTAGTGGGACTGCGTGTCTGGCGAGTGCTGAGGTGGCATGAGGTGTATGTGAAACAGGACTGCATAAACAGTAAAAACACGAAAAAATGACGACACAACATTCAATATAAAAAACACTTAAAAGACCGCCTCCCCCCACCAACAACCAAAAAAAATAAACAAATTTCTTTTTAAAAAAAATCATTTTACAAAGCACTATCATGGATTTGCAGTGTCAGCTGCAGTCTGGTCCATGGGAGGGGGATACATTGTGCGTGAGCCGCAGTCCTGGACGTTTTGGTGTCAGCGGCGTTAGCCACAGTCTGGTGGTGGGAGGTCTCGGTGGCCGCAGTGTGGTGGTGGTGAGGTTTCGGAGGCCGGTGTGGTGGTGGGAGGTCTTGGTGTGCCGCAGTGTGGTGTGTGGAGCTCGGTGGCCGCAGTGTGGTGGTGGAGGTTTCGGCGGGCCGCATATGGTGGTGGGAGGTTTCGGAGGCGCAGTGTGGTGGTGGAGGTTTCGGAGGGCGGAGGGCCGCAGTGTGGTGGTGGGAGGTTTCGGAGGGCCGCAGTGTGGTGTGGGAGTTTCGGAGGGCCGCAGTTGGTGGTGTGGAGGTTTCGGAGGGCTCGCAGTGTGGTGGTGGGAGGTTCGGCGGGCCGCATGTGGTGGGTGGTGGGAGGTTCGCGCTGTGGTTGGGGGGTTGTTGGCGTCGGCTCCCAGTCTGGGCTGCATGATGTAACATCACTATAACTTGCCTCAATTTGCTATTTAAGACACACAAAGAATACTGACACATGATTTTCTTATATAATTAGCGTCTATCAACTTCTATACAGCTATGAGTTATTACTTGTATACTGAAAATTTCATACTCCTTCCCGGCTAAAAATCACTCCTCAAAAATAGTAAGAGGAGTATTATTACCCTTCTGAAATATGTTAGTGCGGCCGCTTTGTCAATGGTTCTTTGCAGCTCGTTAAATTATTTTTTTTGGTGCCAGGTGAGTTAAAGGGGAACCTGTCACCAGTAGACCCATTTTTAGCAGCTCCCCCATCCCCACAGAGCATAGTACATCCAGCTGCCAAAGTTGTTTTTGTATTAAAAAATTGGTGTTACAGAAAAAGATGTTATATTGTACCTTTCCCCAACACTCTCGGGGATTGCCCCTAGATGGCAATAGCAGCATGACGGTGATACCGTTCCAGCACTGGAAAAAGATACAACATGGCCTATCTTTTCCCTGGTGTGCGGCTGTGCGGCGCTGTTTTCTATGGAGGGAGGAGGGGTCACCTCCTCCTCCTCTTCAGCACATGGCGGTATGCGCGCACGATGGGGCATCCTGCGTGTGAATGCAGCCCAAACACTCTATGGTTGTTTATTTTTTATTCTAATAATTTTCAGACTATTGTTAAAGGAACGAAAAAATTTTACTTATCAATTTGGGAGAGTTTTGCAATTTCTTTTTGTCACAGCCATCTGCCAAAAAATTTGATTTTTAATGGTAATATAAGGGAGTTAAACCTACATACCTCTCCATTGAAGAAACAGAATATTGTTGCAATTGCAACAGCATCCCTGTGAATAAAAAACTATTTAAATGATCTTACACAAGAAGTCAAAACTCAAATGCAAATATAGTAGATATAGTGGGCATAAAAAAGCGTAACCATATTGATAAAGAGACAGTGGGAGTCTTTCACTAAGGACTCCGCGTCCGCACTTTCGTTCGGTTTTCTCGACTTCTTTCTTCTTTTGCGCCGAATTCCCTCCGCCAGGAATTTTGGCACAAGCGATCGGATTTCGCGCAATCGCGCCGGCTTTTCACGCACAGAAATCGGGGGCAATGGCCATCGGAAAACCCGACGATTTGAAAAACTGCGGTAATTTAAAAACCGAATCGTGTTTGCACAAATCTATCAATCACATGCCAACCGGGGATAGGTTTTGGTGAACTCCGCGAACCTCGGCGGACTTCAGCGCTGCAGCGCACCTGGTTGGACATCGGACGCACCAACGTTAGTGAACCGCCGGAAGACCCGAATATCCTTGTCGGAGAACCACAACCACTGGAGTCGCGACGGCCGGGTAAGTAAATGACCCCCAGTGTGTCAGCTTTCTTTAGTAATGTAGGTAATGAGTGTCCTAAGTGGGGGCAAAAAAAGTCACCAGTACCCTCCACCAGCCTGCAAATTGTACTTTTTTGTGGTGAGAAAAATATCTTAGTTGGTTCCCACTCTGCAGTACTCTGCATAAACTTGAGAATAGTTGATCACAGTAAAGCCAAGCCCAAATTTACAAACAATAACTGGAAAACTTATTGCTCAGTTAGTCTGGGGTGGGAAGTGCATGGCTACAGCCTTCCCCAGTAATTGTATGCCCCATGCTAGCCCCCCTAATAATTCAATGCCTGATGCAACCACCCTAATATCCATTATCGATGCACCTTTAAGAATAAAATGCCCTGCACTCCTAATATGCAATGCAAATGCAGCCACCCCATAAAATGAAATGCCCATGCAGGCCCTTGGTGTACAAAAAATAACCTTCCGATGCTCGTGCGGCTCCTCCTTCTCCGTCTTCACTTCGGTAAGCAGAGCGGGAATAGACCGTCCATGAGCTCTGCACGCCTACAGCAGAGCGCATGGACCTACCTCTTCTCTGCCCACTCTGTATTGAGAGAAGCGGAGAAGAAGGAGGAGCCACACAGAACATTGGAAGGTGCGTATGTTAGTTTTATTTTTTTAAACAACCGGTGTGGGGTTTTCAGTACTTTTTTAGAAAAAAGGAGCTTCACTCTTGCTTTGACTTGCTTTGAATGATAGACATTCCTATAGCACATATCCACATCCCATCTCTACTACTTTTATTTTACTGTCAAGCAGTTTCTGCCTATGTCATAAAAGGTCAACCTCTGGCAGCAAAAAGCAATTAATAAGATTCTAGAGCTTTTAGCTGCTTACACAGTATTACCTGATAATTCATGAGAATGCATAATGTAGTCAAACCTCTTCTGCTATACGCCCACTTGGTCTCCATGGCAGTAATACAAACTGTTCCAAGAAGTGGCACAAGGATGAGAGTTTGCCCTCACAGCTTTCATGTAGAGTTGGATTCAGCTTGATGCGTCAGCTTTCAATTTGGTTATCAGAACGCGCACACTGTTCGAAGGAAAAAGAGGTTTACCTTTAAAAAATAAAAGTAAAATAAATAAATAAAAGTAAATAAAAATACATCTATAACAAATATACATAAACATAATACATCACCAGCAACTCCCCACAAACCCCTCACAGAACCTTTTAGATCCTTTCCATGACTGATCTTTAGTAACAAAGGCATTGATCTTTTTTGGAGAAATTGCATGGATTGAGGCATCAGTAAACATTTATAAAAGACTTCTAAACTCTACTGTATGCGGTCTGTGGGGGGAGGGAGTTACTGGCGACAGGTTCACAGGGGTTACTGTTCCCAGGTTCGCCATGGGTTACTGGCAACACGGTTACTGGCGACTGTTACATTACTGTATGTGTAATTGTAAAGAGTAAGCATAATTTCAGATTAAAAGAAACAGGCAGCACATGACCCTTAGTTTCAAGTAACTTCTTCTACTTCTACGTTACAATGGCAAATCTGTCTAACCAGACTGAGAGGGTATCTCTCTCCTCTTTGTACACAGATGTTTATTGTTAACCCTTTTCTCTCACTCTAATTTTAGTATGCTATGAAGATTATTTTCAAAGATGATAACTTCAAGAGCTCTAAACACCAACACATGAAACCTAGATATGAGTTCATGCAGCCTACAAAGACAACAATGTTACAGGCTGGAATACCACATCTATATGAAGGAGTTTGCTTGATTTAAAACAATATAAAAAACAAATAAAAAAATTATCTTAATGACGGTTAAACTTTAAAGCATAGAAAGTACATCAAAACTTGAATGAACTATTTCTTACAAAATTTGCGAACCTAAACAAAGCCGGAATACAATACTGCTATACAATTCTCAAAAATATTGTATTTTGTATAATTTCTGATTAATTCTAACGACCATTCAGAAGTTTTTGCATAGCTAGCCAAGGGAGGTGTTCAGCTGAGCATACAATAAAATAATATATGTGTCATTCGTAGCACCGAGCATCTTTCAATTTTTAGAATAACCAGCAGCCTCACTTATTGTTCTCTAATTGGTTTAGCAATTTTGGCCAATCTACTTACCAACAAGGCACACAAAGATGGGGTCCATGAATATATAGAGGTAGAGGGAGGTGTCGAACTAATCCAGCAGCTGCAAGAAACAGATGTAATACAGTAATACATAGAATTGACAAGTATTAAAATAAATCAAGAATATAAAATTCTAGCTAATGCTTTACTTGTCATTATAATACAAAGTTCTCGCGGACAGCATGTATAGCAGGCTGGATTAGCGAAATCCTGTAAGAATTTTACATTATTACGTGTCCCCGCGCTCCTAAAAATTTTGGGAGATTTCTCCCCTAATAATAGTTTCATATCCAGACTGGATTTTCAACATTTTTGTTTAGTATAGCTCTTCCTATACTAACAACCAGGATAAAATAAAGCTCATTCATTGCAGACACATGGTACCTGTTATGGCTGTTTATGTAGCCTAGGGCTACAGGTACAATAAATTACCAAATACGAGTTTTGTGCCCTCTTTGGGCTGTATCCTTTTCCCTTGTAGTGTCTTAAGCCCTGTTTTTAAAAAAAAGGTTTTAAACATTATGCAATGACCTGAGGGCTCCGGACTCCATTGACATCTATGGAGCCTGAGCCTCTCAGGCTCCATTGGCATGATTTTTAAACCTTTTTTTTTTTCCTCGTAAAAACAAGGTCCTAGGAAGCTAGGAACAGATCAGTATTTCATGTGCTTGGTTTTACAATCCTAAATCCTGTGTTAGATGTCCTTAAATTATGTGTCACATTTGCACAAAGCAATGCGAAGAAAATAATGCACAGTGGCACCCATATTCCTATATTTTGGTGCCAATATGTTTAACATTTATATTATGACCCATTATGTGAAAATGTTATCCTTAGAAGAGAATTAAAAAAAAACATTTAATTTTTACATACCCCATCCAAGTAAGTAGTCATAATCAATGCTTTTTTTCCTGCAAATACGGCAACTATCATGTGTGGTAAATAATTCCTCACATAGCATCCAATATTGCATCCCATGAGGTAAAAGTGGAATAAACTGACATATTTTAACAGCTGATCTGTGAAGAGAAAGCAACAAACATTCATTTTTATAAATTATTTACAATCCTTTATGATAAGGCCAGTTTTATTTTTAAAATAAAAACAATTATAAGGAAACTATCTTATTATTCGGTACTTATTTTTATTTTAAATTTGTCCATTTGTCAATTACCGTATATCGGCGAGTATAAAACGAGGCCCCCTAATTTTGCCACAAATAACTGGAAACATATTGGGGCTCATTTACTGAGGGTCCTTCATACGCACCGAATTGGCCCAGGATTTTGGTGCACATCGATCGTATGTTGTCGCATCGCGCTCGCTTGCAAGCGACAGAAAGGGGGGGGGGGCAACCCCGACGGATTCGGACAAACTGCAGATTTAAAAAAGGATTTTTGTTGTCGAATAATCAAGCCTCACATGCCACCGTGAAGAAGCAGGTGAACTCCGCGGATTGTCGTCGGCGCAGCTCGACATGCAGGAACTCTGACGCACGATCTTGGTGAATCAATCGCTGGACTCGAATCTTCGTCGGACAACGCACCGCGGGATCGTGACGGGACGGGTAACTAAATCTGCCGTCCCCATTGACTCAAGTATGAGTATAGGGAGCCTGATGCCGGACTGAGGAGACTGTTCGCCGCGGAGCTCCCGGGACCCGACAGCCCCATCTCCCTCCTAAGGCACATCTCCCTCACCTGTACCCGTTCCCTTCAGCTCCGGGTGCCCCACACGCTTGCCGCTGTCCTCCTGTCCCATTTGGAGGCGGCTGCTGGACCTCCGCGCCGCTCCTCCGTACTTTCGCCCCGCGCCGACCACGGACCCGCGCGGCGGCCCGCTCCTACCGCCCCCCGGTGCAGCTGTAACGATCACCGGGGAAATAATCCTCCCTCTGCGGCTGGCGAGCCTGAAGCGCGTCCCGTCTCGCCCCGAGGCACCGGACAGCGCTCCAGCCAGCCCTTCATCCTGTTGGAGCGCCATCCTGTGGGTACTCCCCTGCGCTGCCCTGAAGGCCTAGGCGCGCAGGGTTAACCCTGGACACTGCTGCTTGACTATCCAGTACCGGTAGGGAAGTAATTCCCCTGCTGCTGCTGCCCACTCTGCCCGGCCCTGGGGACCCAAGTTGTGCAGCCCAGCACTGATCCTCCATACTCCCTCTGCTCCTGGGTTCTGTTTTATATTAACCCTTGCAGTTGCCGGGCTGCAATACTCCACGGGGTTTGGGACTGTATTCTGCTAACTACTACTGGGACGCTAGCTCCTTGATTGTTTTATCACTGGCCCCCCTCCCAGACGCCATGGTAACCGAGGAAGAACGGCTAAAATGGCTCAAGCAGCGTCCCGGGGTGGTCTGCACCTCCATCGGATGATGAATCCTTCCATGAAGATCCTCCATTCCAGTCCCTGGAACCCGGACGCGCAGAATCTCCTCATCCCAAGCCGTTCTTGCTGCACAGATACATTCGAACGCTGCCAAAAGTTATGGGAGATTCTCCCGCACACAGCCTTGCTCTCCTCAGGGGTCCCCAACTCCTCTCCCTCCCTCTTTGAAGCTCCCCAGAGCCCGCCGGCAGCTTGTAAGCTATGAGAGGTGCTGATCCGTCTGACGCGGCCACGGAGTTGGATCGGAAATTTGCAGAGTGCTGCGGCCATTAACGGATGCCAATCCTGTTTTCATCCCTGTCTGGGAAGAAACCCAGAGTCCTATCAAATGGTAGAGCACACCGAGCACTTAAGCCAAAACCACTTTCTGGACGCCCCAGAGACATTATTTGGTTGCATTACAGATTTTCCTCTGAAAGAAGAGATCATGGCTAAAGCACGAAACAGGCCACATATTGATTTTAAGGTGCGCAGGTCCAGTTATTCCAAGACCTCTCGTGGGTCCTTTACGCGTAGGAGACACTACGCCCCTGCTTGAGGACACGCGGAAGCTTATATTCCTATGATGGATTTCCTTTCCTTTTAGCCTGACGGCCCGCAAGGATTGGCAAACAGCCACCCTACGCTCTCCACGATTTGACTGACTTTTTGCACTACCTAGACCTGCAGATTCCAGTTATCCCGATTGAGATGCCCTCTCTGAGATCCCCTCCATTTATCCACCGACCTGGCAACGTAACACTAATAGAAAACAGCGCAGAAGATCCCCGGAGTCGTCTGGATCCCCCTCGACTCTCCACACGCTCACACACTGCTCCGAAAGGACCAAGAAGTTAAAGGAAGATAGGGCGGCACGACCTGCAGGAACTCCAGTGCTTGGGGTTTTTTTTTTTTTTTTTCTCTTCTTTGTTTTTTCAGGCGTGGCTCCTTGTCACCTACGGTATCCTTTCCGAGTTTAAGATGCAAGCGTGGTGGTCGTGTATTGTTTTGGAGTGGGGTCGAGGTTCTTGATGTCCGACACGTTTCCCATAATTGGGTTGTTTTCCTCCTTTCTGTGTTGGCCCTGCATTTCGGATCATATCACAATGGATGCATCACCCACACCTTGGACCTTTTGGGGACTTTATGTTCCTACAAATGCCCAAGGCTTAAAACCATTTCTGTTTTTTTTAGGTTTGAGATTTGTATTGTAATCTTTTTTTGAATGTTCATAAGGTTAAGTCACTATAAGCGTTCATAGTGTTATATGATCCATCTGACATGGGAATCAATCTGGCACTCTTCGCATCATGTCATGTTGCATATATAGAGACTTGCACTTAGCTATGTTTTACAATCATAACTTATGGTGAAGATTATTACTTTAAATGTTAAGGGGCCTGAACTCTAATACTAAACGTCAGTTGTTGCTGCAGGAGCTGAAGCGACTTAAACCAGATATAGCATTTGTTGCAAGAAACTTCATTTTAACGCATCTGGTTCGTTCAGATTGTCAGAAGGGGTTACCCTCAGATGCTTTCAGGCCACTGCAGCAACAAAGACAATGGGATTGCTATATTAAGTGCCCGCTCCCTGTCCTTTTCAAGTACTAGATACTTATCTAGACCCTGAGGGGAGGTTCATTATTCTGAGGGGACCCTGGGGGACGCAGCTGGTCTATGTAATGTATACTCCTCCGAATTCTGGCAGCTGGATTTTATCAAATGTCCTGTCGCGTTTAGCTCAATATCGACCACAACGCACTTTGTTGGGAGGGACTTTAATGGTATATTCTCTGAGATCCGGGACCGGTATGTATCCATACAGGGTGTCCCTCCATCCCAACACAGTGTAGACTCTCATCGGGCTTCAGAATTTGATACTAGACACAGGAGTCTTTTTGACCTATGGCTGGTGGATAATCCCACGCCCCGGGGATATTCATACTATTCCCCCACATAAACACATACACGTATAATTGGTTTCTGGGAGATATTCATACTTTCGAAGTTTACTGCCTTCCTCTGAATATAGGCCTAATTTTCTGGTCAACCATGCACCGGTTACGGCGGCCGAACTGTCCGTTCCTAAATCCCCCTCCTCGACCTCTCCTGGGACTCAATAGACCCTCCTATCCACAAAGTTGTTACCAAAGAAGCTTTACGCACATCCCAACTGACAATATTTTTTGCGGCGATAATCCCCCATCAGCCCCTCGTCTGCCTATCCTATGGGAAGCACATAAAGTGTTTATTGTGATAGCTTATCCAGGGCGCTTATAAAAAGAAAGGCAGTAGAGGCGGTGCGACACAGTGTTGTACGGGATCTTAGGACATTGGAAACAGTTGGGGTTTACCGCCCTCCGCTCACGACACGCCTGCAAAAAGTCTTAGCCACCCCGGGCCGCAATTAAGAGTAGATAGATCTAGTTGGAGCATAAAAACTGTCTACGATACTCCCCGCCATCGTTTCTATGAATACGGTACAATGCCATACCCTACTAAGCCCGCCAACTCCAGGATAGGGCATGGCAACTACCGCAATAGCCTCAGGGATAATACAGGTACTGTCCCTATAAAAACAAAAAAAAAAAAACCCGAGAAGATAGCACAAATATTTTGAAACTTATTACCATGATCTTTATCTCTCCAACCAGAATGCAGGGCTGAGGCTGGCAGAACATTACTAGAAGTCAGATCATTACTAGGCAAACAGCTGCAGTAAGGTGAGCAATGAATGCAGTTCAAGATGATGCTGGTGAGAACTGTTCTTAACATTCTAGTTTAGGGCTTTGTGCATTGTGGTATTATATAGTTGAATATATCTAAATATATCGCATCACTATGTCCTACTAAGTCTATATTAATATCATTAACCCTAGGTACAAGCTGTTTTAAAAAGAAACTGGAATCAGTATAGGATTCAGTTTGGGAGCGGCTTTGCACATTCTGAAGGTCTTCGATCTGCATCTTACACAATATCATCAATCAGTGAAGCCCAGGGTACCACCTATACCCATGACTATAGCAATGAGCATTCAAATGGAAAAAACTACCATGATATGGAAAATATTTCGTATAAACCAGATAAACCTTATATGTGAGGTGGACACGTTTCTGCTCAAGTATTACTGTTTGTGACTGCTGCATTTATTACCGTTTATGACTGCTGTCTAAATGCAATATCTACTTTAAACATATTAAGAGTGTTTCATTATATATTTATATATATATACTTTTATGCAAGGTATATTTGCTGTAAACTGCATTAAACTTTGTTTGCACTTGTGTTACACTTATATAAGAGGTCTGTGAATAATGGCCTCATTCTGTAAGTTGATTATTTTCTGTATAAGTACAATATTTTTGTTTGGTATGTGCCAGTTCAGTAAGGTATATCTTCCCTTTTCATTACACTGCCTTGTTTATTATAATATTTACTTTTATGCATAAACATTTCAACTAAAATCTTCTCACATTTTGATATTTTGATATTCTTGTTTGACAGCTATTTTTTCTTTGAAAGAGTAAAATGGATGTGCTATTTGTTGACCACATCTGAGGCTAAAACCAGTTATTAAAGCCATATTATAAATACTCGGACACTTGTTCTTCAGTGGTTCTTTGTTTTCTCTACTGTGTTTAAATGGGTTGTCCCAGAATCATATATATATATATATACAGTCAGTCCTCGGGTTACAGACAAGATAGGTTCCATAGGTTTGTTCTTATGTTGAATTTGTATGTAAGTCGAAACTGTATATTTTATAATAGTAGATCCAGACAAAAAATTTTTTGCCCCAGTGACAATTGTAGTTTCAAATTTTTTTGCTGTAACTGTAACAATGATTATGAATAAAGCTTCATTACAGACACCTTACAGCTAATCATTGCAGTCTGGTACTAAAGTAAACCATCCTGAGAGCTTCACCAGAGGTGACAGTGGGCAGAGGGGTCCGTCTTTAACTAGGGGTCGTCTGTAAGTAGGGTGTCCTTAAGTAGGGGACTGCCTGTACATATATTCATTTTGCCATCTTCTGGCACTAATAACTTTTTCATACATCAGTGTACAAACGTGATGTGACAGGTAATTTCTGGCCAAATAAGAGACGTTTTCAATGATACCATTTTTGAGACCTGTACAGACTTTTATCAAAAACATTTTTTAATAGTATTTGTATACTATATTTTGATAGATAGGTCTCAATGCAAAGTCCAAACATATTTATATTTTTACTGCTATTTATATTATATCAGTTATAGTGAACGGGAATTGATTTAGGTTTTTATTATTATCTTAAAGGAAAACCGACTACAGGCAGTCCCCGGGTTACATTAACAAGATAGGGTCCGGAGGTTTTTGTTCTTAATGCATTGTATGTAAGTCGAAAACGGTATTTTTATTAATTGAAGGTTGTAGACAATTTTTTTTTTGCCCCAGTGTACAATTGGAGTAGTTTCTAAATTTTGCTGTAATTGGGACCAAAGGATACAATCAAAGCTTCATAAAGAAAATCTTACAGCTGTCATTGCAGTCTAGGTAATATAGTAATGTACCAGAGACGCTCACCAGAGGTCACCAGGGGGCAGAGAGGTCCGTCTGTAACTATGGGTTGTCTGTAAGTAGGGGTCCTAAAGTAGGGACCGCCCGGGACTTGAGATAATACATGAGAAAAACCGGGCACCAGCTCGGGTGAGCTGGTGCCGGAGCTTATTTTCGTTAGTGTTTTTAAACCGCGGTATCGCGGTTTTTAAAACACTTTTTTAAACTTTATAGCCGGCCAGGGAGGGTACGCGCTCGGCGCTTACCATGCGCGCGGATACAAGGAACGTTGAATGAGAGCCGCGAGGCATGGTAAGAGCCGATGAGCGCGCGTACCGGCCTGCGCGGCTATAAAGTTTAAAAAGGTTTAACCGCGATACCGGCGGTTTTAAAACACTAACGAAAATAAGCTCTGGCACCAGCTCACCCTGAGCTGGTGACCGGGTTATTCCATCAGAAACCTGCCACTACAAGTGGTAGGTTTCCTTTAACTTTACTTTAGCCCTAGGTTGTCTGATTGATCCTATCATATATGGGGATTTTTTTCTCATCATTCATTACAATTTGCAAATCGTACATTGTAATTGAATAGTTAAATTCCGACAGCCTTGGGTCTTTGTATGACCCAATGCCGTCACAAAGAGCGAAAATCTTCGCCAAGATCTTTTTCATGCCGCCGGCAAAGCTACAATGAGAACGGGTAATATGCAGCAAACCCGTGAGCCCTCTCTAAACATTGGCAGACGTGTGACATACTCACATACCTCACATGTCCTTAAAACATTGGCAGACGTGTGACATACTCACATACCTCACATGTCCTTAAGGGGTTAAATATACAGGATAACAAAATAACACATTCTCTAATTCACAGTTTTTAACAAAAAGACAGCATTACACAGATATAATTCCAACCTGTCACTGTCAGTCCTAGTGTTTACAATGTTGGGTGTCCTGGGATACGACTGTAAATCTTCTCACCATGGCTGGACAGATTCTTCTTATAAATAGCTTCTCTTGTCTGCATTGCTGCAGTGCTCTCTGCCTCCTTTCCTCCTGGATTACAAGACCAGCTCAGACACAGGCACTTCCTGCCTGCAAGCAACAGTGAGCAGAGACTTACTTTACTAGCTATAGACAGATAAGGGCTTTATAGCAGAGCTGACTGTGTGTTATATTCATTAGGTGAGTAAGCAGAGCTGAGAGTGTTATTTTTTTATATCCATCTCATGGATCTCATCATTTCTTACCTCATTGTCAGCATCTCATAGCATAGAGGAATCATGAAGTGTCTGCTTAGAGAGTCTTTGCCCACTCTCTGAAATCTTACATTGACTTAAATTGTAAAGTCAGGGGGTTGAATGCAGAGGGACTGGTGTTGAGTAGGGTGCCGCGGAGCTCCATGAGTGTACAGCAACAAAGCCATTGTAGAGAAAGAAGAGACAAAGAGCGCAGAGGACTCAAGTGAGATCTTACTATGATGAGACAGTTATTAGGGAGTGATGCTCACCTGATGTGCTCATATGGTAGGCATGTAGCATATGTCCTAATACGAGACAGATAGGTCCGCTCATCCAGAGAACCCGACAGAAAGTGAGGATCCACGAGGAAAGGTCCCGATGGAATAGGCACTACTTCACTCAGGAATGTGATTGAGGTATTTTCTACGTAAAATTACTTTATTACATAGGTACAACACAACGCAACGCATTTCGGCTCCGAGCGGGAGCCTTCGTCAGGTGCAATTACATACCATGTTGTACCTATATATATAGTACAGACCAAAAGTTTGGACACACCTTCTCATTCAAAGAGTTTTCTATATTGACTATAAAAATTGTAGATTCACACTGATGGCATCAAGTATGAGTTAACACATGTGGTATATACTTAACAAAAAAGTGTGAACCAACTGAGATATGTCTTATATTCTAGGTTCTTCAAAGTAGCCACTTTTTCTTGATGAGCTTCAAGATGTAGTCACCGGAAGAGGTTTTCACATCACAGATGTGCCATGTCAGGATTAATAAGTGGGATTTCTTGCCTTATAAATGGGGTTGTGTTGTGTTGTGTAGTAGTCAGGTGGATACACAGCTGATAGTACTACTGAATAGGCTGTTAGGATTTGTATTATGGCTAGAAAAAACCAACTAAGTAAAGATAAACAAGTGGCCAATCATTACTTTAAAGGGGTATTCCAGGAATCAGCATAATTCATATACAAGTGGGCACTCAAAATATAAGCTAATGTGTAATTAGTTGTTATTTAAAATGTTGCTCCCCTTAGCAGAAAATGCTGATGACATACACTGTGATGAAGAATTAAAATGCTACTGGCCCTTTAATCAGTCCGTTAATTTCCTCCGTGCGGTCCGTCGCAGAAAAGAAGATGGCTGCTAGTCACATGTCTACATCACATGTCCTGCCCCTGCCTGGGCAGGTCATGTGATCACCACTAAGTTTGGCTGTAGTCGGTTGGTTGCAGTGCATCCAGTATGGTCAGTGTTGTGGTGATGGCAGTTACACATCATTACTATGGACAGAGCAAGAAAACCTGTTACATCATCACATGGAGCAGAGCATAAGTGGTAGGAGGAGTTACTGAGAACTAAAGGATCATGGAACTTGTAGTTTCCAGTGGCGGCCATCTTAGTGATAACTCCACCTACTTTAGAGAGGCCATAAATTTTGTAACTCATAAGATCATATTATTTTAGCTCCGTTTTGTGACTAATGAGATTGAGTATTGTTGTATTCATTTATTTATATCATCATGGGTTTATGTGTCAGACGTTCATATTCCCGGAATACCCCTTTAAGAAATGAAGGTCAGTCCGAAAAATTGGGAAAACTTTGGAAGTGTCCCCAAGTGCAGTTCCAAAATCCATCAAGCGCTACAAAGAAGCTTTTGCTCACAAGAATGGGAAATGAACAAGCAATCATCTGATTGCTTGTTCATGTAAATACTCTGCAATAATCATGTATTGCAGGGTATTATCAGTGTTAGCCTATGCGCTTGCAAGGCTGGCACTTGCCAGTAAGATGACGTCACAGACGCCATCTTACTGGCATGCCTGCAGGCAGTGCTGGGGACAGATCGGACCCCAGCACTTCCATAGCCCGATCGGCGTCCCCCGAAACAGTTCGGGGGGCGATCGTAGGGGAAAGACCCCCAGGGCATGTCAGATGTGCGGTTGTGCTGACCGCGGCATTTAACGTGTTACACCACCGCGATCGGAGCCCAAGACTGCGGGTGTTAACACTGGGGGCGGCTATTAGTTACAGCCGGCACCCCGTGTTTCCCGATGCCGGTTCGGCTCTGATCCAGAGCGACGCCGGCAAAAGCGCGTGGCGGATATATCCGCCACTGAGTGATAAGTCACTGCGTGAAGGGGTTAAGGCTGTCCCTCAGCACCTCTACCCTCTCACTATGCCTGCTGTAATCTCGCAGCAGCAGAGGAAGTTTCGGCATAGTGGGAGGGGAAAGTGCTCATGCACATTGTAACAGCCTGTGAAGCCAGAGCATGAAGTTGATTTTAGAAGGAAGGAGGCCATGGATATCAAATATAAAACAATTTATCACAGTCACAGCACCT
The DNA here is from genome assembly GCA_019512145.1 of Engystomops pustulosus. Taxonomy (NCBI): domain Eukaryota; kingdom Metazoa; phylum Chordata; class Amphibia; order Anura; family Leptodactylidae; genus Engystomops; species Engystomops pustulosus. The sequence goes on along the minus strand of CM033648.1, from coordinate 37,840,570 downwards.
GGATCTATGAGTAACTGTCCTTGGTCAGTCATGCTGGATTTAACCGTTTATCCAACCATGTATCAATTGATTTACATAAACAACATGTACTGGATCTCATGTCCAGTCTAGAATTTACCTTCACTTAGAAGTCGATCGTATCTAGTCTAATACCATATATTTTCTATTTTTCTGGATTACAGAATGAATGTGCGGTTCGAGCTGTTACTCGGATGGGTATTTATGTTGGTGCAAAAGTTTTCCACATAAATGAGGTACAGTTTCCAACAATATTAATTATATAAACTTGATCAATGTTCTGAAATAAGGATCCTTTATCCATCATTTTTATCGCTCCTTATTATTCAGTTTTTCACATAACTATAACAACACAGCAGTACTACAATGTAGGGGTGTTCAAAAGCTAACAATGGGATTTTATTAACTCTTTCTTGGCGGTGGTTAAAAAAAAAATCAATAATTCTTGTTTATGGGTTTTAACTTTTTATTTTTTATTTACGGTGCTGTTTTAACCCTTAAGGACGCAGGGTTTATTTCTCACTCTTCACCTTCAAAAATCCTTAACTCTTTCATTTTCCTTGTGTACAGACCTGTGTGAGGGCTTATTTATGGCGTGTACTGGGAAGCTGAAAAAAAAATTCCAAATGTGGAAAAATTGGAAAAAAAACCGCATGTGCTTCACATTCTTGTTGGCTCAGTTTATACGACCTTCATCTATGCACTTCAAATAACACCTCTACTTTCATTGCTACCATTTTGAGGTCTGTGCGGACCTCACTTTTTATTCCATTTTTTATGTGATGTGAAATGGAGTAAAAGTCGCGTTATGGACATTTCAGCGCCATTCCCATTATGGAGGCCACTGCCGGCAATCAGGTTTTATATTTTGATAGATCAGGAATTTTGGAATGCGTCGATAGCTGATGTGTTTGAGATTTTTACTGTTTATTATGTTTTATATTCGCTCTAGGGAAAGGGTGAGGGATTAGAATTTTTCATATTATAACATTTTTTACATTTTTAAATTTTTTTTTTTTTCTCCACTATTTCATAGTTTCATAGTTTATACGGTTGAAAAAAGACACTTGTCCATCAAGTTCAACAAGAGAAGGGAAGGGATTGGATGAGGAAGGGATTTAGGGGAAACAAATCTATATATAACAATATATTTCTATGTTTCTTAGACCATCTAGGGTACTTTAACCCTAAATGGTCTGATCGTTCCTACCATAAACTTCAATACTTCTGTATTGCAATATATGGTATTTTTCCATAGGATTCATTACAATGAGCCACTGGCTTATTGTAACGAATTTCAGAAACCATGCAGCCTCGGGTCTGACGAAGACCTGAGGCTGTCATGGCAAACCGATCGCCGCCCCGATGACGTTCGGGGGGAAGCGACGATCTCAAGGGAGATGGCGGTGTCCATGTGCGCCGTCTTTTAAATGCCAGCTTTGCCAGTGGCATCGGAAAGGTTAATGGCCTTGCACCGATCGCGGTTATTAGCGTGGGGGTTTGCTGTTAGCCTTCTTCATACACACCCGCACCTCTGCGCCGTAGAGTTATGGCACAGAGCGTTAAGGGGTTATGGCTTGTTTTTTTTTTTTTTTTTTGTGGTTCAAGCTGTATTTTTTTTCTGGCATCATGTTGGGGTAAATGTTACTTTTTCATCACTTTTATCCTGTTTTTAGAGGTCATATGTGAAAATGTGATCATTTTTTGTGAGTTTTCTTATGTTTTTTTTAGTGACGTTTTTAGTTATGGGTTGTTAAAGGCAACATTATATTTGTGTATGTATGTATATGTATATATAATGTGTTCTTTATGCAAGGTTTGAAGTATTTAGTATGTGTCTGTTTTATGGCTTATGACAAAGGGGTTATTTTTTATTTTTTACATTTGTTTTTGGTGCATTGTTTAGTAAATCTTTATTTTCCTGTAGGGTTATGAAGGCTTGGTTGAGGGTGGGGATTGTATCACAAGCGAGTTGGCTCAGTGTGTCGAACATAATTCAGTTGGTAAGTTCATAAGTCTTTTTTGAAATGTTCAGTGCGACAAAAGTTCCAGTTGATAATCCAGGTAGTATTAACAGATGTCTGAGATTGCCAGGGACGAGTCATATTGTTTTAAAGGGGTTGAACATAACAAACCTTGTCCTTAATTAGCCATTTATTCAATAATTTTAACCTAATTTAATAGAGGTGCCGCTGCTCATTGTCCATGCTGCACACACAGAGAGTGGAGGTGAGTGATGGACTTCAATTCCTTAGCAGCAGCGGGGTGGCCATCTTTGTCCATCAGCGCAGGGTCATAATAATAATATTTATATAGCAACATCAAAATTCTGCAGCACTTTACAAATTATAGGGGACAAAATACAAATATAATATTACATTAGAGTACAAAACATTCATATGGAACAATAGGAGTGAGGGCCCTGCTCACAAGGGTATAACATTGTGGATAAAAGGTAAAAACTAATATGAAAAGGACAATCCATCAATATTTAACACCGAAATAAGTGTATATAAAGTTGAGGATAGAATTATAAAAACCCCTTTAATATGAAAAGTTATATTGTGATGTGTGTGTTTTTCTCACCTTGCGCTATACGTTTTCTATTGTAGGAGGCACTATCATCGGAAGTGCGCGTGCAAGGCTTTTACAACACATGAAGGGCGCCTCTCTGCAGCCTTTAACCTTGTTCAGCACGGTATATAAAAATTTATGTGTTATTGGTGGGGATGGAAGTTTAACTGGAGCAAATATATTTCGAAAGAGTGGGGAGGATTGCTTGAAGAGTTGGTAAAGAAGGTAATTGCTATTCTGTTTTTAGTTTAACTTCTTAATGTGTATTGCTTCTTGTTCTGTTCACATTTCACTTTATTTCAAGGCAGAACAAAGTGATCGCGCTGAAAGCACCAATATACTCTATTTCCTATAAGGGGAGTACATTGGATTTCTTTCATGGCCTATTTTCACATTACGTCAGACATTTGATGAAAACCTGTAGCCCAATTGTCAAGCACAGTTATGACAAATGATGTGTGTGTGTGTTTTTCACTTGCCTGTGCCTACATTCTTGAAGATTTATATTAATTCTGATATTTATTTTAACAGAGAGAAATAACTGAAGATGTTGCTGCAAAGTATTCTCATCTAAATATAGTTGGACTGGTGGGCTCCATTGACAATGACTTTGTGGGACAAAGATATGACAATTGGAACTGATTCGGTTGCACTTCCACCATGGGAAATGAACAAGCAATCATCTGATTGCTTGTTCATGATAATACTCTGCAATAATCAAGTTAATATAACTTATAATTCTGCGATAGGGGCTTTGTTCCCCTAACAAAAATATGCTCTGGCACCAGCTCACCCTGGTGCCATGTATATGTGTATAAACCTACCACTTTTAAGTGGTAGGTTTCCTTTAAGTTGCTTGGAACTGCCCGAAGATTCTTGGAGTCCTGTCTGGTGTGCTGAGGCAATGGCTCGGGTGCCCACAGAAAAAGCTCCAGCACCAGTGCCATAGGTTCGCCACCACTGACCTAGAATATAAGACATATTTTTAGTTTTTTCTCACTTTTTTGTTAGCTATATAATTCATAATTTTGATGCCTTCTGTGTGAATATACAATGAAATATTCATGATAATACAGAAAACTCTGAACGAGAAGGTGTGTCCAAACTTTTTGTCTGTACAGTGTTATGTATAATATATATATATATATATATATATATATACACACATATTTATATAGTACAGACATATATACAGTAAATATACAGTATATACAATACAGTATATAGTACTTGTTCGGCAGAAAACAAACCCTCACAGATTTTGTTGACAGGTTTTTGTCTAATGCAAATCATGAATGACAAATCAAACACTATGACTGCAGCTTCGCACGACGACAAATCAGAGCAGGAAGTTGTACTCCTTCCAGCCTGCAGGGTATTGGTTCCCTGAGTGAGAACGGTAACGTGCCATGTCTTTACCTGTCATTGGACGAGAGATCCAGGAAGTGACAGCAGGACAACGCTGATTGGCTGAAGTTGCGGCGCTGGCGGCGACGTTGTGCTATGTGATTGGCTGTCATTGGTTCCCTGCATGTAGGAATTGGTAATAGTGAGTTCTCTATAGAGAGGCGCTGAGAGGTGGCTGGACTGCCGCGTGTATGTGGTAACGGCAGAGGTGATAGCCGGTGTCTACCCGCTGGAGTCACATTCCCACAGGAGCCATGAAGATCGGCCCAATATCGCTGGGCAGCCTGTGTCTGCTGCTCGTCTATGTGCTGGCAATGGTCGCTGCCGGGTAAGTCAGGAAGTGTCATGTCCACGTCTTGTGTCAGTGAGGAGGGCTGTGCTCTGTGTTACATGCTATACAGAGTGCTATATCTTGTTGTATCTACTACAAGGCTGCTCCTCCTTCATGATGCTTCATGATAAGACTATAAGATTATCAGCGTCCCCTCTGGGTGCACCTCACTGCAGGCTTTGTGTGCAGGTCCATATCCATCACTCAACCAAAGGATGTGGTTCTTTCACCTTCAAGGGAATGTCTATGTGTTCACTACTTATCTGCATCCTAGGAGCATCAGGAACTGACAAGCACAGCGTACAGGTGTCTCTAGCACTCTCAGTGATTGGCTGTGCCAGAGAAAACCAAGCGCTGTGTTTGGCTATTTTCAATGCTCCTATAGTGTTGAACGGAACAGAAGAATTAATGGTTCATCAGTTGGTGAGAACGGGACCCCATTGTCGGAGTTGGTCCCCGGAGTGGAACCTCCCATTATCAGCTTGTTGCCCTCTATCCTGCATTATTTTCTTGTTTAGTTTCAATAGCTCCCAATCTGACCATTGAAATACAGTCATTTCAGAAATCTACCACCAGGATAAAGGATTGCAAACGCAGGATCCATTCTTCTTTTAGCTACGTATGCTGTTGTTTTTACACAAAAAAGGCGTTTAAAATTATATGAAAATGAGCCTGGGGGCCTCCAGGATCAATTAACAGCTATGGAGTCCGGTGCCCCTCAGGCTCATTTGCATTGAAAATCAAAAAAGCTAGAAGAAGAGCAGATCCTGCCGGAGTATGTCAGTGTGCTTGGTTACAAACCTTCATCCTGTTGGTAGATTTCCTTTTAACCCCTTCCCAACATGTGACGTAGTATTATGTCACATGTCTGCTGCCGGTGTATGGAGAGAGCTCACAGGCTGAGCCCACCAATTATGCCCGTGGTCGGTGTTGCCACCAATCGCGGGTGTTAAAATGACTCCAATGTCATCGGGGGGCGGCGATCTTGGGAAGACCTGAGGCTGTCTGAATTTAACCCTTTCATTACAATGTGTGATTTGCACATTGTAATGAATGAGGCGGTAAATCCCCATATACTGCCATACTGTCGTATGGCAGTATATGGTAGGATCAATTAGACAACTTAGGGTTAAAGTACCCTAGAGGTCTGAAAAATAGTTAAAAATAAAACAAAAAATTCAAATCGCCCCTTTCTCTAGAACTGACATAAATAAACAATAAAAATCATAAACATGTTATGTATCGCCGAGTCGTAAAATATCCAGTCTATCAAAATATAATCAAAAGGCTGTAGAGTGCTAGCATTGAAAACATCATCAAGATTTGCAAAAAATGGCACCACCCACAGCTCTGTACACCGAAGTACGAAAAAGTTATTAGCGCCAGAAGACAGCAAAATGAAGAATTTTTTTATTTTTTTTAAAATAGGTTTTAATTTTTGTATATTTATGAAAACATTATAAAACCTATACAAATTTGTTATCCTCGTGGTCGCACTGACCCAAAGAATAAAGTAGACCTGTCAAAGCCGTAAAATGCAAGCCCACAAGAATACGACGCAAATGCGTTTTTTCACCATTTTCACTCCATTTGGAATTTTTTTCCCAGTACATTGCATGAAATATGAAATACCGTCACAATGAAGTGCAATTTGTTATGGAAAAAAAAAAGCCATCACAGAGCTCTTTACATGGAAAAATAAAAAAGTAGCAGCTGCTAATGTACCATTTGGCCTGTTCCCACCTGAATGAGGCAATCAGCATTTTACATTACATGACGTGCTGGAATGTTCTCAAGGTCAATCACATTACCATTTGAGAATATTATTTCTTTTCCTAATACAAAATAGCAGTGTACATGGGATTCTCACTTCTAACTAGAACAAGTATCTTAGAGTATAGGACTGTGCAGTTATGTGTGTTGCAGGCCTTGAATTGTAAAATCCTTCTACCAGTCATGAGTCAGGGGCCTGAAGCACAGGGCGGCCCCTCCCAGCTTGGAGAATGTAAAAATGTCACTTGGTGACAATGTCGCGAGTGTCAAGGCCGATTTTACTTGTCTGTCATACAGCAACCTTTTCATTTCTAGTTCTATTCTGCGGAATCTACCCATACAATCCCAGGGAATAGAACTTGTATTGCTGTAATTTGAGGACCATAATACTGACAGTAAAATATGAGTGGCCTAGTGTGTTTCCCCATCTACTCCAAGTCGGATGAAATTCCATATTAAAGTATTTGTCTTTTTAAATTTCAGGCGTGATTTTTATAAAATTCTGGGGGTATCGCGTGACGCTACTGTGAAGGAAATAAAGAAGGCCTATAGAAAACTTGCATTACAGTTGCATCCAGACAGAAATCCAGATGATCCACAAGCACAAGAAAAATTTCAAGACTTAGGTGCTGCCTATGAGGTGATTTGATGATGATAGATGTGACCTAGCTGTTTTGCATTATAGACTTCCGTGTCCAGTTACATGAGGATAATGCTATGCTGGACTTGGGTGCTCAGGGCCCACCCTAGCTGCAATAGAATGGATGATGGGTGGTGTGATGATGTCATCACACCCCCTGTGTTGAAGCTCCCTGCTGAAGTGTTAATCCCCTTTCACATGGGCGTTGTGGGGACGTATATCCGGGTGCAAACCTCTGTGCCACAATAGCATACGGTGCACAGGGAAAAGATAGGCCATGCTCTAGCTATCCCCATGTGTACAGCTGAGCGCCGTGCTTTATTATGGAGAGGGGAGGGGTGAGCAGCATTCAATAGCCTGGGCGAGCACACGACAGTGTAAAAGTAGTCTTAATGTTAAACTCCCAGATGCTATTGACAGTTATGGCTACAGTAATAGTACTCAAGCGGCCATTATGTCCTGGGAATATATATTTATCTTTTAATGTTCCACTAGGAGATCTACACATGTGATCACTTCTATAATGCATTGCAATTGGTGTTCTTTTACTGTGAATGTGATGAGATAGGCTGTTGCTTGCAAGCCTACATTGCCCATACCCAAACAGTCGTAGAGTACCCCCACTCTCCAGAATACTGTTCAGAATACTGTCCTTAGTCTATCATACAGCAAAAGAAGTGTAAGTGATTACATTTCCATCTGCTTTCAGGTGCTTTCTGATGAAGAAAAAAGAAAACAGTACGATGCATATGGTGAAGAAGGTCTTAAAGATGGCCATCAGAGCTCTCACGGGGATATATTCTCACAGTAAGTAGTTAAAGGAAATCTACCTTTAAAGTCTAGCACCATAACCCAGGGACACTTACTTGTAGACCAAGGAACTGTGGCTGTGGTAATCTTCTTATATTTGTTATCCATGGTAGTCTTGACAACAGTGAGAGAGGGGGAGTGCTACTTCAGAATGTAAGTCTGTGTAGCTACAGCACAGAGGGGCTCTGATAACACAGCCATAACCTTTCAGGCTCATTGGCATAATTTTAACAGTTGATATATTTTTTAAAGGAAGCAGGCCATGGATAACAAATACCGTATTTTTTGGACTATAAGGCGCATCGGATTATAAGGCGCACCATCAATAAATACCTGCTAAAACTTATAATCCGGTGAACCTTATATATGAACCCTACGTACAGACAACCGCTGCCTTGAACTGTGCACAGGTCGGCCACCAGCTGGTCAATTATACTTATAATCAGGCACGCTTTTTAATCTGGTGCACCTTATATATGAACCTATAAGGCTGCCTGATTATAAGGATGAATGACTAGCAGGTGGCAGACCTGTGCACAGTTCAAGGTAGCTGTTGTCTGTAAGTACGGTTCATATATAAGGCGCACTGGACTATAAGGTGCACCTTTGATTTCTGAGAAAATGAAAGAATTTTTTGTGTGCCTTATAGTCCGATTAATACGATATATAAAGATTTCCACAGTCACGGTGCCTGGATTTTTGAGTAGTTCAAAAAACTTTGATAACAGCTATATATAAAGAGTATAGTTCTATCCTGGATAAACCTTTGCAGAAAAGGTTTCATGTCGTGTTTCCATCAGTATATTTAAAGGGGTTTGATTAAGATTTAAAGAAGCTCTCTATTTCCATCCCTTTTTACCCTTCCAACATTTGTATTTCCCTGTTTTCTTTCTTTCTGCTTTACTATATGTGGCAATTCAGAGACCTGGTAATTTTTTGCTAGCTGGTAGTATGCTGTGGTCATGCTGTCCATCTATAGTCTTCATATATAGAGGATGCTAAATTGTGTCACCTGAGGCAGATTCACACGTTTGCTAAGCAATATTCTCTAAAGTAATGTATGGAGCTAGAAGCCGCAAGAAAAAGAACAGTACAGGGACCCACACTTGCAACCCCATATTAGAGCAAGTTATAAACTTCATTTTTTATTATATATCATCCACATAACCAATGAGTGTCTGAGTGAAGGGACCCCCCATCAGTTACAAGAATGGGGTTTCCATCCTGGCTGGTTAAAGGACATCTACCACCAGGATCATGGATTGTAAACCAAGCACACTTACATGCTGTTATGTTCCCCTTCTGGCAGGGTCTGCTCTTCTTTAACCTTCCTTTGCCCTTGTTTTTAAGAAAAAAAAGTGGTAAGAAATATGCAAATGAGCCTGTGAGGCTCCAGGCTCTATTAACAGATATGGAGTCCGAGCCCCTCAGACGCATTTGCATAATTTTAAAAGCCTTTTTTTGTAAAAACTAGGGAATAAACTGAACAAAGAGCAGATCCTCCCAGAGGGGGCACACACAAGTATGTCAGTGTGCATGTCGGTGTAATCACATAAATCTCCATTAATTCTCTATGGCACTCCTTGAGATGGTTGAGGTATGTTGTCACTTATCTAGAACAGTCCCTAATACAGTGGCAGTGCCTGACCTGCTGCTCTATGTACATAAAGGAACAGGATCTGTATTGTCATGATTGATGGGAGGTCTGAGCAGCTGGACCCTTACCAATCAAGGTGTTTAACCCCTTCATGACCAAAGGTCATTGGTGCCTGAATGTCCAGGTAAATTTTTGCAGTTCTGCTTTGTTCTTCTTTAAATGACAATATCTATGGAAAAGCTTTACATATAACAATTTTAACTTGTTTTTTTTATTTCATATAACTATATATGTTTTATTAATTACATATTTTTTTTCTTTATAAAATTTGCCAATAATTGACTACAAATGTGAAAAAATAAGCTTTTTTTGTCATTTTTCAAAATAAAGTTTTTTGAGTAAGTAGTAACTTTTACTAATATGTTTTAAATATGTACAGCATAATTCCATCACCGTTTCCTAGGTTCCGTTAGAGATGCAGAGGGTGCATGTACTTCTGTAAGGTCTCCTGCGGCTTCTTCTATATTCTGCCTTCAGCTGACAGGCTGGAGGGGGTCACAATTCAAACGCCGATATGATATATGAATTGTGCAAGGCTGTAAAAGGGAACCGGAGATATTCACTCTTAAAGTTACAATCGGGAATACAAAGCTGCAGATAAAAATTACTTTTTGTTTAGTACAACTTTAAGGGTGGATATCTCCGGTTCTGCTAGGCCTCCATACATCATATAAAAGGAGATTCTTCTGTTTAAAATGACATAAAAATATGTTTCTATGTGCCAGGGTTCAGGAGATATGACTTGGAAGTTTGTCACTGTCAAGACGTTTATAGACTCCTTATCTGCACGGGGATGTGCAAATAGGATGTTTATAGCCCTATGGCAGTCATAAAGGGGTTAAAAAAAATTTTGGGCAAGGGAATAACACAAATTTGGACCCATACCATCTTAGTCAATGTACAACTAGATACTGTGATATAATAGAGATTTCATCATTTGTATTTTCTTTTTAATGCAGTCATGTCTTAAAAATAGACCTAACCATCAATATCTGTATTTAGAAAAATAAAATTAGAAGAATTTCTATTTTTCTTCAATAGTTTCTTTGGAGATTTTGGATTTATGTTCGGTGGCAATCCAAGACAACAAGACAGAAATGTTCCACGTGGCAGTGACATAATAATAGATCTGGAAGTGACGTTGGAGGAAGTTTATTCTGGAAATTTTGTAGAGGTATTTTTTTTTTTTTTTTTTTTTTTTATATTTATATATTCATGCTCTTTCGTTAAATCATATCTGAATTTAAGGAAGAGCCTAATATAACTGCAAAATTTGGCCTGGACATTGTCAGCAATGATACTTGGTCACAAGGGTTAAATAGGTTAATGCATAGACATCTACACTTTGAAAACCTATGTAATGTTCTTTATGTAATGCTATAATTACTTCTTTTCTCTCTCTTTAGGTAGTGAGAAACAAACCCGTAGCTCGGCAGGCACCAGGCAAGAGAAAATGTAACTGTCGACAAGAAATGAGAACGACACAGCTGGGCCCTGGCCGCTTTCAGATGACGCAGGAAGTTGTTTGTGATGAATGCCCCAATGTCAAGTATGTAAATTCAGTACAGGGTTATGCTTACCTAAGCATTTTTGTATGTATAGAAAGTATTTGTACCCCCTTTTAAATATTTCATTGCAGCCAATTGGGAAGATCAAAAAAGTTTTTTTTTTGTGATCTTGGTCATTTGCTCAGTATTGACTAGAAGCACCTTTTGAGCTAGTACGGCCATGAGTCTTCTTGGGAATGATGCAACACGTTTTTCACACCTGGATTTCGGGATTCTCTGCCATTCATTTTTGCAGATCCTCTTCAGTTCCCTCAGGTCAATGTTGGTGGACAGCCACTTTCAAGTCTCTACAGAGGTGCACCATTGGGTTTAGGTCAGGGCTGTGGCTGGGCCAGTCAATGGTTACATGGTCACTGCTCTGTTGTTTTAGCCGTGTGTTTAAGTCAATGGGGCAGCGTTCTCTGCACTGGATTCGGGTCCGGCCGGGATTCATTAAGGTAGTTCCTCCGCCGTCCAGGTGGCGCTGCTGCGCTGAAACAACCAGGTTGAGGAAGAGATGTTAGGGAGGTTACTGTCCTCTTATGAACCTTGAGTGCTGCAGAAATTCTTTTGTAACCTTGGCCAGATCTGTGCCTTGCCAAAAGTCTGTCTCTGAGGTCCTTGGGCAGTGCCTTAAACCTCATATGCTCTGACATGCAATTTACGGGTCTTTCACATTGGTGTTGGTGCTCAGTTTCAGCTTTCAGCATTATTCCCGAGTTATAGTGTTCTAGATGTAAAAGTCATGACTTTTTGTAGGACATTGCTGAAAGCTGTTTGTGACTTTTTGGGGACTTTTCTGCAACTTTTGTTGTAAAAGTCACAAATTTGCCTAAGAACCTAGCTGGGATGTATTTAAAAGGCAAAACTCCTAAAACACATCTGATAAGCAGAAAAAGGTAGAAAAGGCAGGAGCACAAAGCCAAACTTTGAGATACATGTATTTTGTATAATGTTAATCCAGAGGAAGGCAAAAAAAACCCTACAAGACTAGTGGCTGTTTTCCCTCCTTTGGGCAAAATTCCTTCCCGACCTTAATGTGGCACTGATGAGATCTTAACCGCACCTACAGCAAATTGTTGATGTATGAGAATACCCCTGTATGGTTTATAGTAGTAATATAGTATTGTGGGTTTTTCCCCCCTGCCTTTAGACTTGTAAATGAAGAACGAACGTTAGAAGTTGAAATCGAACCTGGTGTTAGAGATGGTATGGAGTATCCGTTCATTGGAGAAGGTGAGCTTTTGTTTTTGTTTTTTTTATTGTGTATTTAATTGTACATTTCTTTATGTGTGTTTAACACAACTAAACCATTCTATTCAGTTTCTACAATCCTTTATCTGCTTTTCCAGGTGAACCCCATATTGATGGGGAGCCAGGGGACTTGCGTTTTCGAATCAAAGTTCTCAAGTAAGATTATATTCAGTTAAACAAACATATTTTTCAACTTTCTCTGTAATAAAAAATAATTATAACTTATCCGAGAGTTCCTTCCAAGAAATAATTACATAACTGGTGGAGGCCCACTTAGGCTGTTTAAGGTTTATACCCCTTGAAGCCCCCATTCTTCTTTTTGTTTTTTCGGACTTTGACACACATCATAATTCATATTCAAATGTGTCATTGAAATATAAAATATGTAATTAGTTATTTAAAATTTGGCTACCCTTAGCAGAAGAATGTTGTGGGCATGCACTATAATGGAGAATTAAAATGCTACTGGCACTGGTGACTTTGTCCCTGTGGAGGAGACACAGGGCTGAAGATGGCCCATGGTCACATGTCCACCTCACATGTTCTGCACGTGCCTGGGCAGGTCATGTGATTCTCACTATGTTTGGCTGTAGTTGGTTGCTTGCAGTGTATCCAGTATGGCCAGTGTTGTGGTGAGACCCTTTTAACTGAGGCAATGTGCACTAATGGCAGTTACACACACTGGGGGAGATTTATCAGTGTATGAGGTAAAACTGTTATAGTTGCCCATGAAATCCAATCGGAGCTCAGCTTTAATTTTTTAAACAGCTGTTGGAAAATGAAAGCTGAGATCTGATTGGTTGACATGGGCAACTAGAACAGCTCTGCTCTCACCCTCCTTACAGATCTCCCCACATTGTTACTAGAGTAACAGGGCAGGAAAATATGTTACATCACCACTGGAAGCAGAGCATAAGGGGAAGGATCTGTTACTGACAACTGAAGGATCATGGGAGTTGTAGATGGTGGTGTTCTTGGAGATAATTGAGAAAGCCCATAATATTTCGTGAATCCTAAAAGCAAACTATTTAAGCTCCGTTTTGTGATTGGCGTTGTGTTTTTTTATATTCATTTATTTATAGTATTGTGGGTTTTTTAATGATAGATTCTGACAGTTTATGATGTAATATGCAATCAATACCACATGTCATGCATCTATCATCCATCAATCGCACTGGTCTATTCCTTTAAGGCTGCTTTAGTGTTTAAGTAATTTTTTTTTTCTTGTGCTTTTCTAGACATCCGATATTTGAACGAAGGGGTGATGACCTTTACACAAATGTAACAATCTCTTTGGTAGAAGCACTTATTGGTTTTGAAATGGACGTTACACATTTGGATGGCCATAAAGTAAGAAATTTGTGAAAAGGAAAAACAATGGGGGGGGGGATATTTACTGGACGCTGGCGCCACGTTTGATGTTAACCCCGTTGGCTGCATCGAGAGGTTCCAGTCTCCTGATCTATCCAGTGGCCGGGCAATTCTATGCTAGGTCCTGCCTAACCCCTGTAAAACAATTAAAGGGTAAACGGACTTCATACATTTAGGGGTGTAGTTTCTAAAATGGTCTAATTTATGGATTTACTGTAATTTAGGCTTCACAGAGCTGGGAAGGTCCCTCAAAAATATGATTTAGCGTTTTTATGAAACATTGCACCTAAAGTTCTAAGCCTCATAACATCCTACAAAAATGAGAGGATGCGTTAAAAACCATGTCAGCATAAAGTAGACATTGGGTAAATGTTCGTTATCAAGTTATTTTGCTATTGTCGAAAAAGTAGAAACATTTTTGAATTTTGAAATTAAGATATTTGGTGAAAATTTTTATAAATTCTCATTTATTTTTTCATAAATAAACGCCATATCACCCACCTTTTTTCAACTAACATGAAATTAAATGTGTCATGAGAAAACGGTCTCAAAACCACTTGGATACGTTAAAGCGTTCTAAAACTAAAACCACTTATAGTGACACAGGGCAGATTTGAAAAAAATAGGTCTAATCAGGAAGGTGAAAAGTGGCTTAAGCGGCAAGTGGTAATGTTTTCTTTGCTAACAAATGTTTTTAGTTTAAGCAAAGTTTTATTCCATTAGAAATCAAGAAAGTGCCTTACAATCAAACAGGTTGCACAGAGGCCCCTCAAAGGGGGAACATCACATGTCAGTTTTGTTGGATACATAGGCAAATACTGTGTCATAATAAACAGTAAAGATAGGGGAAAGGACAGGCAGGAAAACAAAGAGGGGCACCACAGGGGGGGAGTGTATAAAATGTGTCATAATATTGTTCTATTAATTATAGAGATCAGTTGTAATTAAAGGTGGGGGAGGTCTCCGACACATCAAAAGGACTGTTATGGGAATAATGTTAGAGCTCTCTCAAGAGTGGGAGATCTCTGCGCAGTAATCCATGGTTCCCATATTCCTATGAATCGTGCATAGGTATCCGCCCTGGCAAACGGCATCAATAGGTTAATCCTGTTTTTGACCGCTGTAGAGAACAGCTCCGGTGATTTCCATTTTGCTGCTGTATGTATTCGAGTTGCCAGTGCCATAAATTGAATCGGGCGATGCGCCTTATCCTTAACCTTCCCAGGTTTGTCTCCCAAAAGGAGTACTGGTGGTCGTGTTACCCAGTGAGGAGCGGATAAGGGATTTGACCTTGTTGCCAACAAATGTTTTTAACATAAAAAACAGATTTGCTTAGTTAATTTTAAACAGATATATGTAAATAAAATGTTATGTGTGACATGTGCATTTTATGTGACCACCAGTCCTATGAAGAAAAGAAAAAATAAGAAGGGCCTAGTAGGTGTCCATTTTAAATACCTGGCTGCATAGTAATGACCATGTGATCAAAAGGCATTGTTTTGGAACCTATGGAGCCAGCATGACATATACATCATGCTCCTGAATCCTTAACTACAGGAAGTTCAGGGGTTAATTGTTATAAACTATTTATTAAAGCTCTTTATATTTAAATACATAAATGTAAAAGTGCTGAATAATATTGTAACTACAAGAACTTTGTTGCTTTTTTTTCCCCCCATTATTTATAGGTTCATATAATTCGAGACAAAATAACTAAACCAGGAGCAAAGCTTTGGAAAAAGGGAGAGGGCCTTCCAAACTTTGACAACAACAACATCAAAGGATCCCTAGTTATTACTTTCGATGTGGAATTTCCAAAGGAACAGCTAACGGAAGAGCAGAAAAATGGTATGTATGTTTAAGCTACAAATATGATTTTCACCAAAGGAAGTATATTAATAACTTCACATCCTGGATAAGAGCCAGGTCCGCCCCTATGCATCCTGGTGATCATGTGACTGAACACGTGATTGCCGTTATACAGTAATGAGGCTGCTGCTGTCTCCACCCAGCACAGCACCAGTAGTGACAATTGTTAATGTAGAACTGAAGCTTTCATCTGCAGTTGGGACTGCATAGCAACCACAATTACAATGAAAAAGCAAAGTTGTAGAAAAAAAAATGAAAGCATAAATTAAAAAAAATCTATACCCCAAAAATGTGTTCTCTTCTCCACTAATGACACCCTATACAACACCTAGTTACCCTAAAATTGCCATATGATATATATATAATAATAATTTTGAGCAAAAAATCCCAAATACTGTCACGTTTTTCTATTTTTACAATTAAGCTTAAAATTTAGCTTTTAAAGGAAACTTGCTAGCTAATAAGGTAGAGCTGCTGGCAGGTTCATCTATTGGATTGGAGCCAAATCTTTTATTTTTTTTAATTTTTTTTTATACCTATTACTTTAGTTCCCCAAAACTTTTTTAAACTTGTATCTGATGCAATTTACTGGGGCGTGGTACCGTAGAGCGGGAGCTACAGCTACTTCACGCCCCAGTAGCCTATTTGAATCCCTCCTACCCTCCTTTTTTTCAGCTTAAAGCAGCTGCACGCTCTAGTCTGCGCCTGCATAGTAGCTCCGGCTTTGGACCTTCAGTTACAAAGGCCATTACTTTTTTTTTTTTTTTTTTTTTAACCTATACAAGACCATACACAATTTAGTATTTTTCTTTCTTTGTAAGTGTACAAATATTGGAAGTTGTGAGTTTCCGAATTTCTATTCCTATTACATAACAAAAGCTAAAATACATGTTACCCAGGTTAACTTCTTGAAATCTAAATTGTAAATGAATTGGAAAAATAAAACATTGTCTGCCAAATGTGATAATTTTTTTTTTTTTTTTTTTAGGTGTCAAACAGCTCTTGAAACATGGATCAGTGCAAAAGGTTTATAATGGACTTCAGGGCTATTAATAGAGTAACTGGATCTATTTATTTTGGGTTTCTTTTTGTGTTTTTTAATAAAAAATAAATGTTCTATTGAATTGGTCTTAATATAGTTTGCAGCATTTTTATTCTTCTCAAAGTTGACAAATCCAGCAACAGCGAACTAAGTTCTATATCTAGAAGAATTAGTTACATTACAAAGTCCCTGTTATCAATGTGTGTGGTACAGAAACGCCTTGCCTGTCCACAGGTTGTGGATGGTATTGAATATAGGCCCCATTTGCTTCAGTGGAGCTGAGCTGCACTACCAGATGGACAGTATGGATCTATATAAAAACTATAAGATGGTGCTAGCAGATTAGTATAAGTAACGGCCCACATTCAGTAGATTCTCACACTTTTCTTAATGACTTATGATACATAGCCTCATCCCGCCTCTTATCAGTCTTTCAACTGCCTGCTCTGTGCGGAGTACTACTGGTAGTAAATCACAACAGTGATCTGATTTGAATAATAACATATGGGGCAATACCAGTAGTAATTAGCTGTGCATGCCAAAGCATCATTTATATCTCCATAAAGTCTCACCAAAAATGTGATTACTTAAATAGTTGATCCAACGGTTAAAGTTTCCCCCTCTGTTCTTCCTCCATAGACGTGTCCCAGAGTGTACAGCATAGCAACCTTTACAGAACCCTGACTAAGTTTTGTTGCTGAATAGTTACCTGTTTTTAAACCACCTATTCATACAGCGATGGACATGTCCATCGCCCCTCAAAGGGAATGATTTAGCTTCATGACTATGTTATTTAATGAAGCTCTTCCCCTAGGGTGACCTATTAATACCTTATAGTAATCGAAGGTTTTCAAAGCATATGACTCGACTTTACTATGGTAATTTCTGTAGCTGAAAAATCATTACTTGATGCTGTTTAAGGGGAGTTTAGGATACAAAAAAACCTCTAAAGTCATGGACACACGTGGTCATAATCGCTGCAGGTTAGCAATTTGCAGCAGCATAGTACATGGGATTTATACATCCTACCAGGATGCTGGAACAGCGACAAACTAAATTCCACTGCGGTATAAGGATCTGTTGCATGTTAATTAGTGCTGTTGATTCAAGCCGCATTCACATTGCGTTTCGAAGCGCAATTCAAAGGATGCATAGAGGCACTGGTCCAATGGCTGATGGATGCGTTTCCATCGGGACACTATAAGGCCGGCGGCACAAGTGGCGTTTTGAACCCGGTTTTGGGCCGTTTTTAAGCAGTCCGTTCAAAAAACTGCATGTGTTTTTGACCCATTTTAATTAAGATAATTGGTAAAGCCAGTCAAAAACAGATGCGTTTTAAAAAAAACACATGCATTTTTCAAAAACCGCTTGCTTTTTTTAACGAACTGCTTAAAAAATGGCCCAAAAAACGGGTTCAAAACGCCAAATGTGCCGCTGGCCTAAATAGGCAACAAGCACCTTGTGTTGTTTGCATTGCAATGCAAAGATTGAGCTTGTCCTGCGTTCACTCAAAGTACGGTATGTAATGATCCTAAACCAATATTTTAGTAGAAGAATGAGTTTTTTGTATATATTTTATGGAGGATTTGGAATGGAATGTAGTACATGATTGATATTTTTTTTTTTTTTTTTTTTTGTAAGTAAAGAGGAAGTTAAAAATGAATAAAAATTGACTCTTACTGACTGTACCTTCTAATCATTATTTTGTGTTTTTACAATTTTAATATGATTTTATATGCTTTAATAAAACAAAGATCTTTTAAAATTTGTCAGTATAACGCACTGTAATGCAGATTTTTGCAGTAGTAACTGTGTTGCTCAAATACATTAATTTCATGGGTTTGGTTTTAACATTAAACATCAAAAAACATTTAAAAATTTCAGACCACAATTTCTTGAACTAATTTTGGTTTGTAGTTTGTCCATGCGGGTTGTAGTTTAAAATCAACAAACTGCTGATGGGTCGCTGCCCTGTTCTCTGCTTCCATTTCTGGGATTAGTTTTGTATGTATGGCTACGACTGCAGTATCTACCATAGCTGAAAATAGCAAATTTGGTAGGTAAACTTTGTCTGTGTCCTGCGTTCCGTGATAAAAGGCATCAGTGGTTCAAAGGAAAATAGTCCAAGTCAGCCATTATTTTTTGCAACCAGCAGCCATTTGGTCAAGTTTTCATTTTGGGATAACCATTTTAAAGAGAACCCGTCAGGCAAATTAACCCCCGAATCCCCTCTATCATATACATCCCCTTCTATATTGTAGCTTCTTCTCACTCCTAGGAGTAAAGGAAAAAGAAGAGAGGAAAGGGTGATAAAACCAAACCCAAGACTCCTCAAACCCAAAGATGTAACATGTGCTTTAACAAACTCCCTGATTCTTATAAGAAACCAATGTGTAAGGACTGTGTAGACAATATCATGCGTGAAGGAAAAAAGTCTTTTATGGATGAATTAAGATCCATGTTCCAGTCCGAAGTTAAAAACCACAGTCGCATCCCTCTTTCCAGAAGGGCCTCCCCTAAGAAATTCAAAGCCCCTGGGCCCATTCAAGAGTTGGACTCTGTAGGAACAGGAAGCATTGTCCTGATCCAAGGGGGTGAAGAGGAGCAAATCCTCGAAGTTCAGGAAAAAAAAAGTCAGAATCTAGATTTCTCTTCTCTCTAGACAATTTAGATACATTGCTAAAGGCAGTCAGAGAGAATATGGATATTGAAGATCCAGTGGAAACAAAATTGGTGCAGTATGAGCTTTTTGGCTGTCTAAAGGTACAGAAGAAAAGTTTTTGCAGTCAATGACATGCTAGAGGACCGTAATCGGCAAGAATGGGAAGAGCTGGAAAAGAGGATCTCGGTAGCCAAAGAATTCAGGAATAGGCTGATATTTGATGAAGAAAAATCTAAGTCATGGAATTCAATCCCGAAAGTAGACGTCCAGGTCATGAAAGTGGTCAAGAAAACCATCCTCCCTTTCGTAGATGCAACTCAACTTAGGGAACCTATGGACCGAAAATCGGACAGCATTTTAAAGAAGACATGGGAGTCAACGATGTTAAACCTGAAAGCCAATGTTGCAACTACTTCAGTTGTTAAGACCATGACATATTGGCTAAACAGTCTAGAAAATCAGATCATTAGTGGAGCCACAAAGGAAAAGCTTTTAGAGAGTCTTCCTCTTTTAAAATCAGCAACCACCACCTTCATCACAGATGCCTTGGGTGAATGCCTCAGGTTTTCAGCTAAGGAAGGTGCCCTTTCCAACGTAGCCCGTAGGGCCCTCTTGCTAAAACAATGGTCGGGGTACTTGAGATCAAAATCTAATCTATGTGGCATACTCTTCACGGGCGAATTCCTATTTGGTCCAGAATTGGACACCATCTTAGAAAAAGCAGCCGACAAAAAGGGATTTCCAGAACCGAAGACTCAGAGGAAACCTTCCTTTCGTGATTCCCGGGAAAAATACCCATCCTACCGTGGTAAAGGAAAACGGGGCCGATGGAGTTGCCCCAAACGGGGTAGAGGTAGGGGATATAGTGCCTCCCAGAGTAGCCAGCCCAATCCTGCCAAAAAACAATGACGCAAGGGTGGGGGGAAGATTAACTCTTTTCTCCTCCCAGTGGAACCAAAACAAAGAACGCATGGATTCTAGGAGTAGTGCAGGAAGGCTACAGGATCGAACTAGGATCACTGCCTCCTCAAACATTTGTGTCAACAAAAGTCTCTTCTCCACATCTTCATCACCTTATGTGGAGTGAGTAAGATAAATCAATATGGAAGTATAAGCTTCCAAGAAAATCAGCTCACCCAACAGTCCAGACAATTCAGATCTCCGACTCCATTAGCTCCCGCACGGAATACCTTGGCCACAGGTGCACACAGAGCAGGTAATGAAAAAACGAACATCCAGCTGAGCACGGAGAGTCGGCAAATGGATAAAAATGGCAGTTTTATTAACCTTTAAAAAAAGCATGTACAGCACAGTAGGGTACGTGACCTTATTCATGGCTTCAGGTCACGTACCGAAACGCGTAGGCTATTTGCCTGTATGTCTTTTCTTTCTCATCGCTGTACTGTGCTGTACATGCTTTTTTTAAAAAGGATTAAATAAATACTGCCATTTTTATCCATTTGCCGACTCTCCGTGCTCAGCTGGATGTTCGTTTTTTCATTACCTTATGTGGAGTGAAGTACAGTCCCTACTAACCAAGAACGTAATATCTCCTGTCAGTTGAGAAAAGGGTTCTACTCACCCCTATTTCTAATCCAAAAACCAAAAGGGCCCTACAGGATGATCATAAACCTGAAAATCCTGAACAGACACTTCAAATACAAGTTCAAGATGGAGTCTCTAAAGTCCACTAATTCCGAAGAAAGCGGCCCTTTGCACTATAGACCTCAAAGACGCGTATTACCACGTCCCAATCCACCCCAACTCTCAAAAATACCTTCGATACGCGGTCTTATCTCCAGGAAATCGACTAATGGTCAAACCTCAAACCCAGCACCAGACTAAAGTTCCTGGGAATTCTTCTGGACTCAGTACATCAATATTCAATCCTTCCAGAAGAGAAAGCTCTAAACCTAATATCCAGGTAACGTCCTTCCAGGAGAGACAATGCTGTTCAGTTAGAGAAGCCATGAAACTCCTAGGACTTCTCACAGCCTGTATAGCATGTGTTCCTTGATCCCAAAATCACACGAGAGATCTTCAGAACTGGATCCTTATGGGACAGGGATTTAAAACGACTAGAGAGGAAAATAAGGATCCCCCTCTACGTAAATAATTCCCGTAACTGGTGGAACATAACAGAGAATCTAGTCAGAGGCTTGAAATGGAACAACTGGCCAACAACAATGATCCTGACAGGCGCAAGCAAGACAGGTTGGGGAGAAAAACTGCCAGGGAAACTGGTTCAAGGCCAATGGTCCCAAGCAGAAAAAGGAAGATCCTCCAACTACAAGGAGTTAAAGGCGGTTTGGGAAACCCTAAAGAGATGCTCAGAGCAACTCCTGTGAAAAAAAAAAAATAAAGGTACTGTCAGACAACACGACCATGGTGGCCTATCTCAGCTGTCAAGGGGGCACACAATCTCTGACTCTTCTTAATCTGTGAAGAAAAATCTTCTTATGGGCAGAAGAAAATGTTCTCTCCCTGACGGCTATCCACCTAAAAGGATCAGAGAACAAGGAAGCGGACTTCCTAAGCAGACACACTCTGGATCCTCACGAGTGGTGTTCACTCTACTAAAAAACTTGTTTGCCACCAGAGAGAACAGGAAAGTAGACCACTACTTTTCTCTTCAAAAGAACAGTCCAGACTACCTCCTAGACGCCTTCAGTCACAGCTGGCAGGTAAAACTGGCCTATGCCTTTCAGTTAATATCAAGGACAGTACAGAAGATAAGGCAAGAGAATCTCAGGATCATCCTAATAGTGCCCCTCTGGCCAAAGAAGAGCTGGTTTCCAGTATTGAAAAACATGTCATTGGAAGATCTAATTCTTCTACCTCAGAGGAGGGATCCCCTATATCAGTGGTGGCGAACCTATGGCACGGGTGCCAAAGGTGGCACTCAGAGCCCTTTCTGTGGGCACCCAGGCCTTCACTCCAACACAGAGTTTGCCAGACAGCACTCAGGGCTTCCTCCTGCGGTCCAATGCAGCTCAGGACATGCCATGCTCAGCGCCATTTTAAAGCAACCTCCTTGGCTGCCAGGACTACAGGAGAAACGAGAAAGTGTGGACAGAGAAATTATTTTTGAAGATCCTGGTCTGGGAACCCGGATTCTTCCTTTTTAGGGGACTCTGCAAGGAAGCTACAATCCAAATTTCTCCATCATATTTCTATTATATTGGTGAACTCAGGACGCCAATACGATTGGAACCTGTGATATAGCCGGGGTCAATAAGTTGCTGCTTAAATTGTCAAGTTGGAACTTTGCAGCATATTTGTGGGTTTTGGTTGAAGTTTGGGCACTCAATCTCCAAAAGGTTTTCCATCACTGCCCTATATCAAGGTGCGGTTTATCATCCCAGCCCGGAAATATTCCAGCTATCGGCCTGAGAAACAGATGTTAAGAGCCAAGGGTCTGATGGATAAGGTCATCTCTACACTACAGGCAAGTAGGAAAACGCTGACCTCAGCCATCTACTTAAAAATCTTGAAAAGATTTTCTTCCTTTTGCCATCCTGAGATTCCTGATTTATCTTCTCCTAACATACAGCAGATCCTGGAATTCCTGCAAGCAGGACTATCCAAAGGCCTAAAGACCAGCACATTAAAGGTCCAGGTTTCAGCCCTCAGTGTCTTCTTTGATGTCTCTTTGGATGAACATAGGTGGGTAAAAAGGTTTTTAAAAGCATCTGCTAAACTTAGATCTAACATTCCCATTAAATCACCACCATGGGAATTATCGACAGTCTTGAATGGTCTTATGCAAGAGCCCTTAGAGAACTCAAGTTTTAGGAATGTCACATTAAAAACTGCTTTCCTTGTTGCCATAACAACAGCTAAGAGATTAGGTGAAATTCAAGCACTATCTATAAATTAACTTGATCTAAAAATCTCTGAGGACAGGATCTCTTTGATGCTTGATCCCAGCTTTCTTCCCAAAGTAACAACAGACTTTCACCGTCGTCAGGAAATTATTCCCCCCTCTTTTTGCCAGAATCCAAAATCACCAGGGATAGACAGCTGGCATACATTAGACGTGAGGAGAAAAGTTCTGCACTATCTGGAAGTAACAAGTAGTTGGCGGAAAGACTCAAACCTGTTTCTTCAATTCCAGGGGGAAAAAAAATCACCATTGCACGTTGGATTAAACAGACTATTTGGGAGTGCCATACCCTTCAGAGCCTAGAAGCACCTACGAATCTTAAAGCCCACTCTACCAGGGCAGTAGCCACCTCTTGGGGCGGAAAGAGGAGGAGCATTTTTGGAGCAAATCTGTAAAGCTGTGGCTTGGTCCAGAACTGGAACTTTTGCCAAACACTATAGCAGTGGTGGCGAACCTATGGCACGGGTGCCAGAGGCGGCACTCAGAGCCCTTTCTGTGGGCACCCGGACCATCGCCCCAGAACACCAGACAGAACTCAAAGAATCTTCCTGCAGTTGCAAGCCACTTAAAAGATGCTGTTTTCATATTTTGATACTTGCTTCTCTACCTCGAACTGTAGGAATAGGGAGAATGAGTAGACAGGGCTGAATTATCTTTGGAGGATTCTCTGTGTACAAAAGGACATTGGAAAGAAGCTAAAATAATGCAAATTTTCCATCTTTTCACTGTGTTGCTGTCCACAGGAGGCCAATCTGATTGAAAATTGTTGAACAGGGAGCAATAAGTTACTGCTTTAATTTTTGGTTGGCAACTCACGATAAATAAGGGGGGGTTTGGGTTGAAGTTTGGGCACTCGGTCGCTAAAAGATTCGCCATCACTGCACAATAGATTGGAATTGCACTCTGCTGGAGACTTGTTGTTTGGTAGAAAGATTCTACAAGCAGTAGTCCCTCCCTAAAATTCCTAAATCATCTGGTACATCTCCAGGTGGACCGTCATGGGGGACATCGTGGAAAGTGAGAATTAGACCGGTGAGTCTAATTCTAGCTTTCATAAACTGCCATTACAAAGCATTGTCCCTTTCTGGTCATTGCTCCTCTACATGCCTGTAAACCTAAGCAATCAGGTACTAAACCTGTATGCAAATGACCTGAGAGATGTTCAATGAGTTATTATCATATTTATCTGTCCAGCTTATTCATGAGTGGGAGGCACAGCCACACCCCCAGTGCTTGACTGACAGCCTGTATAATGATGTAATGGGACCTCTGTGCTTCCTGGTGATGGCGCCCCCTACAGCCTTTGTGTGTATAGGTGAGATACAACAGTTCCAGGCAGCCATGTTCTAGCAGAACATGTCAGATTCATGTGTAGCTGATGTCTGTGTCTCACAAATGTGTATGGGAGCATGTCAGTAGATAAAGCACAAACACTAGCAATGATCTCCTATACATTACACACATATATGAGCAGGGGGAGAGGAACAGGGTGACATCACTATCTCTCTCCATGTGCCAAGCCTCATTTACATAATATAGAAAATATGATATTACAATGATTAATGTATGAATTGACTAGATAAAGGCTGGGGTGGATCCTTGTAACCATAGAAAGGGTTCCAGCAGCAGAAGGCTCCTAGTTGAATTGCTGTTGTACAACCAAACAACCAATAAGATGTATTGGTACGTTCAATGCCTACTTGGAAGAAGTAGAGAAAGTTCTCAATATTTCTACTGAGTACTACCTACTGTAGGAGAAGGAAGGAAAGTACCATATGAACAGGAAAAGACATCTCTGACCGCCAGCTACTTGAAGCAAGGTGACTATAGTCTACCCTGACAATAAATAAGTATTGGATATATTTGGTGTAATTAACTGTCTTTCATTTAAAAAGTACAATTTGCCCCTCCAAACTTGTTTCACCACTGAAAACTTGAGAAAGCCGCACAGAGCGCGAAACGCTCCCGTGCCAAGGCTTGCTTCTGCATGTGTTTTTACGCTTCTTAAGCTGAATAAAGTGGGTGAGTGCCGTTACTTTCCTCCACGTGTTGCTTATGGACTTTTATGTTTATTAACTGACCCTCACCGCACTGTCCTCTACCGGGATCTCTGGTTCCAGGGTCGGTCTGTGGCTTACTGTGTGTCGAGTGGGGATACTGCTCTGATGAAAGATAGTGACTGCCAGTTTTCCTTCATGAGACCTTGTTTCACCACTGAACGTGGCAGCATCATGGAATGAATGGGACATTAATTAAATGCTAGACAATGTGAATAGAAATGAACAGAGAAGATATGGAGTATATACAGTACACTGAATGTGATGTTCAGGTGTTCACACTTGGGTGCGTCATCCTATGTCCAAGAATAATAGGACACATTAATCAATTAAATAACTACTTTTTCAGTGTATCTGACACAAAATCTCAATAATATCTCCCACGGTACCACAGAATTAATAGTTGGGATAGAAGATCTCTCAATAGTCTAGCTGGTACTCCGGCAAACGGTTCTGGTCATATTTTAACATTTATTAAGTGTTATTAACTACTCTTACCTGAATAATAATAAAAGTTATGTTTTAAAGAGCTATCCATAGTGGCACATTTACTAATGGCTGTGTGCTAGTTTTCTGTCGGACTTTGCACGTTCTTATAGGTGCAAACTGCTTGCATGGGTATTTAAGAAGTGTCTGCACAACAAATGTGTTGCATGCGACCCTTTTGTGGAGTAGCTGCGGTAGGCATCATGCTACACAAATTAGGGGGCGTTCTGGTGCTCAGTCGGACCGTGCACCAGATTTATTATGCAGTCTGACAGAAGTGTGTCACAAGCCCTATGTTAAAGCTGCACCTAAAAAAGGTTGTGAACACTGTCGGGGCAGTGCAGGGGGCGCCAGAAATCTTTAATCTGGAGCATCCGGCCCTATACACAGGCAATACACTGCAATTAGTGCAGTTTGCACTACTCTTAGTAAATGTGCCCCATTATGTCCAATTTAGGTGTTTTTTTTACATAAACACATTACTTCCACATACACAGGAGCTGCCTGAATTGTCTAGACAGGACTAATAAACCTGAGCTGGATGACTTGTACACACCAGCTGGTGCAGCGATTGATTACTTCTGCCTGTCATGGACAACCCAGTGATGATGTATTCTCGGCCTATACTGGTCAGGACAAGACTCAACATTCCGTTCTTGCACAATAATTCATGCAGAGTGCTCGAGTAGAACTTCCCCTTTTTGGAGCTCACAAGCTTCCCTGGCTTCTGCATTACGCAATGCTATTCAGCAAAGCACATTGGAGGGGATGTATTAACGGGACTTGCGCTACAATTCTGGTGGTTTTGCGCAAAAAAAAACTGTGTGAAAATCCTTACACCACAGTTATCAAGCCTTTTGAGACCTTCTTTTAGCCATTTTCCAACTTGTCCAACTGAGGGGGCGGGGCCTTCGGAAAATGGACATGGCACATTTTAATGTTCCGTGCACCAAAAATTGTGTTGCAGAGTTTAGACCACTTTAAAGTAGGTCTAAACTGGAAACCGACAGTCTTATCCTGCATGTCAACCTATATCTTGGATGGTGGGAGGATCAGCACATCTTCACTGATGAATTACGTTTGTACACAAAGCACATCCTATTTTGGGGTAGATATATAGAAGTCATGCTGACCCTCTGGGAAGGGAATATCCATCCCTTTTAAAAATTTGTCTGCATCCTTAAAACTAATGAAATTGGTAAGAAATGTGCGTTCTAACAAAATCAATTTTTTGGATCTCACCATAATGAAAGATGATTTAGGTTACATTCATACAACTATATATCGACTTCTACAAATATTCTTTTGATCTGGAAGAGGTGGCACCCAAAATCCCTAAGGAGAGGAATTCCAATTTGCTAGTAGGGTGAGGAACATTGGGAGAGAGCTCTGTTACATGCTCTGCGGAGGCAGGGGGAGAAATGCAATACATTGCTTCCATCCCCCATTTCCTCCAGTAACCTCTGTTTAGCAACATTACTGTCAAAAAAATGGCATATGTACACACCATATGCGTCCCTATGGTCGTGCCCTATACTTGCCTGTACCATTTATTGCCTATACCATTTATACCAAATTTGAAAGTATTATTATTTAAAATAAATAAAATAGATTTCATCACTACCTTTTTACGGTTCCTGTTTCAGTTTTATGGGAGATATTTGTATATAAACTTTTGACGTCAATGGTCGTTAGTTTAAAACCCTCTTGCCATGGGACATTTCTAATACTACTCATTTGTGTCTTTTAAGCATGTGGGGATATTTTGTAACATAGGTCTGAGTATCCAGTCAACATATTTTGACAAGGGTTTGGTAATTGATCATACGCCTGCAAAGATAGGTTGTCCTGGCGGGGCTTGGAGTGTGTATCAATACCATCCCGGTTTTTGGGGAAGAGGGGGGAGTAATTGGCCATAGTTTTAGTAAGTATACCTTTTTTGACTCCTGTCCTCAAAAAGGAACATAGCTGTTATTTGATCTTAGTAGTTAAATCTTTCATTAATTTCTGATACACTTTTGGATTATACAGTTGTCTGATGGCCTCTTTTGCATCCCCCCACTATCTGCTCTTTTAATTTCCAACTTTTCATTGTTCTTAAGCCGCTCTAAGGCCCTTTTTTCCTTATAGGGGGGAATGCAGTAATGAGGACATAGGAGTATTACTTATTAGTAGACAGGTGAGGACACCACAGGTAAGAGGCTAGAGAATAATAATAATAATAATAATAATTCTTTATTTATATAGCGCACACAGGTTACGCAGCGCTGCACAAGCATGTCAAATTGGTCCCTGTCCCCATGGGGCTCACAATCTAAACAACCTAACAGTATGTTTTTTGAAGTGTGGGAGGAAACCGGAGTACCCGGAGGAAACCCACGCAAACACGGAGAGAACATACAAACTCTTTGCAGATGTTGACCTGGGTGGGATTCGAACCCAGGACCCCAGTGCTGCAAGGCAGATGTGCTACTCACTCAGCCACCGTGCCGCCCAGTGCTGGACGGTGCAAAACGGCTGTTGCCTGAAATAGAGAGGACTATTTTTTATCAGTGAGTGTGCACATTTTTTTAATCTATTGTTATGAAGTGGATTTTGAAACTTTTATACTGACTGAAACAGAACACCATCGGTGCCTTGTCAAAAAAAAAGACGTCCAGCACCAATCTTCTTAAAAGCAGATCTTTATTCTTGCATTCTAAAAGTTCAAGTCTGAGCAGATAGCCGACGCGTTTCGAGGGAACACCATCTTAATCATGGCTAACATTAAAACTGAACACAGACATTTAAAATACACACCAGCCAATCACAGCGTTCTTGAGGTAAACGTCATATCCCTTAACATATAGTTCAAAATTTTAGTACAAGAATACAATTTCAATATCAATAATCATTCATAATATCAATATATTGTGATGAGATCATCACGAAAATTCATTCCTTTAGGGGTCCTGGTATTCAAAAAGCTTCTCGTTTACGAAGCCTTCGATCCAGTTCCCTCCAGATACACCACTATTCTTTTTAGCTATATCAGTTACGTTTTTGCTAATTCAAAGCTTAATTTTTCTTTTAGTATTACCAATGTATCAGATGTTGCCTTGTCAATATCTCTGTTGATCTCATGATTCGCCAGTAGACAAAGGAAGAAAAAAAGATGTGGGATAGCGCCTCCCGTTCCCTCCCTATGTTGTAGTTGTGTATGTATAATGTAAGCCTGGCTATGTATATAATCCTCCTGTGATGTAGTTGTGTATGTATAATGTAAGCCTGGCTATGTATATAATCCCCCTGTGATGTAGATGTGTATGTATACTGTAAGCCTGGTTATGCATGTACTCCCCATGTTGTTGATGTGTATATAATATATATAATGTAAGCCTGGCTAGGTATATAATCCCCTGTGTTATAGTTGTGTATGTAAGCCTGGCTGTGTATGTAATCCCCCCATGTGTTGTAGATGTGTATGTATAATGTATATAATGTAAGCCTGGCTGTGTATATAATCCCCTGTGTCGTAGCTCTGTATGTATGTATGTCTGTATGTCTGCCTGTGTCCGGCCGGAGCGGGTGTGAAGGTGCAGCCAGTCCCCGCACCCAGCACCCTCCCTCTGCTCCTATAACGAGGAGGGGCGAAGGTCGCTCCAATAGGAGGCAGCGGGTGCAGAAGCGCAGCAGGCAGCACGTACTTCCAGGGAGCACAGCCCGAGCTCTATGCCCCCTGCAGCTCCTACTCATCTGTACACAGCTGCTAAACATGTCCGCTGTAGATCTGGAGAAACTGCGGATGTCAGGGGCCGGGAAGGCGATCGCTGTCCTGACGAGCGGAGGAGATGCACAAGGTCAGTACAAAGCACATGATCCGCTTATGTGGCTGCTCCATGCAGGCAGCAGGAACCAGAGGAAACCTGCTCGTGTCTACAGAGGCCACAGCGGGTCATACTGCCCTGACACCGGGGGATGTGTACTGTCAGGTTTACCACAAACTTTTCAGTCATTCGTCTCTCCTTCCCATGACGGTACATGCGCTGTACATGTTACATGTGATGTGACCCGCAAGATAAGTTACCCACATGAGGTCACTGGGGTCCAGCTCTCACCCCTCAGGGTCTGGGGTCTCATTAATCTTTATAGCAGGCCAGCTGATGGGTCGCACGCTTTACTTTTTGTAGTGATTGAGTATAGTATTGCAGCTTTGTCCCACCTAAAGAAAAGATCAGTGGGGCCCCAATAGTGACCCCCCTCATTTAAGGGTATGGAGCAGGATACTAAAACACCCGACTTTCTGTATGGGACCTCACAGATTTCATGTGCTATTCACCTCTGGCGATCTGGGTCACTCAAACTGACGCAGCATTACTAAAGCTTCAGTGCTTGTACATTTCATTTTTTAACCACTGACCTGATCCCCAGGGTTTTTTATCCAGAATTAGAGGAAAACCCTTAAGTCTTGCCTCTCAAATTGTATCGTAGATGTTAAAGGACACGTCTGCCCTCTGCGCTGTCACAATAAACTGAATCTATCAATTTCATTACAAAAACTATGAGCTATTCTGAGTGACAATCAAAGTGAGAGTGCAGTACTTATAGTGTAACTCCTTGGGGGTATTCATTATTGATTCTGTGTTAGTAAAGTACAGATTTGTGCAAGACAACTGTCTAAAATGCCTTCCAGCACATTAATGAAAGCTTTTAGACCATTTTCGGCCCTTTTCCGACTTGTCTTACACAGGTATGTGGCATTAGAACTTAACAGTTTTAGGCTACATGCACACCTAACGTATGCAAATGCACTGCTATATACAGGGGGAAACACAGGATGGAATAATGTAGAAACCGCACTTTTTCCAACAGCTTCCTACTGGATAAAGCATTATACATTTAGCATAGGCCATCAGCTTATATGGGGGACGTTTGTCTCTGCATGGCATCCATCCCCAGCCTTCACTGAACGTTTACTGTACATGCCTAGTGGTGTAACTGCCCACACATAAACACCCAGAACATCAGCAGCAGCAAATAACTGTCTTCCTTGGTGCCAAGTATACTGGCACATCACAACGTACAGCAAAGTTTTTTATGGGGCCCAATCAATTCTACTTACACCTCTGTACCACATTTTCATACATACAAGGAAGGAAGGGAATTTTTGTAGCAGTGATGGCGAACTTTTTGGAGCCTGAGTGCCCAAACTTCAACCAAAAGCCACTTATTTATCGCAAAATGCCAGTGCAGCAACTGAAGCAGCAATTTATTTCTCCTTGTTCTTTGACAACTTTCAATCGTTCAGCCTCTTAAGGACACCAACACAAGTGAAAGGAGGAGGGCAAATTTGCCTATCATTGTAGGAAGATTCTGCAGGCAGATTCTTTGAGTTCTGTCTGGTGAAATTCATGGGTAATGGCCCGAGTGCCCACAGAGAGGGCTCCGAGTGCCGCCTCTGGCACCAGTGCCATAGGTTCGCCACCACTGCCCTAGAAGCTAGACACATAGCAGAGCTTCTCTCATGTGCAACATGTCTTGCATGACAACACTTATCATTTATTAATTTTCATTTATTGATGAAAACCTCTTTATTATTTTAAAGCCCCCCCCCAGCCGCTATATACAGTTGAAACCACAAGTTTACATACACTATATTAATAATAATAATAATTTCTTTATTTATATAGCGCACACAGACTACGCAGCGCTATAAAGAGCTTGCCAAACCAGCTCCTGTCCTAACTCTCTGATCAGTAGGGGTCTCAGTGTCTGCCCCCTTGTGCTCCCCAAGATGGGTGGAGCAGACATCTGCACATGTCCATTCTGTTCCATTCAACTCTATGGAGTTGGCTGAGATTGCCGAGTGCACTTAACTTGTTTGGTTGGAAAACCCTTTTAACCCCTTAAGGACGCAGCCATTTTACAGCGGCTCAGCCCCATTTTTTGGATTCTGACCTGCGTCTCTTTATATGGTTATAACTTTTGAACACAGTTACTTATCAAAACGATTCTGAGATTGTTTTTTCCCCACATGTTGTACTTCATTTTAGTGGTAAATGTTGGCTGATAAGTTTTGCGTTTATTTTTCAAAAAAAGAAAAAATGATGAATTTTTTGAAAAATCTCACTTTTTTGAAATTCAAAATCATTACATTTTCAGGTAGATAGATTTACCACCTAAATAAGTTGCTGCATAACATTTCCCATGTGTCTACTATACATTTTCATAATTTTTGAAATGTCTGGATAATATATTTTGATGTCGCTCGGCTTACAAATCGAATAGCGATTTTCCGTATTTTCAGAATTTACTCTTTTGCGGATAAATACAGTTTTGAATGAAATGTTACATATTTAGTATCAAAACCCCCGTATATAATCAACCCAATTTCAAATCTGCACCCCTCAAACTATCAGAAACAGCTTTTAGGAAGATTGTTAACCCCTTGAGATCTTCATAGTAATTGAATCAAAATGGAGGTGAAATTTAGATTGGTCAAATTGTTCCGGTTATATGCTCATTTAGCCCTAAAATTTACTCATTTCCAAAAGATAAAAATAGAAAACCCACCTTACAATTTATTCTGCAATTTCTCCCGAGTGCAGAGACTTCCCACATGTGGACGTTACTTGTTTTATGGGTACACAGCGAGGTGCAGAATGGAAGGAGGGGCCTGGAGCTGCCAGGATTTTAGTTTCCTCTTTGGTCCCTTTTGTAGGCTATAAAATTTCGCTTTTATCGTTATTGGGGCCATGTGCTGGCATTTTTTTTTTGCGGGATGAGAGATGCTTTTTCCAGTGTTGCCATTTTGGGGTTGGTATCACCTATTGTTGAAAATTTAGGAACTCGTTTTTGAGGGTATGAGTAGAAAAGCATCAATTCTGTACTGGATTTTTGACTTTTTTTTTTTCGTGTTCACCGTTTTAGCTCGAGATCAACCCTGTTTATCATTTATTCTATGGGTCGATACGATTACGGGGATACCAGACTTGAATATATTTTCTTACATTTTACTAAATTTGTCAAATAAAACCGTAATGTGGGAAAAAATCGATCATTTTTGCATTGCCGTCTTCCAAGTGGCATAACATTTTTACTTTTTTGACTTGGGAGCTGGTTGATGGCTTGTTTTTTGCGGGACATGCTGTACTTTGCAGTTTTTTTTTATCACTTTTGATGGCATTTTTTTGTAAGATTGAATAGGTAAAAATGTTAATTTTTGGTGGGTTTTCAATAGTTTTTTTTTAACGGCGTTCATCGTACGGGTTCAATAATGATTTACTTGTATTCTACGGGTTGTTACGGACGCGGTGATACTATATATGTGGGGTTTTTGTTATGATTTAGACTTTTTTGGGGGTTATATGTCTCTTTATATGTTATGGGGCTTATGGGCATTTTTATTGATTTATTACTTTATTTTTTTATTGAATAACATAACATTTTTTTTTTTTTTTTCCACCTATGAAGAAAGAAAAATAAGAAGGGCCTAGTAGGTGTCCATTTTAAATAACCTGGCTGCTCGTAATGACCATGTGATCAAAAGGCATTGTTTTGGAAACCTATGGAGCCAGCATTGGACATATACCATCATGCTCCTGAATCATGATTCTTAACTAAAGGAAGTGCAGGGGTTAATGT
This sequence comes from Engystomops pustulosus, assembly GCA_019512145.1. Taxonomy (NCBI): domain Eukaryota; kingdom Metazoa; phylum Chordata; class Amphibia; order Anura; family Leptodactylidae; genus Engystomops; species Engystomops pustulosus. The sequence goes on along the minus strand of CM033648.1, from coordinate 37,807,563 downwards.
TATAAACTATTTATGAAAGCTCTTTATATTTAAAATACATAAAAATGTGAAAAGTGCTGAAGAATATTGTAACGGACAAGAACTTTGTGCTTTTTTTCCCCCATTATTTAAGGTTCATATAATTCGAGACAAAATAAACTAAACAGGGAGCAAAGCTTTGAAAAAGGGAGAGGGCCTTCAAAACTGTGACAACAAACAACATCACGGATCCATAGTTATTAATTTCGATGTGGAATTCCAAAGGAACAGCTAACGGGAAGCGCAGAAAAAAATGGTATGTAGTTAAGTACCAAATATATTTTTTCACCAAAGGAAGTAATTAATAACTCACATCCTGGATAAGAGCCAGGTCCGCCCCTATGCATCCTGGTGATCATGGACTGAACACGTGATTGCCGTTATACACGTAATGAGGCTGCTTGCTGTCTCCACCAGCACAGGCACCAGAGTGACAATGTTAATGTAGAACTGGAAGCTTTCATCTGCAGGTGGGACTGCATAGCAACCACAATTACAATGAAAAAAAAAAAGCAAAGTGTAGAAAAAAAAAAATGAAAGCAAAATTAAAAAAAATCTTCCCCCAAAAATGTGTTCTCTTCGACACTAATGACACCCTATACAACACCTTTACCTAAATGCCATATGATATATATATAATAATAATTTTGAGCAAAAAATCCAAAAACTGACTGTCACGTTTTTCTATTTTACAAGTAAGCTTAAAATTTAGCTTTTAAGGAAACTGCTAGCTATAATGTAGAGCTGCTGGCAGTTCATCTATTGGATTGAGAGCACAAATCTTTTAGTGTTTTTTTATTTTTTTTTATACATATTCCTTTAGTGCCCCAAACTTTTTTAAACTTTGTTATCTGATGCAATTTTACTGGGGCGTAGGGTTACCGTTAGAGCGGGAGCTACAGCTACTTCAAGCCCCAGAGCATTTGAATCCCTCCTACCCTCCTTTTTGTTCAGCTGTTAAAGCAGATGCACGCTCTAGTCTGCGCCGGCTAGTAGCTCCGGCTTGGACCTCGTTACAAAAGGCCATTACTTTTTTTTTTTTTTTTTTTAACTATCAAGACATACACAATTTAGTATTTTTCTGCTTGTAAGTGGACACATATTGGAAGCTGTGAGTCCGAATTTCTATTCCTATTACATAACAAAAGCTAAAATACATGTTGACCCAGGTTAACTCTTGAAAATCTAACGTGTTAAATGAATTGGAAAAACTACAACATTGTCTGCCAAATGTGATAATTTTTTGTTTTTTTTTTTTTTAGGTGGTGTCAAACAAGCTCTTGAAACATGGATCACGCTTTGCAAAGGTTTATCAGGACTTCAGGGCTATAAAGAGTAACTGGATCTATTTATTTGGGTTTCTTTTGTGTTTTTAATAAAAAATAAATGTTCTATTGATTGTCTAATATAGTTTGCAGCATTTTATTCTCTCAAGGTTGACAAATCCGCAACAGCGAACTAAGTTCGATATCTAGAAGAATAGTACATACAAAGTCCCCTGTGATCAAATGTGTGTGGTACAGAAACGCCTGCATGTCCACAGGTTGGGATGATGGTATTGAATAAGGCCCCATTTGCTTCAGTGGAAGCTGAGCTGGCACTACCAGATGGACAGTATGGATCGATCCCCCCCCCCCCCCCCCCCCATATAAAAACTATAAGATTGGTGCTAGCAGATTAGTATAAGTAACGGCCCACATTCGGAGATTCTCACACTTTTCTAATGATTATGATAATAGCCTCACCCGCCTCTTATCAGTCTTTCAAAACTGCCTGGGCTTGTGCGGAGTTAGTATATGGTAGTAAATCACAACAGTGATCTGATTTGAATATAACATAGGGGCAATACAAGTATAATTAGCTGTGCATGCCAAAGCATAATTATTCTCCATAAAGTCTCACCAAAAATGTGATTACTTAAATAGTGACCAACGGTTTTAAAGTTTCAACCCTATGTTCTTCCTCCATAGAAGTTGTCCCAGAGTGTAACATAGCAACCTTTACAGAACCTGATAAGTTTTGTTGCTGAATAGTTACCTGTTTTTTAAACACCTATTCATACAGCGATGGACATGTCCATCGCCCCTCAAAGGGAAATGATTTAGCTTCATGACTATGTTATTTAAGAAGCTCTTCCCTAGGGTGACATATTAATACCTTATAGTAATCGAAGGTTTTCCAAAGCATAGACTCGACTTTACTATGGTACTTTCGTAGCTGAAAATGCAAAATCATACTTGATGCTGTTAAGGGGAGTTTAGGATACAAAAAACCTCTAAAGTCATGGACACACGTGGTCATAATCGCTGCAGGTTAGAAATTTTGCAGCAGAATAGTACATGGGATTATACATCCTACCAGGATGCTGGAACAGCGACAAACTAAATTCCACGGCGGTAGAAGATCTGTTGCATGTTAATTAGTGCTGTTGATTCAAGCCGCATTCACATTGCGTTGTCGAAGACGCAATTCAAAGGAGCTAGAGGCACTTTTGGGGGGGTCAATGGCTGATGGATGCGTTTCCATCGGGACCACTCTAAGGCGGCGCCACATAGTGGGTTTTGAACCCGGTTTTGGGCCGGTTTTTAAGCAGTCCGTTCAAAAAACTTAGCATGTGTTTTGACCCATTAATTACTAGATAATTGGTATAGCCCTGTCAAAAAACAGATGCGTTTTAAAAAAAACACATGCACTTTTTCAAAACCGCTTGACTGTATTTTTAACGAACTTGCTTATAAAAAATGGCCCAAAAAGGTTCAAAACGCCAAATGTGCCGCTGGCTAATAGGACAACAAGCACTTGTGTTGTTTGCATGAATGCACAGATTGCTGACTTGTTCCTGCCGTTTCACTCAAAGTACGGTAGTGTAATGATTCCAAACCAATATTTTGTAGAAGGATATGATTTTTTGTGTAATAATTTATGGAGGTGCTGATCGGAATGGTGTAATTTGTGAATGATATTTTTTTTTTTTTTTTTGTGCAAGTAAAGAGGAAGTGGAGTTAAAAGATAAAATTGACCTTTACTGACTGGTACCTTCTATCATTATTTTGTGGTTTTTTACAATTTAACTATGATTTATAGCTTAAAAAAGACATCTTGTAAAATTTTCAGTATAACCCGCATTGTTATGCAAGATTTTTGCTAGTAGTAAATGGTTGCTCAAAATACATTATTTCAGTATGGGTTTGGTTTTTTTAACATTAAACATCAACAAACATTTAAAAAATATACAGACCACATTTCCTTTGAAACTATTTGGGTTTGTAGTTTGTGCCATGGGGTTTGTAGTTTAAAAATTCAACAACTACCGGCTGGATTGTATGGTCGCTGGCCCCTGTTTTCCCTCTGTCTCTCGCATTTCCCTGTTGGATTGAGTTTTGTATGTATGGCACGACTCCAGTATCATCCATAGCTGAAAATAGGCCAATTGGGTAGGTAACTTTGTCTGTGTCCTGGTTCCTGATAATAGGAATCAGTGGTTCAAGGAAAACTAGTCCAAATCCATGCACCCATTAGTTTTTGCAACCAGCACAGTCCATTTGGAAAGTTTCACTTTGGGATAACCACTTCTTAAAGAAGACCCGTCAGGCAAATTAAAACCCCCGACATACCCTTACCCCCTAACCCTCTATATATCACGTCCCCTTCGTATATTGTAGCCTTCTTCTCACTCCTAGGCAGGTAAAGGAAAAGAAGAGAGACAAGGGTGATAAAACAAACCCAAGACTTTCCAAACTCCAAAGGATTAAAACTTGCTTTTAACAAACTCCTGCTTCTTATAAGAAACCAATGTGTAAGGACTGTGTTAGACAATATGCGTGAAGGAAGAAAAGTCTTTTTATGGATGAATTTAAGATCCAATGTTCCAGTCCCGAAGTTTTTCAAAAACCCAACATCGCTATCCCTTTTCCAGAAGAGCTTAGCCTCCCCTAAGAAATTCAAGCCCTGGGCCCATTCCAGAGTGGTTACCTGTAGAATAGGAAGCATTGTCCTTGATCCAGGGGATGGTGAAGAGGTCAGCAATCCCGTCGAGTGCGGAAAAAAAAAGGTCAGAATCGTAATTTCTCTTCTCTCTAGTACACATTTGAGATACATTGCTAAGGCAGTCAGAGACAGGGATTTGAAGATCCAGTGGAACAAAATTGGTGGCAGTATGAGCGCTTTGGCTGTCGTCTAAAGGTACAGAAGAAAGTGTTTGCAGTCAATAAATGCTAGAAGGACCGTACGGCAACAATGGGAGGCTGGAAAAGAGGATCTCGGTACAGCCAAGAATCAGGAATAGGATGATATTTGATGAGATAAAATCCTAAGTCATGGAAATTCAATCCGAAAGTAGACTCCCATGGCAGTAAAGTGCGCAAGAACCACCTCCCTTTCGTAGATGCAAATCAACTTAGGGAACCTATGGGACCCGAAAATCGGACAGCATTTTAAAGAAGACATGGGACGTCAACGATGTTAAACTGAAACCAATGTTGCAACTAACTTCAGTGTTAACACCATGACATATGGGTAAAATCTAGAATCAGGATTCATTAGTGGACCACAAAGGAAATGCTTTAGAGAGTCTGTCCTCTTGTAAAATCAGCAACCCACCTTCATAACAGATGCCTGGAGGAATGCCTAGGTTTTACAGCTAAGGAAGGTTGCCCTTTCAGTAGGCCCTAGGGCCCTCTTGCTGACGAACAATGGTGGGGGGTACTTGAGATAAAATAACTAATCTATGTGGATACAGCTTCACGGCGGAACTTCCTTTTGCGTCGCGAATTGGACCCACTCTTGAGAAAAAAGCAGGCCGACACAAATGGGATTTCCAGACCGAGACTAGAGAGAGGAAACTTCTTTTCTGCTGATCCAGGGAAAATTACCATCCACCCCTCTATCCGTGGTAAAGGAAACGGGCGACGATGGAGTTGCCCCAAAACGGGGAGAGGTTAGAGAGGATATAGTGTCCTCCTCCCAGAGTAGCCACCCAGCCTTGCCAAAAACAATGAGCAAGCAAGGGTGGGGGGGAAAGATTAACTCTTTTTCCTCCCGTGGAACCAAAACAAAGAACGGCCAGGAGTCTGGAGTAGTGCGGAAGGCTTACAGGTCGAATAGATCAATGCTCCCAACCTTTGTGTCACAAAAGTCCTCTTCTCCACATCTTCCACCCTATGTGGAGTGAGTAAGATTAAATACAATATGAGTATAACTTCCAGAAAATCAGCTCACCCACACAGTTTCCCAGACAATCAGATCTCCGCTCCCCATTAGCTCCCGCACGGAATGACCCTGGCTACAGGTGCACCCATGAGCCATGTATGAAAAAACGAACATCCAGCTAGCACAGGAGAGTCGCAAATGGATATAAAATGGCAGTATTTATTTAATCCTTTTTAAAAAAAGCCATTACACACAGAGGAGTACGTGGACCTTATTCATGGCTCAGGTCAAGTACCGAAACGGAGAGCTTTGCCGGTAGTGTCTGTTCTTTCTCATCGCTGTACTGTGCTGTAACTGCTTTTTTTAAAAAGGATTAATACAATACTCGCATTTTCCATTTGCCGACTCTCGTCTCAGCTGGATGTTTAGTTTTCATACCTTATGTGGAGTGAAGTATCAGTCCCTACTAACCAAGAACGTTAATATCTCCTGTCAGTTGAGTAAAGGGTTCTACTCACCTCCTTTTCTATCCAAAAACCAAAAAAGGGCCATACGGAGGTTCATAAACCTGAAAAATCCTGAACAACACTTAAATACAAGTTCAACGATGGAGTCTCTAAAGCCACTAATTCCGAAGAAAGCGCCTTTGCACTTATAGACCTCAAAGACGCGTATTACCACCGTCCCATCCCACCACCACCTCAAAAATACCTTTCGATACGTCGGTCTTAATCTCAGGAAATCGCTAATGGTCAAACCTCAAACCTCAGCACAGACTAAATCCGGGAATTCTTCTGACTCAGTCACTAATATTCAATTTCCAGAAGAAAGCCTTAACCATATACCAGGTAACTCCTTTCCAGGAGCACATCCTGCTTCAGTTAAGAAGCCCATGAAACTCATAGACTTCCACCAGCTTGTATAGCTATGGTTCCTTGGATCCCAAATCACACGAGAGATCTTCAAACTGGTCCTTAGGATACGGGGATTTAAAAACGACTAGAAGAGGAAATAAGGATCCCCCTCTAACGTAATATTCCACGTGAGGTGGAACATAACAAGGAATCTAGTCAGGCTTGAAATGGAGACAATGTCCAACAACAATGATCCGGACAGGCGCAAGCAAAGCAAGCAGGTTGGGGAGAAAAACTGCCGGAGGAAACTGGTTCAAGGCCAATGGTCCCAGCACGATAAAGAAAGATCACCAAACCTACAGAGGTTAAAGGCGGTTGGAGAACCCTAAGAGTGCTCAGGCACTCCTGTGAAAACAAAAAAATAAGGTACTGTCAGACAACAAGACCATGGTGGCTATCCAGCGTCAAGGGGGCACACCATCTCTGACTCTCGTATATCTGTGAAGAAAATCTTCTTATGGCAGAATGAAAATGTTCTCTCCCTGACGGCTATCCACCTAAAAGATCAGAGCAAGGAAGCGACTTCCTAACAGACACCACTCTGGATTCTCACGAGTTGGTGTTCACTCTACTAAAAACTTGTTTTGCCACACAGAGAGAACAGGAAAGTAGACACACTACTTTTCTCTTCAAAGAACATCCAGACTACCTCCTAGACGCCTTCAGTCACAGCTGGAGGAAAACTGGCCTATTCCTTTCAGGTTAATATCAGGACAGTACGAAGATCAGGCAAGAGAATCTCAGGATCCATCCTAATTAGTGCTATGCCCTCTGGCCAAAGAAGACTGGTTTCCAGTATTGAAAAACAACTTGGAAGATCTAATTCTTCAACCTCAGAGAGGGATCCCCTATACAGTGTGGCCGAACCTATGGCACACGGGTGCCAAAGGTGTCACTCAGAAGCCCTTTCTGTGGGACCCAGGCCCTCACTCCAACACAAGGCTTTGTCGCAGACAGCACCGGCTTCCTCCTGCGGTCCAATGCAGCTCAGACTGCCATGTTACAAGCGGCCATTTTAAACAAATCCTCCTTGGCTGCAGGACTACGAGGAGAACGAGAAAGAAGTGTGGACAGGAGAAATTATTTTTGTAAGATCCTGGTCTGTGGAAACCCGGATTCTGTCCTTTTACGGGGACTCTGCAGAAGCTACAATCCAAATTTCTTCCTCCATATCTTTCTATTATATGTGTGATGAACTCAGGACGCCAATACGATTGGAACCTGTGATAAGCCGGGGTCAATCTTGCCTGCTTCAATTGTCAAGTTGGACTTTGCAGATAGATTGGGTTTTGTTGAAGTTTGGGCACTCCATCTCCAAAACGGTTTTCCGTCACTGCCCTATATACAAGGTGCGGTTTTATCCATCCCAGCCGGAAAATATCAGCTACGGCCTGAGAAAACAGATGTTAGAGCCAAGGGTTGATTGGATAAGGTCAATCTCTTAAAACCCACTTTACAAGCGCAAGTAAGGAAAAAACGCTGACCATCAGCCATCTATTAAAATCTTGAAAAAATTGTTTTACTTTCCTTTTGGCATCCTCCTGAGAGATTACGGCGAGGGGGGGGGGGGGTGGGGGGGTTGGCGAGGGGGGGGCGGGGAGGGGGGGGGCAGAGTCTTACCCCTTATTCATCAGGCACAGCCTAATACTCGCCCCGGGGATGGGTCCTGTGTCCGATCGGTTTTCGGATTTTTGCCCCTGACGCGATAATTCGGGGGGGGGAGCGCGCGCCCGGGTTGGGGGTCCCACCCTTGGCCCGGTCCGGGTAGCGCTTCAAATCTTACCCAGTACACTAGAGTACGGGAGGCGGGGGGGCGGGGGGGAGGCGGGAGAGGGGGGCGGGGGCCGCGGGGGGGGGGAGGGAGGGGAGGGAGAGGTGGTCCCACCGCGGAGGTCCTTATCGCCGATCTCAGCCGAGCTCTCCTCCCTCCCTCACCGCCTCCAGCAGCCCTCGTGCTTGCTCGGCACCTGTCCCTACCTCCTACGCCGGTGTCCCTGTCTTTTGTCTGTGGGGAAGCGCTCTCTCTGGGGTTTACCGCTACTGTTGACCTCTACCCACTACCTAGCTCCCCCCACCCTGCACCCCTCTTCCGCCACCCTCCGGTCCCCCCCCAGGCCAGCGACAGGTATCTCGCTGTGAGTTAGGTGCACATTCCGGATCCACTGCGGAGTGTCCGGCGCGTCTGTGCGACCTTGCGGGCTCCATGTGAGCGTTCTTAATTCTGCGTTTCCCACTTCCTTCCCTTGCCCTTAGAGGATTCTTTTCTATGTCTTGCAGCTTTCCCTTTTCGCTGCGAGCGAAGTAGCCACACCTCCGGGTCCCGAGACCCGCCTGGGAGACGTGGCGCCCTACGTCTCATCCTCCTGAGCTGGCATGGGTATACCTCCGCTCTATCCGTATACGACCATTCGAGACCTCTCAGTGACGGTGTACGTCACTGAGGGCTCGTAATGCCGACCGAACCTTTCCGGCGCCCCCCCTTCCGTACCACCACCCCCTCTTTAATCATCGTTTCTTCCCTTTTGACCCTAACCCCCCCTATCCTTCCCGTTTTATATAACCATCGCGCCCCCCCCACCCTCTTCTTATTATCCCTTTAGTCCCACTACTTTAGCTTCCCTACCCCATGCACTTGCATTAACCCACTTCTTCACCTCCCCAATTCTTTCCATTTCCCTTCCTCCCTCCATCCCTCCCTATCCCTTCTCTCAAATTCTTCCCATGTCTTACCCGTGAGGATTTTTGTCTTTTCTTCTTCCTCCTTTTTTCCTAACAACAGCAGATCCTGGAATTCCGCAAGCAGGACTATCCAAAGGCCTAAAGACCAGCGCATTTAAAGGTCCAGGTTTCAGCCCCTCAGTGTCTTCTTGACGTCTCTTGGATGAACATAGGTGGGTAAAAAGGTTTTAAAAGCATCTGCTAAACTTAGATCTACTTCCCATTAAATCACCACCATGGGAAATTATCGACAGTCTTGAATGGTCTTATGCAAGAGCCCTTAGAGAACTCAAGTTTTAGGAATGTCACATAAAAAACTGCTTTCCTTGTTGCCATAACAAAACAGCTAAGAGATTAGGTGAAATTCAGCACTATCTATAAATTAACTTGATCTAAAAATCTCTGAGGACAGGATCTCTTTGATGCTTGATCCCAGCTTTCTTCCCAAAGTAACAACAGACTTTCACCGTTGTCAGGAAATTATTCCCCCCTCTTTTTGCCAGAATCCAAAATCACCAGGGATAGACACAGCTGGCATACAATAGACGTGAGGAGAAAAGTTCTGACACTATTGGAAGTTAACAAGTAGTTGCGGAAGACTCAAACCTGTTTCTTCATTCCAGGGGAAAAAAAATCACCATTGCACGTTGGATTTAAACACGATATTTGGGAGTGCCATACCCTTCAGAGCCTAGAAGCACCTACGAATCTTAAAGCCCACTCTACAGGGCAGTAGCCACCTCTTGGGGGGAAAAGAGGAGGAGCATTTTTGGAGCAAATTCTGTAAAGCTGTGGCTTGGTCCAGAACTGGAACTTTTGCCAAACACATTAGCAGTGGTGGCGAACCTATGGCACGGGTGCCAGAGGCGGCATCAGAGCCCTTTCTGTGGGCACCCCTGGACCATCGCCCCAGAAACACAGACAGAACTCAAAGAATCTTCCTGCAGTTGCAAGCCACTAAAAGATGCTGTTTCATATTTGATACTTGCTTCTCTACCTCGAACTGTAGGAATAGGGAGAATGAGTAGACAGGGCTGAATTATCTTTGGAGGATTCTCTGTGTACAAAAAGGACATTGGAAAGAAGCTAAAATAATGCAAATTTTCATCTTTTCACTTGGTGCTGTCCACGGAGGCCAATCTGATTGAAAATTGTTGAACAGGGAGCAATAAGTACTGCTTATAATTTTTGGTTGGCAACTCACGATAAATAAGGGGGGTGTGGGTTGAAGTTTGGGCATCGGTCGCTAAAAGATTCGCCATCACTGCACAATAGATTGGAATTGCACTCTGCTGGAGGACTTGTGTTTGGTTAGAAAGATTCTACAAGCAGTAGTTCCCTCCCTAAAATTCTAAATCATCTGGTACATCTCCAGGTGGACCGTCATGGGGACATCGTGGAAAGTGAGAATTAGACCGGTGAGTCTAATTCTAGCATTTCATTAAACTTGCCATTACAAAGCATTGTCCCTTTCTGGTCATTGCTCCTCTATGCCTGTAACCTAAGCAATCAGGTACTAACCTGTAGTCAACTGACTGAGAGATGTTCAATGAGTTATTATCAATTTATCTGTTCCAGTTATATGAGTGGGAGGCACAGCCACACCCCCAGTGCTTGACTGACAGCCTGTATATGATGTAATGGGACCTCTGTGCTTCCTGGTGATGGCGCCCCCTACAAGCCTTTGTGTGTATAGGTGAGATACAACAGTTCCAGGCAGCCATGTTCTAGCCAACATGTCAGATTCATGTGGTAGCTGATGTCTGTGTCTCACAAATGTGTATGGGAGCATGTCAGTAGATAAAGCACAAACACAGCAATGATCTCCTATACATGTACACACATATATGAGCAGGGGGAGGAGAGGAACAGGGTGGACATCACTATCTCTCTCCATGTGCCAAGAAGCTCATTACATAATATAGAAATATGATATACAATGATTAATGTATGAATTGACTAGATAAAGGCTGGGGTGGATCCTTGTAAACATAGAAAGGGTTCCAGCAGCAGAAGGCTCTAGTTGAATGTGCTGTGTACAACCAACACAACCAATAAGATGTATGGTACGTTCAATGCCTACTGGAAGAAGTAGAGAAAGTTCTCAATATTCTACGAGTACTACCTACGTAGGAGAAGGAAAGGAAAAAGTACCATATGAAACAGGAAAAGACATCTCTGACCGCCAGCTACTTGAAGCAAGGTTGACTATAGTCTACCTGACAATAAATAAGTATTGGATATATTTGTTGTGTAATTAACTGCGTTCATTTAAAAAGTACAATTGCCCCTCAAACTTGTTTCACCACTGAAAACTTGAGAAAGCCGCACAGAGCGCGAAACGCTCCCGTGCCAAGGTTGCTTCTGCATGTGTTTTCCGTTCTTAAGCTGAATAAAGTGGGTGAGTGCGTTATTTCTCCACGTGTGCTTATGGACTTTTATGTTATTAAACTGACCTCACCGCATGTCCTCTACCGGGGATCTCTGGTTCCAGGGTCGGTCTGTGGCTTATGTGTGGCGAGTGGGGATTACTGCTCTGATGAAAGATAGTGACTGCCAGTTTCCTTCATGAGACCTTGTTCACCACTGAACGTGGCAGCATCATGGAATGAATGGGACATTAATTAAATGATAGACAATGTGAATAGAAGAAAGAACAGAGAAGATATGGAGTATATACAGTACCATGAATGTGATGTTCAGGGTCACACTTGGGTGCGCATCCTATGTCCAAGAATATAGGACACATTAATCAATTAAATAACACTTTTCAGTGTATCTGACACAAAATCTCAATAAATATCTTCCCACGGTACCAACAGAATTAATAGTTGGGATAGAAGATCTCTCAAATAGTCTAGCTGGTACTCCGGCAAACGGTTCTGGTCATATTTTAACATTTATAAGTGTTATTAACAACTCTACCTGAATAATAATAAAAGTTAGTTTTAAAGGCTATCCACAGGGCACATTTTAATAATGGCTGTGTGCTAGTTTCTGTCGGATTTGCACGTTCTTTTAGGTGCAAACTGCTTGCATGGGATTTAAGAAGTTGTCTGCACAACAATGTGTTGCATGCGACCCTTTTGTGGAGTAGCTGCGGTAGGCATCATGCTACACAAATTAGGGGGCGTTCTGGTGCTCAGTAGCGACCGTGCACCAGATTTATTATGCAGTCTGACAGAAGTGTGTCACAAGCCCTATGTTAAAGCTGCACCTAAAAAAGGTTGTGAACACTGTCGGGGCAGTGCAGGGGGCGCCAGAAATCTTAATCTGGAGCATCCGGCGCCTTACACAGGCAAACTGCAATTATGCAGTTGCACTTCTTTAGTAAATGGCCCCATATGTCCATTTAGGTGTTTTTTTACAATAAACACATTACTTCCACATACACAGGAGCTGCCTGAATGTTCGACAGGACTAATAAACCTGAGCTGGGATGACTGTACACACCAGCTGTGCAGCGATTTGATTACTTACTGGTCATGGACAACCAGTGATGATGTATTCCGGCCTAATGGTCAGGACAAGACTCAACATTCCGTTCTTGCAACAATAATTCATGCAGAGTGCTCGAGTAGAACTTCCCTTTTTGGAGTCACAAGATTCCCTGGCTCTGCATACGCAATGTATTCAGCAAAGCACATGGAGGGGAGTATTAACGGGACTTGCGCTACAATTCTGGTGGTTTTGCGCAAAAAAAACTTGTGTGAAAATCCTTACACCACAGTTATCAAGCCTTTTGAGACCTTCTTTAGCCATTTTCCAACTTGTCCAACTGAGGGGGCGGGGCCTTCGAAAATGGACATGGCACATTTTAATGTTCGCTGCAAAAAAATTGTTGTTGCAGAGTTTAGACCACTTTAAATAGGTCTAAACTGGAAACGACAGTCTATTCTGCATGTCACCTATATATTGGATGGTGGGAGGATCAGCACATCTTCACTGATGAATACGTTTGTACACAAAGCACATCCTATTTTGGGGTAGATATATAGAAAGTCATGCTGACCCTCTGGGAAGGGAATATCCATCCTTTTAAAAATTTGTCTGCATCCTTAAAAACTAATGAAATGGTAAGAAATGTGCGTTCTAACAAAATCAATTTTTGGATCTCACCATAATGAAAGATGATTTAGGTTACATTCATACAACTATATATCGACTTCTACAAATATTCTTTGATCTGGAGAGGTGGCACCCAAAAATCCCTAAGGAGAGGAATTCAATTTGCTAGTAGTGAGGAAAATTGGGAGAGAGCTCTGTTACACTGCTTGCGGAGACAGGGGGAGAAATGCATACATTGCTTCCATCCCCCATTTCCTCCAGTACCTCTGTTTAGCAACATTACTGTCAAAAAAATGGCTATGTACACACCATATGCGTCCCTATGGTCGTGCCCTATACTTGCCTGTACCATTTATTGCCTATACAATTATACCAAATTTGAAAGATATTATTAAAAAAATAAAATAGATTAATCACTACCTTTTACGGTTCCCTGTTTCAGTTTTATGGGAGATATTTGATATAAACTTTTGAGTCAATGGTCGTTAGTTTAAAACCCTTGGCATGGGACATTTCTAATACTACTCATTTGTGTCTTTAAGCATGTGGGGATATTTTGTAACAAGGTCTGAGTATCCAGTCAAAATATTTGACAAGGGTTTGGTAATGATCATACGCCTGCAAAGATAGGTGTCCTGGCGGGGCTTGGAGTGGTATCAATACCATCCGGTTTTTGGGGAAGAGGGGGGAGTAATTGGCCATAGTTTTAGTAGTATACATTTTTGCTCCTGTCTCAAAAAGGAACATAGTGTTATTTGATTAGTAGTAAATCTTATTAATTTCTGATACACATTTTGGATTATACAGTTGTCTGATGGCCTTTTTGCATCCCCCACATCTGCTCTTTTAATTTCCCAACTTTTCATTGTTCTTAAGCCGCTCTAAGAGCCCTTTTTTCCTTATAGGGGGAATGCAGTAATGAGGACTAGGAGTTATACTTATTAGTAGACAGGTGAGGACACCACAGGTAGAGGCTAGAGAATAAATAATAATAATAATAATTCTTATTTATATAGCGCACACAGGTTACGCAGACGCTGCCCAAGCATGTCAAATTGGTCCCTGTCCCCATGGGCTCACAATCTAAACAACCTACAGTATGTTTTTTGAAGTGTGGAGGAAACCGGAGTACCCGGGGAAGAAAACCCACGCAAACACGCGAGAGAACATACAACTTGCAGATGTTTGACCTGGGTGGGATTCGAACCCAGGACCCCAGTGCTGCAAGGCAGATGTGCTACTCACTCAGCCACCGTGCCGCCCAGTGCTGGACGGTGCAAAACGGCTGTTGCCTGAAAATAGAGAGGACTATTTTTTATCAGTGAGTGTGCACATTTTTTAATCTATTGTTATGAAGTGGATTTGAAACTTTTATACTGACTGAAACAGAACACCATCGGTGCCTGTCAAAAAAAAGACGTCCAGCAACAATCTTCTTAAAAGCAGATCTTTATCTTGCATTCTAAAAGTTCAAGTCTGAGCAGATAGCCGACGCGTTTCGAGGGAACACCATCTTATCATGGCTAACATTAAAACTGAACACAGACATTTAAAATACACACCAGCCAATCACAGGTTCTGAGGTAAACGTCATATCCTTAACATATAGTTCAAAATTTTAGTACAAGAATACAATTTCAATATCAATAATCATTCATAATATCAATATATTGTGATGAGATCATCACGAAAATTCATTCCTTTAGGGGTCCTGGTATTCAAAAAGCTTCCGTTTACGAAGCCTTCGATCCAGTTCCCTCCAGATACACCACTATTCTTTTAGTATATCAGTAGTTTTTGCTAATTCAAGCTTAATTTTCTTTTAGATTACCAAGTATCAGATGTTGCGCTTGTCAATACTCTGTTGATCTCATGATTCGCCAGTAGACAAAGGAAGAAAAAAAGATGGGGATAGGCCTCCCGTTCCCTCCCTATGTTGTAGTTGTGTATGTATAATGTAAGCCTGGCTATGTATAATCCTCCTGTGATGTAGTTGTGTATGTATAATGTAAGCCTGGCTATGTATATAATCCACCTGTGATGTAGATGTGTATGTATACTGTAGCCTGGTTATGCATGTACTCCCATGTGTTGAGTATATAATAATATAATGTAAGCCTGGCTAGGTATATAATCCCCTGTGTTATAGTTGTGTATGTAAGCCTGGTGTGTATGTAATCCCCCCATGTGTTGTAGATGTGTATGTATAATGTATATAATGTAAGCCTGGCTGTGTATATAATCCCCTGTGTCGTAGCTCTGTATGTATGTATGTCTGTATGTCTGCCTGTGTTCCGGCCGGAGCGGGTGTGAAGGTGGCAGCCAGTCCCCGCACCCAGCACCCTCCCTCTGCTCCTATAACGAGGAGGGGCGAAGGTCGCTCCAATAGGAGGCAGGGTGCAGAAGCGCAGGCAGGCAGCACGTACTTCCAGGGAGCACAGCCGAGCTCTATGCCCCCTGCAGCTCCTACTCATCGTACACAGCTGCTAAACATGTCGCTGTAGATCTGGAGAAATGCGGATGTCAGGGGCCGGGAAGGCGATCGCTGTCCTGACGAGCGGAGGAGATGCACAAGGTCAGTACAAGACAATGATCGCTTATGTGGCTGCTCCATGCAGGCAGCAGGAACCAGAGGAAACCTGTGTGTCTACAGAGCCACAGCGGGTCATACTGCCCTGACACCGGGGGATGTGGTACTGTCAGGTTTACCACAAACTTTTCAGTCATTCGTCTCTCCTTCACTGACGGTTACATGCGCTGTACATGTTACATGTGATGTGACCCGCAAGATAAGTTACACAATGAGGTCACTGGGTCCAGCTCTCACCCTCAGGGTCTGGGGTCTCATTAATCTTTATAGCAGGCCAGCTGATGGGTCGCACGCTTTACTTTTTGTAGTGATTGGAGATAGTATTGCAGCTTGTCACCTAAAGAAAGATCAGTGGGGCCCAATAGTGACCCCCCTCATTTAAGGGTATGGAGCAGGATACTAAAACACCCGACTTTCTGTATGGGACCTCACAGATTTCATGTGCTATTCACTCTGGCGATCTGGGTCACTCAAACTGACGCAGCCTTACTTCAAGCTTCAGTGCTTGTACATTTCATTTTTTAAACACTGACCTGATCCCCAGGGTTTTATCCAGAATTAGAGGAAAACCCTTAAGTCTTGCCTCTCAAATTGTATCGTAGATGTTTAAAGGACACGTCTGCCCTTGCGCTGTCACAATAAACTGAATCTATCAATTTCATTACAAAAAACTATGAGCTATTCTGAGTGACAATCAAAGTGAGAGTGCAGACTTATAGTGTAACTCTTGGGGTATTCATTATTGATTCTGTGTTAGAAATGTACAGATTGTGCAAGACAACTGTCTAAAATGCTTCCAGCACATTAATGAAAGCTTTTAGACCCTTTTCGACTTGTCTTACACAGGTGTGGCATTAGAACTTAACAGTTTTAGGCTACATGCACACCACTAAGTATGCAAATGCATGCTTATACAGGGGGAAACACAGGATGGAATAATGTAGAAACCGCACTTTTTCCAACAGCTTCCTACTGGATAAAGCATTATACATTTAGCATAGGCCATCAGCTTAATGGGGGACGTTTGTCTCTGCATGGCATCCATCCCAGCCTTCACTGAAAGTTTACTGTACATGCCTAGTGGTGTAACTGCCCACACTAAACACCCAGAACATCAGCAGCAGCAAATAACTGTCTTCCTTGGTGCCAAGTATACTGGCACATCACAACGTACAGCAAAGTTTTATGGGGCCCAATCAATTCTACTTACACCTCTGTACCACATTTTCATACATACAAGGAAGGAAGGGAATTTTTGTAGCAGTGATGGCGAACTTTTTGGAGCCTGAGTGCCCAAACTTCAACCAAAAGCCATTATTTATCGCAAAATGCCAGTGCAGCAACTGAAGCAGCAATTTATTTCTCCTTGTTCTTGACAACTTTCAATCGTTCAGCCTCTTAAGGACACCAACACAAGTGAAAGGAGGAGGGCAATTGCCTATCATTGTAGGAAGATTCTGAGGCAGATTCTTTGAGTTCTGTCTGGTGAAATTCATGGGTAATGTGCCCGAGTGCCCACAAGAGGGCTCCGAGTGCCGCCTCTGGCACCAGTGCCATAGGTTCGCCACCACTGCCCTAGAAGCTAGACAACTAGCAGAGCTTCTCTCATGTGCAACTGTCTGCATGACAACACTTATCATTTATTAATTTTCATTTATGATGATGAAACCTCTTTATTATTTTAAAGCCCCCCCCAGCCGCTATATACAGTTGAAACCACAAGTTTACATACACTATATTAATAATAATAATAATTTCTTTATTATATAGCGCACACAGACTACGCAGCGCTATAAAGAGCTTGCCAAACCAGCTCGTAACTACCTCTGATCAGTAGGGGTCTCAGTGTCTGCCCCTTGTGCTCCCAAGATGGGTGGAGCAGACATCTGCACATGTCCATTCTGTTCCATTCAACTCTATGAGTTGGCTGAGATTGCCGAGTGCACTTAACTTGTTTGGTTGGGAAAACCCTTTTAACCCCTTAAGGACGCAGCCATTTTACAGCGGCTCAGCCCCTTTTTGGATTCTGACCTGCGTCTCTTTATATGGTTATAACTTTTGAACACCGTACTTATCAAAACGATTCTGTGAAATGTTTTTTCCCACATGTTGTACTTCATTTTAGTGGTAAAGTGGGCTGATAAGTTTGCGTTATTTTTCAAAAAAAGAAAAAAAAAATGATGATTTTTTGAAAAATCTCACTTTTTTGAAAATCAAAATCATTACATTTTCAGGTAGATAGATTTACCACCTAAATAAGTTGCTGCATTAACATTTCCCATGTGTACTATAACATTTTCATAATTTTTGAATGTCTGGATAATATATTTTGATGTCGCTCGGCTTACAAATCGAATAGCGATTTTCCGTATTTTCAGAATTACTCTTTTGCGGATAAATACAGTTTGAATGAAAATGTTACATATTTAGTATCAAAACCCCGTATATAATCAACCCATTTTCAAATCTGCACCCCTCAAACTATCAGAAACAGATTTTAGGAAGATTGTTAACCCCTTGAGATCTTCATTGTAATTGAATCAAAATGGAGGTGAAATTTAGTTGGTCAATTGTTTCGGTTATATGCTCATTTAGCCCTAAAATTACTCATTCCAAAAGATAAAAATAGAAAACCCACCTTACAATTATCTGCAATTTCTCGAGTGCGAGAACTTCCCACATGTGGACGTTACTTGTTTTATGGGTACACAGCGAGGTGCAGAATGGAAGGAGGGGCCTGGAGCTGCCAGGATTTTAGTTTCCTCTTTGGTCCCTTTTGTAGGCTATAAAATTTCGCTTTTATCGTTATTGGGGCCATGTGCTGGCATTTTTTTTTTTGCGGGATGAGAGATGCTTTTTCCAGTGTTGCCATTTTGGGGTTGGTATCACCTATTGTTGAAAATTTAGGAACCGTTTTTGAGGGATGAGTAGAAAAGCATCAATTCTGTACTGGATTTTGACTTTTTTTTTCGTGTTCACCGTTTAGCTCATAATCCTGTTATCTTTTATTCTATGGGTCGATACGATTACGGGGATACACAGACTTGAATATATTTTCTTACATTTTACTAAATTTGTCAAATAAAACAGTAATGTGGGAAAAAATCGATCATTTTTGCATTGCGTCTTCCAAGTGGCATAACATTTTTACTTTTTTGACTTGGGAGTAGCTGGTTGATGGCTTGTTTTTTGCGGGACATGCTGTACTTTGCAGTTTTTTTTTACACTTTGAGGCATTTTTGTAAGATTGAATAGGTAAAAATGTAATTTTTGTGGGTTTTCAATAGTTTTTTTTTAACGGCGTTCATGTACGGTTCAATATGATTTACTGTATTCTACGGTTGTTACGGACGCGGTGATACTATATATGTGGGGTTTTTTGTTATGATTTAGACTTTTTTGGGGGTTATATGCTCTTTATATGTTATGGGGTTATGGGCATTATTGATTTATTACTTTATTTTTTTATTGAATAACATAACATTTTTTTTTTTTTTTCCACCATGGGAAATGAACAAGCAATCATCTGATTGCTTGTTCATGATAATACTCTGCAATAATCATGTATTGCAGGGTATTATCAGTGTTAGCCTATGCGCTTGCATAGGCTGGCACTATGCCAGTAAGATGACGTCACAGACGCCATCTTACTGGCAGTGCCTGCAGGCAGTGCTGGGGACCAGATCGGACCCCAGCACTTCCATAGCAGCGATCGGCGTCCCCCGAAAACAGTTCAGGGGGGCCGATCGTAGGGGAAAGACCCCCAGAGGCATGTTAGATGCTGCGGTTGTGCTGACCGCGGCATTTAACGTGTTACACACCCGCGATCGGAGCCCACTCCGACTGCGGGTGTTACACTGGGGTGCCGGCTATTAGTTACAGCCGGCACCCCGTGTTTCCCGATGCCGGTTCGGCTCTGATCCAGAGCCGAGCCGGCAAAAGCGCCGTGGCGGATATATCCGCCACTGAGCGATAAGTCACTGCGTGAAGGGGTTAAGGCTGTTCCCTCAGCACCTCTACCCTCTCACTATGCCTGCTGTAATCTCGCAGCAGCAGAGGAAGTTTCGGCACATAGTGGGAGGGGAAAGTGCTCATGCACATTGTAACAGCCTGTGAAGCCAGAGCATGAAGTTGATTTTAGAAGGAAGGAGGCCATGGATATCAAATATAAAACAATTTATCACAGTCACAGCACCTGGATCTATGAGTAACTGTCCTTGGTCAGTCATGCTGGATTTTAACCGTTTATCCAACCATGTATCAATTGATTTACATAAACAACATGTACTGGATCTCCCATGTCCAGTCTAGAATTTACCTTCACTTAGAAGCTGATCGTATCTAGTCTAATACCATATATTTTCTATTTTTTCTGGATTACAGGAATGAATGCTGCGGTTCGAGCTGTTACTCGGATGGGTATTTATGTTGGTGCAAAAGTTTTCCACATAAATGAGGTACAGTTTCCATACAATATTAATCTATATAAACTTGATTCAATGTTCTGAAATAAGGATCCTTTATCCATCATTTTTTATCGCTCCTTATTATTCAGTTTTTCACATAACTATAACAACACAGCAGTACTACAATGTAGGGGTGTTCAAAAGCTAACAATGGGATTTTATTAACTCTTTCTTGGCGGTGGTTAAAAAAAAAATCAATAATTCTTGTTTATGGGTTTTAACTTTTTATTTTTTATTTACGGTGCTGTTTTAACCCCTTAAGGACGCAGGGTTTATTTCTCACTCTTCACCTTCAAAAATCCTTAACTCTTTCATTTTTCCGTGTACAGACCTGTGTGAGGGCTTATTTTATGGCGTGTACTGGGAAGCTGAAAAAAAATTCCAAATGTGGAAAAATTGGAAAAAAAACCGCATGTGCTTCACATTCTTGTTGGCTCAGTTTATACGACCTTCACTATGCACTTCAAATAACACCTCTACTTTCATTGCTACCATTTTGAGGTCTGTGCGACCTCACTTTTTATTCCATTTTTTTATGTGATGTGAAATGGAGTAAAAGTCGCGTTATGGACATTTCAGCGCCATTTCCCATTATGGAGGCCACTGCCGGCAATCAGCGTTTTTATATTTTGATAGATCAGGAATTTTGGAATGCGTCGATAGCTGATGTGTTTGAGATTTTTACTGTTTATTATGTTTTATATTCGCTCTAGGGAAAGGGTGAGGGATTAGAATTTTTCATATTTTATACATTTTTTACATTTTTAAACTTTTTTTTTTTCTCCACTATTTCATAGTTTCATAGTTTATACGGTTGAAAAAAGACACTTGTCCATCAAGTTCAACCAAGGAAGGGAAGGGATTGGATGAGGAAGGGATTTAGGGGAAACAAATCTATATAACATATATATTCTATGTTTCTTAGACCATCTAGGGTACTTTAACCCTAAATGGTCTGATCGTTCCTACCATAAACTTCAATACTTCTGTATTGCAATATATGGTATTTTTCCGTAGGATTCATTACAATGAGCCACTGGCTTATTGTAACGAATCTTCAGAAACCATGCAGCCTCGGGTCTGACGAAGACCTGAGGCTGTCATGGCAACCGATCGCCGCCCCCGATGACGTTCGGGGAAGCGACGATCTCAAGGAAGATGGCGGTGTCCATGTGCCGCCGTCTTTTAAATGCCAGCTTTGCCAGTGGCATCGGAAAGGTTAATGGCCTTGCACCGATCGCGGTTATTAGCGCTGGGGGTTTGCTGTTAGCCTTCTTCATACACACCCCGCACCTCTGCGCCGTAGAGTTATGGCACAGAGCGTTAAGGGGTTATGGCTTGTTTTTTTTTTTTTTTTTTTTTTTTTGTGGATCAAGCTGTATTTTTTTTCTTGGCATCATGTTGGGGTAAATGTTACTTTTTCATCACTTTTTATCCTGTTTTTATGAGGTCATATGTGAAAATGTGATCATTTTTTGTGAGTTTTCTTATGTTTTTTTTAGTGACGTTTTTATTGTATGGGTTGTTAAAGGCAACATTATATTTGTGTATGTATGTATATGTATATATAATGTGTTCTTTATGCAAGGTTTGTAAGTATTTAGTATGTGTCTGTTATTATGGCTTATGCAAAGGGGTTATTTTTTATTTTTTACATTTGTTTTTGGTGCATTGTTTAGTAAATTCTTTATTTTCCTGTAGGGTTATGAAGGCTTGGTTGAGGGTGGGGATTGTATCCAACAAGCGAGTTGGCTCAGTGTGTCGAACATAATTCAGTTGGTAAGTTCATAAGTCTTTTTGAAATGTTCAGTGCGACACAAGTTCCAGTTAAGATAATCCAGGTAGTATTAACAGATGTCTGAGATTGCCAGGACGAGTCATATTGTTTAAAGGGGTTGAACATTAACAAACCTTGTCCTTAATTAGCCATTTATTCAATAATTTTAACCTAATTTAATATGAGCGTGGCCGCTGACTCATTGTCCACATGCTGCACACATCAGAGAGTGGAGGGTGATGGGACTTCAATTCCTTATGCAGCACGGGGTGGCCATCTTTGTCCATCAGCGCAGGGTCATAATAATATTTATATAGCAACATCAAATTCTGCAGCACTTTACAAATTATAGGGGACAAATACAAATATAATATTACATTAGAGTACAAACATTCATATGGAACAATAGGAGTGAGGGCCCTGCTCACAAGGGATAACATTGTGGATTAAAAGGTAAAAACTAATATGAAAAGGACAATCCATCAATATTTAACACCGAAATAAGGTGTATATAAAGTTGAGGAATGAATTATAACAACCCCTTTAATATGAAAAGTTATATTGTGATGTGTGTGTTTTTCTTACCTTGTGCTTTATGTTTTCTGTTATTTATTTTTCTATTGTAGGGAGGCACTATCATCGGAAGTGCGCGGTGCAAGGCTTTTACAACACATGAAGGCCGCCTCTCTGCAGCCTTTAACCTTGTTCAGCACGGTATAACAAATTTATGTGTTATTGGTGGGGATGGAAGTTTAACTGGAGCAAATATATTTCGGAAAGAGTGGGGAGGATTGCTTGAAGAGTTGGTTAAAGAAGGTAATTGCTATTCTGTTTTTTAGTTTAACTTCTTAATGTGTATTGCTTCTTGTTCTGTTCACATTTCACTTTTCATTTCAAGGCAGAACAAAGTGATCGCGCTGAAAGCACCAATATACTCTATTTCCTATAAGGGGAGTACATTGGATTTCTTTCATGGCCTATTTTCACATTACGTCAGACATTTTGATGAAACCTGTAGCCCAATTGTCAAGCACAGTTATGACAAATGATGTGTGTGTTGTTTTCACTTTGCCTGTGCCTTACATTCTTGAAGATTTATATTAATTCTGATATTTATTTTGTAACAGAGAAAATAACTGAAGATGTTGCTGCAAAGTATTCTCATCTAAATATAGTTGGACTGGTGGGCTCCATTGACAATGATTTCTGTGGGACAGATATGACAATTGGAACTGATTCGGCTTTGCACAGGATTATGGAGGTTATTGATGCAATCACTACTACAGCACAGAGGTAAATCCATTTATTTTTTTTTTGCTTGCATTTCTTTATTCTGGTACTCAGTTCTGAGGTCTAAATGTCTTCTGGACATGCAGATTTCTTAAGTGCAGACCTAATCTGCTCAATCATATGAAAAAAAAAAAAAAAAGATGGTGATATCTCAGGGGCTTTTACAAGATTAATGGAATAACTGTAGCGGATATTATATTAGACGTTTATTCCATATAATTGTATAACAACAAAATTAAAAGACAAGGATAACGCATTTTGGGTCTTGAGCTGATACAATATTTAGAAATTGAATCAGGTCCTGCCATACAATACAAAAATGTATATACCACTCCCGTGCGTGTTACTGAAATCTTAAAAATGAATCAATGAGATTCACCTACTATCATTATGGTATAAAGAAGAACTCTTACTTGCTGTAGTGTAGTTTTTGGTACAATGCTGTGCACAAAAGAGAACTGGAACCTGTGCCGGACATGCACTGCTTGAATGCAACGACTGTTGTCCAGACAATTAGTGACTGGGACAGAGAATTGCTACGATACACACAAAAAACACACTAGAGAATCTGCATATAATTGTGTGCAAAGTAGCTTGTAAGTAAAATGTATAATGAAATTAAAGCAAAAAAACCTTGAGATATTAATTAATAAATATAAATGTTTAGAGAATGGGGACAAAACAAATGAAATAAACACACATTAGTAAAAATTGAATACCTCCTACCTAATGAGCGGACAACAACTTGGGTAGAGTGTTTTTGGGTTTGCAGGAGTTGTGGGTATGATTGTATAATAATGACTATTGTGTCTTCTATTATGTCTGCTCTCCTTTTTACATTATTTTTTACACTATTTTACAGTTTTCGTAAGCCATATTGTATGTAATTATAACAAAAAATGAATTAAAAAAAACAATAAGTTTAATTTAAAAAAAAATTGAATACCAATAACAACAAAGGATACAGGAAAAATTCATACTAAAACAAATTTTCAAGGCTTTCATAAAGTTTGTAATTTATAGATCCAAAACCTATGTGGAGTATTGCTGCTAGTTGCCGTATTTTTCGGACTATAAGAAGCACTTAAAAGTGCCTGCATCTTATAGTCCTAAGGTTAGGAGGATCCAACACTGCCAGACCCACCTGACCACTGTAATAGAGATCAGGTGACACGCTGACATCGCTGCACCCGATCTCCCACAGAAGAGAGCCTCCGCACTGCTCTCTCCCCTCTCCTGGGTGTCCAATGCTTCCTACATCACCACAGGTCCTGATACTGCCGAGAATGGGGACATGCTGCGCTGGGACACTGTAAGAAGAAGGGGAGGTGGGTTCTGGGTGTATTCATGTGTACAGTGTGCTCCTTAGGTGTGTATAGCAGGCTGTGTGTGTATTCATGTGTAGAGTAGTTTCCAACGTGCTCCTTGTGTGTGTGTGTGTGTGTGTGTGTATTCATGTGTAGAGTAGTTTCCAACGTGCTCCTTATGTGTGTGTATAGCAGAGTTGTGTGTGTGTGTGAGTATTCATGTGTATAGTAGTGCCAAACGTGCTCCTTATGTGTTTGTATAGCAGTGCTGTGTGTATTCATGTGTAGAGTAGTTCTTAGTGTGCTTCTTATGTGTGTATAGCAAAGCTGTTTATGTGTATAGTAGTGCCCAGTCTGTGTGTGTATGTATATAGCTGAACTGCATCTGTAAATGTATGGATGTAGCAGAGCTGTGTGTGCTGTGCTTTTGTGCGACCAAAAGGGATATTTTAATTGGTGTAAAATTTATTTTCCATTTTTTTTTTTGGGAAGACGAAATCTGGGGAGCCCACAATTAAATGCTGCAAATGCAGGATTTTTTGGATCAATTTCCCTGCATGTACGAGAGGAGTAAAGATCTGAATCGTAGCACAATTTTATGTTTCGTATATCTTACTGTTTTTAATTACTGTTTTAATTAACCCTTCTTGTGCAGTAAATTTGAAAAAATAATGCACATCTGATGTTGTCTTTTCTAATAAAGCATTTTCTGCTTGTTAAAGTCCAACCTGTATAACAACTTCTTTTCCTATAGTTCAATACACAGTGATGGCTAAATTTAAAGGTTTTTTTTTTTTTTTAATTACCTTACTTTGATTAATGACATACTTTTGGGGTAAAAAAAAAGGGTTACCCCTCTCCCCCCTTCATATATAGGGGTGTTTGCTTTACCATTTCAATGCTGTCAGCAATGACTCGCCCCAGGTGACCTCATTAAGGGCGACGATCAGTTAACTATACGAGACGCACTGTCTGCGATTTTATGTACCGGTGGCACACTGTTGGGCTCAAGGCTCCATTAACACCTATGGAGCCTGGAGCCCCTTAGGCTTATTTACATACAGTCCTTCATCCTGGTGGTAGAGGCCCTTTTAAGGGGTTAAAATTGAATGCTATTCTCTGAAAGCTAAACATGGACCTTGTGGTCTGATACACCCCATTTATTTAGTTTTTTTTTTCTGCCCAGCACCACTCACTCAATCTTGATTTACATTGAGTATCCTGGTCTTTATTTATGTTGTACTGAAATGATAAAAAAGTGCATAGAAATGAAAATAATGCTTTCTCTGCAAGAGGTCACACATTTTTCTACAAGGCATGCTTATGATACCAGGCATGTCACCTACAAGGGCATATGTTTATATGTAGTAAAGTAGCTGATGGGTTCCCTTTTTTATTGTATCCCTTTTTTACTAGTAATGTAGAATAGAAATTGTGGCGACTAATATTAATTATGTCGTTCCTTGGGTATATATATAAAAATAAGTAATTTCCTTGTTTGTAATGACTTTCATGTTTTAAGAGTATTCAATACTTGCTTGTATTCAATACTTCAGTATTCAATACTTCAACACTTCAATGGTAAAAGGCTAATACCTATATCATAAGATCAGTTGCCGTGCAGGTTAACCTAGTCAAAATATATTGAGTAAGTGAAGAATGTGACTTATTGTTTTATAACAGAGGCGAAGGTCAAATCCACAGTGTGTAGCTTTTCTGATGATGTGTTGTCACAGTAAGATATCAACGAGATTCTATAGTTTTATAATGACTATTGTATGTTTCCCTCCATGGTTCACTGTCTGAGAATCTTTCTTCTGCAAAGTCTAAATTTCACGCCTTTGGACGATCCTTTTCCACTATACAGACCTGTTTCTCCATAATTACAAACTGCAATCAACCTTATTTAGTCTTACATTTGCAATTTGCCACATTCATATTTCATGTCATTTTTATAGTTTTCATGGGCTAGGATGAAGGGGATTTAAATGGGAGTTTCCACAAAAGCAAATTCTCAATCCCCTTGTGATGTTTACACAATAAAGATCATTTTAACCCCTTGCTTTACAATGTTACTTCGTGTTTTTTTTTTTTTTTTTTTATTGCTGTTTTAACTCCTTTAACTCTCTAGGCTGCTCAGTGCAAAATCCCAGGGTGTGGGCGGAGACTCTCTAGCAGACACTTTACTGTATTATGCATCTAGTTCTGTGGGGTGACAATGAGGTTACATTATGAGTGTACAGTTGTATAAACACTTTCATCTGGCTTCTGACGTTGTACTAACACTGACACATAGAGAGGGATGAGACAGATCAGAGATGCATGAGATTCCTATTACACACAGGCATGACAGACACAGGCTGACATACTTTTGCACTGTCAGCTCAGCTACATCTCTGTTCTCACAGATATGTGCCTGCCTCCCACTTCCCACACTGATCACTTATCTCCTTGTAGCTTGCAGCTTCTCTCTGTTGACAATGTGTTTGCTGGCAGTGTGGCCTCCGTGCTCTGTGACTGCAGGGGGCGGGGCTACAGGGACAGAGCAGGGAGAGACAGAAATCTCAGCAGCACGGCTGTCACACAGGAATCCAAAATGATGGCCACCCGACCCTAAGTGAGAAGTTACAGGGTCGTGTCTTGGGGCTACTGAAATTGTGTACAGCAGGACTGATTGGACTTATATCTGTGAAATGCTGCATTTTTGCTATTAACATTAAATTAAAGTTTTATTTTGTTATTCTGCGTACATATAAGAAACTTGTCTTCGTGGGAATACCCCTTTTAAGTCATACAAGCTTCCCATTGATATGTTATGTGATTTTGTCAATTTTCTTTTGTGTTTTTCTGTTGCGGTGAAGATTAATTTATTTTTTGTTCATGGTCTCGGTGTGTGCACTGCTTTTATTTATTTTTAATATGTCACATACATTAGGTTTTAGAAGGACTGTATGACTTCTGTTAGTCCTTCTGTTATTTCCATGCAAGCTGCAATACTATTATTTTTTTTAGCACTTTTGGCTAGGCACCTTTCAGAAAAGTGGGCATGTTAGGGTGGGACTACTCATAGTCCACAGATTTACAATCACTTACACAAGATGTAGGCTAGAGCTCAAATGTGTGCCACATACTATCTGTTGCACACTCTGGCAAAGTGCAGGAGGAGCATCTTGTTTATGGCAATATATGGGGTACTCCAAGCATATGCTGGTTTTCATAAATCTCCCTAAAATATTTAATTAGCCTGAAACTGAAGTATGTCACCTCCTGGCTCTCATAAAAACATTTGGAGAAAGACGTGTGTGTGTGTGTGTGTGTGTGTGTTCAGCACTCCATTCACGTAGGCCTCAGCATGAAAGCCCTGACTCCCGTTCTAGGGTCACATAGATAGTGTCGAGACACAAATCTATAGGACATTTATGGCATGTCCTGTGGATATGTTGTATTTTCTCAAATGTAATAACCCCTTTAGTATGCCTTCTTTAAAATGTTTTAATATTGCCCCGAACGGGCATTTTCGGATGCGGCGATACCCAATGTGTTTGTGATTTTTACTATTTATTTATACATGTTCTATGGAAAGGGGGGTGATTTGAATTTTTAGGTTTTTTATTAAAATTTTTTTTAAAAAAAAACCTGAGGCTGTGATGGCAATGGATCGCCGCTTCCCGATGACGTCACTGTGAGCAACGATCTCCAACAAGATGGTGCAGCCCACGCTCCATCAACTTTTTGAAGCCGCCGACAGGTTTCCTGGTGGCGATGTGTGAGTTAACAGCCGCAATCGGTGGAAATACAAAAAAGGGCCAAGTAATTAAGGGGTCAAGGGTATGGGTGGGTCATAAGACCTCAAGTGCACTGCTTGATAAAGCTTTTCACTAATAAAAACATCATTCAAAACACAAATTTATTATACCGTATTGTGACTTGTGATTTATAACCTGTAAAAGCTACAGCTTAGGGTTTTTTCTCTTGAAACAACTGTCCCTTAACAAAATTTCACTAATTTATTCATTTATTTTATAATGACTATTGTGTTTTTGTCATTGTAGCCACCAGAGAACATTTGTGCTAGAAGTCATGGGAAGACATTGCGGGTAATGACAATGATCTATTTTATTCTTCATTTAGCAATAACTTGCTCCACTATTTATTTTATGTAGTTGTTGAAATGAATATCGGAACTAAAAATGTGTCCCCGCTTTTCTTTTCTTTCTAATAGGTATTTAGCATTAGTTTCTGCTTTGGCATCCGGAGCTGACTGGCTCTTTATTCCAGAATGTCCTCCTGAAGATGGTTGGGAGGATATCATGTGCACTAGACTTGGAGAGGCAAGTATCAAACAGAGGTTTAGGGGGCCCTTATGGTGTAGCTTTCCCATATGAGAAGACTATTACTATAAACCGTACATTATAGTCGGGGGGCCTGGCACAGACTTTGCACTCGGGCCCATCAGCTTCTAGTTACCCCACTGCTTAAGCTGCATAATTTGCCATTTTCATGGTTGCTGTGAAATTATTTATGAGATCCTAAAAACACCTTTGAAAATATCCAGGATACAGTCCCACATGTAGCAATAATTGTATTAATTTTGGCTAGTTATGACGTAGCCATGCATCTTCACATAAAGTTTTTTGTAGTGTTTTTTTCATGTTTTGCTATAGTCTCCTAACAGCTGAGATAAGGTATACTGTGTTTAAGTGTAGTATGCAGTATGTTACTTTGATATGGATTGGAGATTATGTTCATTCTATCTTTAAAACGCTGCAGTGTAATGTGAGCTTAAAGAATGTAGCAGTCTCCTTTGTGTATCAGCCATTCCTGTAGAATGTGAATAGATTAGAGTGTATTCTTAGTTGCTCATAAAACTCATTAATCATGTCATTAGGCTTCCTGAATGCCATGCTTGATGTCAAGGGGGCTGCCTTACAAGGTAGCTAAATGAGGTGTGGTTTTCCTTTATCCTTTAAATTTGCATATTTTCTCATAAAACACTCAGAAGCTAAATTAGTCAACCTTGGTATGTCACCATATACAGTATGTACGGAAAGTATTCAGGCCCCGTTAAATTTTTCACTCTTTGTTTCATTGCGGCCACTTGATAAGATGAAGAACATTCTTTTTTTTTCTTTTTTTTTTCTCATTAATATACACTTTGCACCCGATCTTGGAGAAAAAAAAAACAGAAATGTAGATGTTTTTGTTAATTTATTAAACAAGAAAAAATATTCAGACCTTTTTGAGTAGAAGCACCTTTTGATCTAGTACAGCCATGAGTCTTCTTGGGACACCTGGATTTGGGGATCCTCTGACATTTTTCCTTGCTTATTCTCTAAAGTTCCCTCAAGTTGTTAGCCATTTTCAAGTATCTCCAGAGATGCTCAATTGAGTCATGGCTCTGACAACTCTGTTATTTTAGCTGTGTGCTTAGGGTCATTGTCTTGTTGGAAAGCAAACCTTCAGTCCAGAGCTCTCTGTATGAGGTTTTCATCCAGGATATCTCTGTACTTGCCGCATTCACCTTTCCTTCATTTTCAACCAGTCGTCCAGTCCATGCAGCTGAAAAACGCCCCCATACGTGATGCTGCCACCACCATGTTTCACTGTTGGGATTGTATTTGGCAGGTGATGAGCAGCGCCTGTTTATTTTCTACTCCTACCACTTACAATTAACACCAAAAAGTTTAATCTTTATCTCATCAGACCAGAGAATCTTTGTGTTTTTTGGGAAAACTGTATGCAGCTTTCATATGTCTAGCACTGAGGTAGGGGGTTCCATCAGTACACTTTGCCATAAAGCCCTGACTGGTGGAGCGCTGCAATCCTTCTATTTAAGGATTACCGAAGCCACGTGCTCTTAGCAAGCATTGAGGTGCTGCAGAAAATATTTAGTTAACCTTTGCCATATCTGTGCTTGCCGCAATTTCTGTTTCTGAGCTCCTTGGCAAAAGTTCCTTCTATCTTGATGCCTCATGTGCGTGCACTGTGAGCTGATATTAGATAGGGTGTGCCCTTCCTAATCAGTCCAATCAGTTTAATTAAACAAAGCTGGACTACCAATGAATGAGTAGAACCATCTCAACCGCGATCAGACGGAAATGGACAGCAAGTGAGTTAAATATGAGTGTTCACAACACAAAAACATGTTAAAAAATTAGCAAAAATATCTACATTTCAGTTTTTTTTCTGTCAAGATGAGGGGCACCTAGTGTACATTAATGATTATTCCTGCGGTGGTAGCCAGTATTTTTTTTTTTTGGATCCAGAATTTTGTTGCACTTTTGTTGGGATTTCCTACAAACAGTACTGCAGATATCAAACTGGTAATGCGATTTGTAGTTTTGTCCATTGTGTTTTTTGATGGCACAAAAGCTTGTCAGTTCCTCAAATTAATCTCCAACTGTCAACAAAGAGTTATATGAGAGGATTGAACACAAAAAAAGATAAACAATTTAAAAAGTGCTCGTAATCTAAAACTTTTTATAACATTGAAAGTTTAAAAACTTGAGGTTTATAACAAGTGAAAGCTACCAATTGAACGCATTGGTTTACTATGTGCATCAGTGTCCATATCTATATTTAGAAAATTAAAAAAAAATAAAAATAAACGTATTTAAAAGGTAGGAAATGGAACAAATATCAAGTGTCTCAAAGTAACAAATTGCCAAGAAAAGAGTAATCAGATAGTTCATATGCAGCACCAGATTTATCAATGGTCTCATGAGTGGATGATAAATTTGCGTAAAACTGTGCAAAAAATCAAGTGCATTTGCTTAATTTTAGCCTTACCAGTTTTTTTTTTTTTTTCCTGCAAAACCACACTATATTTTTTTTAATGAGCCGCAGTGATACTTCACGTTAATAGCCGTTTCCAATCGGATTCAGTTAAACGTTAGAAGTTTACCTTTTTAAATCTGTGATTTAAAGAGAACTCTCCTAAAATACCGTATATACTCGAGTATAAGCTGACCGACCAGTATAAGCGAGACCCTAATTTTACCACCAAAAACTGGGAAAAACCTATGACTAGTGATAAGCCGAGGGTGGGGAAAATGCATTGGTCACAGACCCCCCCCCCAGTTATAGCAGCCAGAGCCCCCTAAATATACAGCACTGCCCCAGCGTAGACAGCACTGCCCCCAGAAGTTATAACAGCTTGCCCAGTACGGCCACCAGTAGGTAGTACAAGCAACAGGCCCAGACATAAAAAAAATAAACGTATATATACTCGCCCCATGCTGGCGACCAGCCCGCTGAAGCAAAGAAGAGCAGCCAGGAAGCCAAGAGAGAGCGCGATGACATCAGGGGGCGTAGCAGCGCTGCGCCAGTCGGGGCCATTCGGCGAGGGATGAGTTTATAAGTTTATTATTTTTTTAAGTCCATTTTTAATAAATTATGGAAGTTTGACTCGTGGATAAGCGATGTCGTGAGGGGACGTTTCAGGCAAATTTTTGTGCTGGGAAAAAACTGGCTATACCGCGTATATATGGTACCTGGTTTTCCATAAAATAATCATTCTGATTAATGTAAGAATTCTCCCTCTTGCTACTCTATTATAACAGCTTGATATGGCAAGATGTATTAGGTCTCAAATTTCCTGATTTCAAATCTTCCTGATATTTACCTACGGGGTCAGCGATTATTATTCAGGATTTCCATTAGTGTCTGTGCCAATCAGCTTAATACATGCTGAAAGCTGTAGGGGGTGCCCGCTCTTTTTATTTGCTCTATTTATCAGTTGAAAACAATGCTTTACAGATTTCCTTTTTGTTTTTGTTTTCTGCTCTTTGATGTATAAGGTATGTATTAACAGCAATACATAATTTTTAAGATGTGTAACCTACCATCCAGCTATCGCACGTCTCTTATCAAATACCATAACAAAAGCTTTTGAAGCAATTTTATTTTTATAACAGAAATGAATAGTTCAGTTGGATATATTAAACTATGTCATACACGTCATTAAGTAAAAGAGCTTCTTTCTTGCGGTGAGCAGTGTATAGAAGTCTTTTTGGTTTGTACACTTCACATACAATACAGTTGAAATCTGAAGTTTACATACACTATATATAAAGACACTTATGCATGTTTTTAGCACCATCTTACATGAAATCTGAATAAATATTCCCTGTTTACCACAGTCAGCAGGGCTTTTACGTTTATTCTGAAGTTAAGATGTTTTCCTTTTTTGTACTTGAAAGAAAAGCGTGTTCACTGGAGAACAGAACCATACTCCGTCGGGAGCGGAGGATGGGCTGGACGTTACCATCTTATTTGTACTTGCGTACAATTGTTTGTTCAGATGCCCAAGTCACTTTCAGGTTTCTGGAATTGCACTGAAGGATAAAACAGACTTGTGCAAGTCCACAGTTCTCTTCTTGATATCTTGTCCGATTGCTTCTTTGTATAATATCATGGGAAAGTCTAAGGAACTGTTCTAACTACCCATGGCAGCAAATTTTAACTCCGCTTTAGTTTTATAAATTGCTATAGGAAAATCAAAGTTGATCTCTTATTGTTTGCAGTGCAAAGAGAGTCTGCTCTCTTAGGACACATAAATATCCAACCAAGTGTATGATCAAACTTCGGTTTAAAACTTGTGAAAAGGGATTAGCCATTGGAAACACTCAGTCCATACGCTGTCAAGAGGAAGTTACAGGCCCGACCGAAGCTGAATGCAACAAACCGCCTAAAGGGGGAGGGATGTATGTAATATGGGGATAAAAAGGACACCAAAACATTTTCTTCAAGAAGTTTATTACAAAGTTTACTATTGTCTGCTGCACTATTGTGTTTTTCCATTTTGTTAATAGTTTAGTTACGCTTTAGCTTTTTCGTAGCTGTTCTCTCATATTGCCTCTTGTGTTAGATGCCTCGGTACGATAGTTGCATTGGATATATGGAACTGTAACTAAAAATAAAGCTCCAAGATTTGTAGGGGTTTTTCCCTCCATAGCAAATTAATGTTCTTGTTTGTATGATAAAAAGTTATACTATTTTCCAATATCTTTCTGTATCAATTCTTCAGTTTTCTAGATCTCTGCTTGCTTTCATTCTATAGAAAGCTTCCATGTCTACATCCAGTGGACAGAAATCTGACCATGGGATGCACACCTGCAAGCTTTCTTGTTATATCAGAACAGCTGTGCATAAAGACATTCCTGTTTGTGACCATGGTCAGATTTCTGTCTACTGGATGTAGACATGGAAGCTTCCTATAGAATGAAAGCAAGCAGAGATCTAGAAAACTGAAGAATTGATACAGAAAGTATATTGGAAAATTGTATAACTTTTTGTATAGCTTTTCATCATACAAACAATACCATTAAATTGCTTGAATGGGAATACCCCTCTAACACTCTGCAACAGTGTATGGTCAAAACTAATGGTCACCTCCCTTTAACATCATTTAATTGCATAAGTTGAAGCCCCCACCTCCCATTACTCACAAAATAAAATGGGTGAAATTCAGGAAAACCCCGGTTTCTCTAGTTTCCATGTATTGGATAGGGTACTGATCATTCATAATTGCCAAAAAAAAAACCCTAATTCTGCATTCACAGGAACTGAAAAGTTAAGCGGATCAATAGAAATCCAACCTTGGCAGTTTTGTTTTTCTACTTAACATGTGAACAGGGCAGACACAAATCAGAGAAACTTTACAGGCCATTCTTTTTGCTTTTTACTTTCCCTAATTGTTGAATACAGTTGCCATTTTTTTATGAATATGAAGCGCATAATAAATTTACTCCTTTAATATTCATCCTTTACTTCCTGCCATCAGGAAAACTTTACTGTCCACCGTGATTCTCTGAGCTACAAAAAAAATGGCAGCCAAAGGACACCAGTTGTTGTTGGTATCTCATAAGTATTTTGGTTTGGGGGTTGCTGTTTATACCTTATTAGTTCTGCCATTTACTTCATTGTGCTTTGAGATAGTTTATACCCTTATTTATGATTGACTTTCCCATCATATATTTTCACCTCTAGGGATGCTACATTTACATTTTCCTCACAGATATCAGATTCAAAGGTAGGTTAAAATAGAGTTTACATATAAAATTTTAGAATTGTTTTTAGCTGTAGGCACAGTATGACTAATTCTAATCCAGTCACACTTTTAATCTAGTTCAGTTCCTGTCCCTTTCGCTGTACAAGGAACTGTTTACTTATGTTGTTGCATAGCTGTTGCAAACTGAAACCAGTTAAGGGTTTGTAGCTATAAATCAGCTGGGTGTTCTCTTTATCCTCAGGATTTGTGAAAGTTGGACACAGGCGTAGCACTTTTTTGATGTTTTCAGCTTAAAGGGGTATTCCCACGAAGACAAGTTTCTAATATATGTACTCATGATAACAAAATAACACATTCGAATTCACTGTTATTAATAAAAATGTAGCATTTCACAGATAAGTCCAACCTGTCTCTGTCAGTCCTGCTGTACACAATTTCAGTTTCCCCTAGACACGACCCAGTTAGTTCTCACTTGGGGTCTGGTGGCGGCCATCTTGGATTGGGATCGTGCAGATGAGAATTTTATTGTGTATTGTCTATGCTGTGTGGCAGTATCCACGTCCCCTGCACGCAGCTCAGAGACACTGATCATATCCTGTCAGCACATGGTGAGCAGAGAGAGAGGCTGCAAACTACAAGCTACAAGGAGATAGGAAGGAGGAGGTAGGCACATATTTGTGAGATGTAGCAGAGCTCACAATGTAACAGCCTTTGTGTAATCATCTCATGTATCTCTGATCTGTCTCATCTCTCCTTCAATGTGTTAGTACAATGCCAGAAGCCAGATGAAAGTGCATATAAACCCTGTACCCCACAGAACTAGATGGGTCATAATGTGTCTGCTTAGAGAGTCCCACCCACACTCTGGGATTTTACACTGAGCAGCATAGAGATTGATAGGAGTTAAAACAGCAATAAAACTGAGTAAACTGTAAGGTAAGGGGTTATAACGATTTTTATTGTGCTAACATTACTAGGTTATTGAGATGTGAGACTTTTTTTTCCTGGGAAAACCCCTTTAAGACTTAAAATACATCTTTGACCCCGTTAAGATTTAATAAAGCTGGTTAACAACCTTCATTATACATGCACTCTGTGACACAGATTTCAGCTGGTAGAGGAGCTGATATCAAAGGGAGCAAGGGGCTGGCTGTTGAAGTTGCAGGGTGGTCTAAGGCAGTGTCGAGACACAGCTTTGGCAAGGAGAGTTAGAATGCTTATACCAGTGATAGCAAACCTTTTAGAGACCAAGTGCCCAAACTACAACAAAGACCCGCTTATTTATCGCAAGTGCCAACACAAACATTTAATTTGTTATTTATACACCCTTCTCTGTCACAGCTTTCATTTATACCAGCTCCCTGAGGACACCAATAAAGCAGAAAATAGTCCCAGGTACAGCTGTCACTTTAAAATAGCTCTGTGCACAGCAAATCCTGGGCTGTCTGGGACTGCAGGAAGATACCTGGAGTCATCTCTGGTGATGGCCTGAGTGCCACGTCTGGCACCAGTGCCATAGGTTAGCCATCACTGGCTTATACAAACTCTCTGCCAGGGGCAGACAGGAACGTCTTTTCACTGGAAATATTCCTGGTGGGCTGACAAGTCTTGGGGCAGAAAGATCCATGTACACACTTAAAGGGGTTTTCCTATGAATCAAGTTAGTCCCTATCCACAGGAGGCAGGCTATTACACAGATTGACAGTTCTCATAGTAAAAAGACCTGTGGCCTCTGGTGATTAACCCTTGATTTTTCCAGACTGAGACAGTGCCCCCTCGTCTTTTGATTTGATTTAATCTGAAACGACTTACCACCATATTTTATGTATGGACCATTCATATATTTATATTAATAAATCACGTCCCCTCGTCGTCGTCTTTTTTCCACACACACCTCTGTTATAAGCCTGAGCAACCACTTTGATAAATAAATATATAATATACATATATATTCATGAGTAATTTCACTGGTGGAGTGGCACATTTATCAAGGTGCAACAGTATGAGTGTTCTAGATTTACTATAGGCTGCATGATATCTTTTTTTCCACCGGAATTACAAAGAAGCTATTATGACATTTCTAAACGCAATTGTGTCATGTGCATGCAGCCTAAAAGTTTGGTGCCAATTTTGGTGTGCACAGCAAAGGTGAGAAGCCATATCGTCTTGTTTAGTTGAATGTGTACTCTGTGCATTAGAGACGTTTATCCAGACATCCATGTTTTGGAGCCTTCTCGGGATTGTGAAACTGGTATTTAGACATAACAGTTGTGGTGCTGTCGACACAAAAATAAATTGGTGCTTAAAAGAACATGCCTAACATACAATGTAGAAATAGATTACTACTAAAAAGTATGTGTTTTTTTTATACTCCTGAAAGACCATTAGAAGTAGCAGAAGTGAGCTTTTGGTAGAGGAGACAGTCTCATGATATCTTAGGTTTTTGAGTCACAGATTTTCTAATTCGGATGTCGATGTCTTGTACGACAGTTCCTTTTATTGAACGTCTGTTATTTTGGGTTGTATTGTGTTGTTATCCAGTGTTAGGCTACATTTGCACGACCGTATGGGGAAGTCATATGTACGCAAGCTGGCGGCCGTTCATACGTCCCCCATAGACAACAATGGACACACGGAGCAATACGGTGTTCCGTACATGGGGGAAAAAGATAGAGCATGCTCTATCTTTCCCCTTGTTATGGCCTGTACGCCATGCATTTCTATGGAGAGGGGAGTGGTCGCTTCTCTTCCTTTCCATAGTGCCAGATGTATATGCCTGTCCGGCTACGGCCTGGGGGTTATACGTTCGTGTAAATGTAGTTTAACCATATAAAGCCTGGTTAAAATCACATTGTTTGCATCTATCCCGACCTACAGGGAACATGATCATGTATACAGTGGGATGCCTTGTAACCAGGGGCAATGCTAGGGTGGTAAAAGATCCAATGCATGTGTATCACACTTTTAGTAATGCCCCCTCCTGTACATAACCCTCTCACATTTGGTTGTGCCAATAACCACATTACTAAGGGTATATACAGCTACAGAAATCCCTACATGTTACATACAGTGGGGCACATTTACTTACCCATCCCGTTGCATCCGCCGATCCGGAATGTCCGATGAGGATTTGGAGCTTCCGCAATTCACTTACAGGGTGCACCCGATTTCTTGAATGTGTCGCTTCCCCGCTCAGGTCCGCCGGAGTTCACCTACTTCTTCCCAGTGCAAGTGAGTGCTGATCTTGCGACACAATTAGAATTTTAAATTCCGCGGTTTGTCCGAATCAGTTGGGTAGTCTGACGACCACGCCCCCCAATTTGTGTTGCATGAAAGCCGGTGCCACAATCAGATCACGTGCGACACAATCCCCTGTGCGATCCAGCGCAGAACAGAAATAGTCAGGAAACCCAAAAGATTTGCGGTCCGTGGAACCTTAGTAAATGTGTCCCAGTGACTGCTGGTGACATGTCCACTTCACTATTAGGCATCACCAATTCTCCTTCCTTTGGAGTTCACCACACAGACGTGTTATGTCCTTCATTGTCCCGAAATCTTGGTTCTATGAAGGCGCTTTCACATGTTGCAGTTAAAAATGCATAGCAATCAGTTTTGAGGTGATTTTGGGTGCAGTTTTGTTAAGTGAACAACATTTGTGGAACAGGTTTCCGCTTCAAACT
Source organism: Engystomops pustulosus (assembly GCA_019512145.1). NCBI lineage: Eukaryota > Metazoa > Chordata > Amphibia > Anura > Leptodactylidae > Engystomops > Engystomops pustulosus. The sequence continues at coordinate 37,769,575 of CM033648.1, read as the reverse complement.
CAAATTCACCCGTTCAGATCAGGTCTTTCACACCAGGCGCTAGTTATCCATCACATAACCATCACTGGAAACTCTTGTGAGCAAACAGAGGTCCCATCCTACTGCCATGTGTGAACATACCCCCTGTAATGTGCCCATACAGATCTCCCTATGTTCTCCCTCTTACCACACTCCTGCAACTCTGTGCACTGCTTCCCCCTGTAGGTCATGTGATCGTGACTTCATCACAGGTCCTGCAGAGGAAGCAGTGTACACTGTGCAGCTTCTCATCGTGTTCTGTGTCCAGAGGACACAGTTAAAGGGAACCTACCACCACGAAACTACCTATAAAGGTAGATTGGGTGGTAGGTGGATCAATAGGACGTGAGGATAGCCCTTTTAAGGGCTAATCCTCACGTCCCCGCAATGTTTTGAAAACTTCTATTGACCCGATATTAAAATTTTCTTATGCGGCTACTGGGGCGTGGAGTAGCCGCATCTGAGGTTACACGAGGCGGCTACTCCACGCCTCGCGCAGACAGCAGATGTGCCGGACGAGGGCGCGCAGCTCCTCGTAGCTGCGCGCCGAAGATTTTTGGCAGGAGGAGAAAAGAGGCTACCGGTAGCCGCATAAGAAAATTTTAATATTGGGGCAATAAAAGTTTTCAAATCATTGCGGAGAAATGTATACAGATTACATATGCTGCAGCATACAGTGACATTCTATAGTGTTTTTCAGACTTTGTAACAAGAGTAATGCATGACCTACTGATGCTCGCAACATACTGTTTTGCCATTTTTTTTTTAATTTATAGTTTTGTTTTGTTTTTTTGTGGAAGAACCTGACTGATTTTCATGGAACCTTGATGTTTATATTTGTGGAGATGGTTCCATTACAGTATTTTCAAGAACATGATGTTGTCCATAGGTTCTTAGCTATGTAAAAATACAGGCAACAATGTCAACACTGACAAACCAAAATTGAACAGTAACTAGATTTTTTTGTTTTTTTGTTTTTAATTTCCCTGATACAGTCTCGAAGTCGAGGTTCAAGACTGAACATTATTATCATCGCTGAAGGAGCCATTGATCAGAATGGGGAACCAATTACATCTAATTATGTGAAAGAGGTATTTCATTAAAATGGCTTCACTTTTAATGTATTAAAGGTGTCGAAGTATTAAAGAGGACCTTTCACTACCTCACTTACATGGGAATTAGCATACTGTATACTATACCTATAGCATTCTGTAGGGGCTGCTACATAGAGTCACGGGCACTTAGAATTTTACCTTCTAGCCCCCAAGGTTGCGTAGTTATTAGTCCAGAGATGTGACCATTATAATCGGTGTTTGGTCAGAGAGGAGGAGCTGGGGGTGGAGCTGAAGGCATGTGTTATGCTAATCTTCTCTCATACAGTGTTGAGATGTAATTTCTCTATGTGCATCTAAAGGCTATGTTCACATACATTCTAATATTCTGTTGACATTGCGTTTACAAAGTGTTTACAAAAATGCAATGTTACACGCATTGGTAAGTGACACAAATGCTGCGTAAATGTGACGCGAACGCCACGTAAAAGTGACAAACGCTGTGTAACCGCAAACGTAATGCTTCTTAAGAGTAAACGTGCCGCAAACGCTGAGTAAGAGTAACCGCAAGCAAAACTGCCTTAACATTGTGATTATGTCAACAGTATATTAGCAGAATGCGTGTGAACACAGATGAACATGGAAAAAACATAATAGCTTCTCTGGCATTGCCTGCCACTGATTGGTCAGTATGAGAGAAGATTAGCATAACACATGCCTCCAGCCCCAGCTCCTCCTCTCTGACCAAACACAGAATACAATGGTCAGAAACTGGGATTGATGTCTCTGCAACTGGGGGGGGGGGGGCTAGAAGGAAAATTTAAAGTGCCCTTGAATCTGTGTAGCAGTCCCTACAGGATGGTATGATAATCTTCACATGTGTGAGGTGGAGAAAGGTCCTCTTTAATATTAATTCGAATAAAGTTAATACAACCTGTATTCTCCATTGGGTTCATAAGGCTTGTTGTCTGAAGAATTTGTTGGATTATCTCTCTAATTTGCTACGATACTTATAAAGGGTATCCCACAATACCTTTGGATTGATTTGGGTATGTCTGAAAAAAATTAATAAATGGCGAAAATGTATAAATAGTAATCTAGTATTCGTTTTCTTTATCTAGCTTGTTGTTAAGCGCTTGGGCTTTGATACCAGGGTCACTGTTCTTGGACATGTGCAGAGAGGAGGAACACCGTCAGCTTTCGACCGTGTCTTGGTAGGTATAAGCATTTTTCCAGTACTAAAACTGATTGTTAAAAACTTAAACAATTGATATTATACTCCTGTGTCTATTAGTTAAGCTTGACCAATACCCAAAGGGTCACTAAATATTAGTTACCTACTGACACCATTTATTCAATACGCCTGAATTTAAGCAATACAATATTAATAAAAATAAATAATTTTTTTTTAAATATATCATCTTAAATGTTTCTTTTTACTACAGAGCAGTAAGATGGGCATGGAAGCAGTTATCGCTTTGATGGAAGCAACTCCACGAACTCCAGCCTGCGTGGTTAGTCTCTCTGGTAACCAGTCCGTACGGCTGCCATTGATGGAGTGTGTTCAAGTCGTAAGTGTATTTTCTCTTTTGACATTTCTATTATTGAAGAGATCAAAATCTGCAACAATGAGCTTTTTGGCCCACCATTAACACCTATGATGGAGCTGGAAACTTTTTGCTTTTGTGTAGGGGCCTAAACCTTTCTGTGCGATTTTCTACTTTGTTGGCCAAAACATCTGTTCAGTGTTCAGGGGCTGGGTGGATAGGCTAATAATCAAAATTCCTGGGCAACTCCTTTAAAGGGGTTGTCCAAGAGTTCCAAAACATTAGGAGCCGGGCTGGGGCAAATGTTTTTTTAAAAATAACCTCCTCCTTGGCTCCTGAAGTTCTGCACGAGGTCCGTCTGATGTCCCTGTTTACAGGGACACGGAAGCTGTGCTTGAGGAGTCCCTCCCAGCCGCCTCTATCTCTCAGCATTGTACCAGGTGCTAGAAAATGGTGACTGGTGGGAATGGCCGGTTGGAAGCTCCCCGAGCACAGCTTCCGTGCCCCTGTAAATAAACAGGGACACGGAACAGACGGACCATGGCAACAAATGAGGTGAGTACATGTTTATTTTTTTAGAAAGCTCCTAAATTTTTTTTTTATCTTTTATATACTTCTTTTCTATGAATACAAAGTTTAAAAACAAGTAAATTGACTTATAATGTGCTCTTTCATTATTTCAGACGAAAGATGTTCAAAAAGCTATGGAAGAGAAAAAATTTGAGGAAGCAATTCAGTTACGGGGAAGGTGAAACATTCTTTCTTATAATTTTGTAGCAATCTTGGAATTAATACTGTATGGTTCAATAAACATTATCTTTAACCCCTTCCTGCTCCGTGGCGGATATATCCACCGCTGAGCGCACGATGTGAAAGTCTTCACTTCGTGGCTACTGGGGCATGGAGTAGCCGTGCTGTGGAACAGGAGTTACTGCTACTTCACACCCATTTGGCTCTTTCAATCTCTCCTACCCCAGTCTTCAGCGCTCGGCACACAACAGCCTAGGTACTGGACCCTGAGATGCCTTAGTAGATAGATCCATGATGGTAGGTTTCCTTTTAATGTCCTCAAATGGTGTATTACACATTTTAAAGCCAAGTTAACATTTGCTATATCAATGCAATACAAGTCAATGCAAACGGTCCTGCTACACCCACACATCACTGCTAAGTACAAAAACACAACCTGCTACTCGCAACTGATATATAATAAAAGTTTTTACTGTTTATCCAAAAAGGTTTAAAATTTCCTGTATTCTCCCTCTACTCGCCATGTATGTGACTGATCAAATATATATATGAAATCATGAAGGATCCTTCACTCAGACTAGATCAATGTTGTACTTCGTGAAATAAAGCAATGTGCGGTATCAAGTAATGACCTTTCCTATGTTGCCACTCACTAAGCTTTTTTTGCCAAAAAGTTGAAAGCTTTTAAAACCTTAGATCAGCATATGTAAATTTACCCATACTAGTCACAAATCTGGGGAGCAGCTTGCCGTAGCCTTGCTAAATCACCCTGTGATGTGTCATCCACATGACCCTGAATTTCTGATGCCAGCCTAATGCCTCCTGAACTGCCAGCCAATTCATACTTTGTGACTGCAATGAGAGCATGACTGAATGGACTTGCTCCCTACCCCTGTGCTGTCACACGGTGCGTTCTTGGTGCACTAAAAAAGCATCTGTTTTAAACATGCGGTTTACCATGTGTATGGCTGGTTGGAATCTGTTTTTCTTGATTTCTGCAAGTGTAAGCATATGTATTAACATTTTTCACAGCTTCTTACACTTTCAGAAATGAAGAAAAACTTATTCAAACCAGCCAAATGCAAGGTAACACATAAAAACACATGCATTTACAGGGCGTTTAAAAACAAAGAACGCACCGCGTGACAGCACCCTAAAGTTGTAAAAGCTCATAACTTGACCTTTTCAGCTACAGAAAGCAAAATAAGAGGCATCAATGGGAAAGGTATTTTTTTTAGCCTATGTATGTTCCATTGTTTTTCTTAATCTGTACAACATGACTATTATGCAATGAATAGTTTGTGCCTTTCTCTAGCTATGGAAACATTGCTAGCTGCCTTGCTTGTTTTGGTGTATTTGGTAGTAATCATACTTGGGCTACCCAGACCGAGGCATAGTGTTTGGTGTGTATCAGTGTCACTTTGTTATCTTGCTGCTAAACCTAGGTGCTGGGCTCCGCACAAGGTAGCTCTTTCGCTTCCGTTTTGATGTTGTAGGAAGGGATTTATTGCACTTGCACTTTATGACCAGGAGTTTATATGCTCTATATTTCGTTGGAGCCATCTGGTTTATGCAAGGATTTATTTGTTGAATTTGTATTAATGTTTACAATATTGAGATTTGGGATACTGATACCACCTTGAACCAGGTACTTACTTACTTACTTTGTGACTCGTGATTTACTTGTATGTTTCAAAACTATCGGTCATGGTTGGAGGATGGAGTAAAGTCTTTGTACTTGCCCCATCCTGTGTTTTTTTTTTTTTTTTTGTAGTAGTAGTAGTTTTTCAATTTGATTTTAAATTTCATGTGTATATATATTTTCATGAATTAATAAAGATTATATTGTGTTATTTCGGTCCATTTTAGCACACTCTTTTTCTCTGTGTTTATTATGATATATTATATTCCCCGGGTCCACACACCAAAAATATCTATTAGCTGTAAGTGTTTGGGATGTTTTATACCTCATGTAGTCATAAATTCTGTAACATTTTTTGATGACCTCTTTTTATAGGAGTTTTGAAAATAACTGGAACATATACAAGCTGCTTGCACATCAAAAGCCGTCTGAGGAGAAGGTAATAGTCTACTTGTCACTTCATCCAGATTTTACCCAAATATAACCTACATCTTTGCATAGGACTTGTAACCTTCTCAGTGCGCCAAGTTTTTTTTGTTTTTTTTTTTGCACCAGTAATGTGCAGTTATTGGGACAGGACAGTTTACTCATAGGCACAATAGCCCCTTTTAGAACTTGTTTAGAACCATTGGCAGCTCCGATATTCATGCACTATTTACATTAGTCTGTATGTTTTTCAAGCTGCTTCTCAATGAATGAGAGAGGGGTTTCGCTGTCAAACTTTCTGTTTTCGTTATCTATTCTCTATGGGAGACAGTATAGCGGTTAGTCTTTGTCTATTTGAGAGTGAAACTGCTACATATGACAAGTTATCTAACGGTCCATTGTACTGTTTTGTTTTGTGTACAAACCCTGAAAGAGTTTAGTCACTTTTTAAAGGTTTAGATAAATCTCAGACAAAATGATGCATTTAATTACCCTAGCTAATTTAATATGGTACCAAAAGAAAATTTAAAAGCAACACAGCTGTCAAAGACAACAGGTGACAAAATGGTGGGTGCACACAATAAAAAGGCTGGGCTTCAGCTCCTCCTCAAATAGATTCAAAGAAATGGCAGCACAACGAGAGTTGTGATGAAAAAAGGTGAACCGTTGATGGCAACATTTCGGCTTTATTTATGTGAACTCTTTTCAAGCCCCCTGCTGCCCAGTATATAGCCAGTCAGCCCCCCATTATGTAGCCAGGCCACCCTCTGTTCCCCAGTATGTAGCCAGCCAGCCCCCTGCCGCCCCAGTATGTATGTAGCCAGCCAGCCCCCTGCCAACCCCAGTATGTATGTAGCCAGCCAGCCCCCTGCCAACCCCAGTATGTATGTAGCCAGCCAGCCCCCTGCCGCCCCAGTATGTATGTAGCCAGCCAGCCCCCTGCCGTCCCAGTATGTATGTAGCCAGCCAGCCCCCTGCCGCCCCAGTATGTATGTAGCCAGCCAGCCCCCTGCCGCCCCAGTATGTAGCCATCCAGCCTTGGTGGAGCTACATTAAAATTGACACGGCTGAGATTTCATGTGAAATTTTATGCTAAAACTATTGACCTCTATTTTTTATTTTCTTAAAATTTAGAGCAACTTTAGTATTGCCATTTTGAACGTGGGTGCTCCAGCTGCGGGAATGAATGCTGCTGTGCGGTCTGCTGTGAGAATTGGCATTTCCGAGGGCCATAAAATCTACACTGTACATGATGGATTTGAAGGACTGGCAAAAGGACAGGTATTTTCTCACATCAGGTTTCTTGGATTCACCGTAAATCCAAGATCCACTGTCTCAATCATCAGTTTATTAAAAAAAATTGTATACACTGTATATACTGAAACACACATTTTGTTTTTATGTTTTGTCTAGATTAATGAAGTAGGATGGCATGATGTTGCTGGATGGCTTGGCCGTGGTGGGTCAATGTTAGGAACAAAAAGGTATGTGAAAAATGTGTAAATTATAATCTTTCTAGTCTATAATCTACAGGACAGTGTTGATTAAAAGAGTCAGTAGTTAATCGTATACTTCGGCAAACCACACGGTCCAATAATGCTGTACTTGGACCTGTCATATCTGCAATTGGTGGGGGTCCATTCAAAAGCCTCATATCATTATTACATTTGAAATGACACTTCCTACTTCAATCACAGTAACTTGATATTTCATTAATCACACTAAAGACCAAAGCTGTTATGTATGTGAGTGCCCGGCGTAGCTGAGCGCAGTGATAGGCAGTTTCCACAACTCCCATAGTATTGCTTGCTTGACCTGCTGCTTCATTCAATTAGTGAGAATGGGATTTTGTGTGACTATGATCGGCAGATGTGCCAGCAGTTTGACCTCCACCGATCAGGTTGACAAACGCTTTAATTGTAATATATCCTCAATTGTGATTTTCAGTCATTAAAAACAGGGGAGAAGAGGGGAAGAGGGGATTTGCCTAATCAAATTTCTGTCAACATTGGGGCTTATTTACGAAGGGTCCCACAGCTTCATTTCCGTCAGGTTTTCCGGCGTGTTCGGGGATCGCGGTGCTGTGACAGGGAATTAGAAGGGGATTGTGTCGCACGCGATCGGATTTTGGCGCATCAGCATCGCCTTTCATGCGACATAAATTGGTGGCGGGCCGTCGGACTATCCAACTGATTCATACAAAACACACATGTGAATGCAATGTTAATGCACACATTTACAGTGTTAAAGAGGACCTGTCACTTTTAAAAACGGCACTTGGAGCCTCTTACTAAATTAACGTATATACTCGAGTATAAGCCGAGTTTTTTGAGCATAAAAAAATCAAACTCTGCTTATACTGGGGCAGGGGATGCTGGCAGGCTGTATACTGGGGCAGGGGATGCTGGCAGGCTGTATACTGGGGCAGGGGATGCTGGCAGGCTGTATACTGGGGAGCCTGTGACCAATGCATTTTCCACCCTCGGCTGATCAATAGGTTTTCCCAGTTTTTTTTGTGGTAAAATTAGGGACCTCGGCTTGTACTCGGGTCAAGTATATACGGTAAGCAGCTCCTAGTGCTACAACAGACCCAGCAATGTTAGTGTTACTGCAGGCACTGGCGCACTGTACACTAGAAACGCCGGACCACGCTGGAAGCGGTCTGGCGTATTCATGACGGGGCGGTCCGAGGCACTGCCTCTTCCCTGGTCCGCTCCGCCCACTCCATAGGCCAGCATGTTATGCGGCAGTCACTGACCCCTCATGAATAAGCAGGACTACTTCCAGTGCGGTCTGGCGTTTCTAGTGTACATCGCAGCAGTGTCTGCTAGCGTTATCAGAGGTTTCCGCTAACGCTAGCAGTGTAACACTGCTGCGTCTGTTTTAGCACTAGGAGCTCCTTACTTTAGTAAGCAGCTCCTAGTGCAGTTTTTATAGGTTTTATAGGTTTTTAACAAATGCAAGTGTTTACAAGATGTTAACACGTTAAAAATGTGTTTGAAAACAAATGCGTTAATGCACCCTTATATTCTAAGTCCACGATTTTATCAATCTTGATTATGTGATACACTTTACAGCTGCCTCATGACCATAGGCAGCAATAGTCTGAAGCTGACTCGCTGAGGTCCATGGGAGTTTTTGAGGCACAGAAATTTGAGTTGTAAATATCATCTATTGTCAGGAGTAAATACAATTAAGGTAATTTCTCTAGGGCAGTGATGGCTAACCTTTTAGATCCTGAGTGCCCAAACTTCAAACAAAAGCCACTTATTTATGGCAAAGTGCCAGCACAGCAATTTAGGCAGTAATTTATTGCTGAGGACACCAACGCATTTGAAAGGAGGAGGGCAAATACGGACTATTTGCAGCTTCTCTCCAGGGTCCCTGTGTACAAGAAGAATTGTTGGGCCAGCATTCTTTGAGCCTTGTCAGGTCAACTCTATTCTGGGGTGATGTTCTGGATGCCCACAGAGATTGCTTTGAGTGCCGCCTCTGGCACCCGTGCCATAGGTTCGCCACCACTGCTCTAGGGGGTTAAATTCCATTGTAATCCTGTCTGTATCACAGTATCATTAGGACCTGGTGAATTCAATAAATGTCAGTGAGAGCTGTGTACTGTGGCGTTTATTGCCATGGACATGACACTTACTGTATTTAATGCTTGATAATTATTACATTTTATCATTGTTTTTTTCACTTTTTACTTTTTAAGAACAATTCCCAAGTCATGCATGCAAAACATTGTGGAAAACATAAGAAAATATAATATCCACGCTCTTTTGGTCGTTGGTGGATTTGAGGTAAATTTTATATGTTTAGAAAACTAAAGCCGTACTCAACACAAGGATATATTCTCTGCACAGTATTGGATTGAGCTATAGATACTAAGGCTGCTGTTTTTAGTACAGAAAACAAAAATTCATGCATTTTTTAAATATTTTTTGGGGATTGGATTTACTATTCATATTCATTTGTTAATTTTATTTCATTAATTTGACCTGCATCTGTGTGGAATAAAAAATATATACTAAAATGTCGATGTATCAAACCAAGGCTGGACACAAGTCTTCCCTGGAAACTCTGGGGCTTGTTAACTAATGTCTAGACGGTCTATCTATGTATCTGTCTTTCCCGGATACCAGTTCTCTAGTTACATCTGCATTATAACATAAATCTGATTCCATTCATATGTTTAAGCACCAGCTCCTATGGGAATTATTTAAACAGATCCTAGCTGGTTTTCTGTTATCAAAATCAGGATTTTATGTGAATTAATAGTGAATGGTAAAATAATATTGTATTTATAATGTTGTCTGTATGGCTAGAATTCAGTCACTAATGGACGACCAATCTGCTTTTTAAAATCCTTTAAAGGAAATCTGTCATCCGTAATGGCCATAATGAACTGCAAAATGTGCCAAGCATAGGCACTAGAGAGCTGTGTAAGCATATCTTTGTGTGTGCTGTAAGTAGAAGCAGGATTAAAAGTGAGCTTTTCATCTTGGTTTGCAGCTCCTGCAAATGCTTTGGGTGAGACTTTCAGCCTGAAGAGCTTTCTGTTTGCAATTCTGTTCCACAGTCCCTGCCCACTACTGAGTGACTGAAACTATCCAACCAATCCAGCTCCAACTAGTAGTAGAGGGGAGGGGCACAATAGTGCAGAAAGTAGAGGGGAGGGGCACAATAGTGCAGAGAGCAGAAAGCTCTTCAGGCTGAAAGACCCACCCTCAGCCCTTGCAAGAGATGCAGACCTGGATTATAACATCACTTTTAACTGTCCTGTCACTACTAACAACATACACAAAGGCAAGATCTCACAACTGTCTACCTTTGTATGGTCAAAACTCCTTTAAAAGTTGTCTTGTGTTTGTGGGGGGGGTAGAGATTTCAGCAAGGAGACCTTTTTGTAAGGACCCTTGAACAAAGTGCTCCCTGGCTGCAGATTTAATGCCGTTCCTCACTGTTGTTTTTTACAGGTGCAGCAGTCTTTTGACGGTCTTTACAATTTTTTGATTTTGACAGTACCTCATAAATCCATGCTGTGATTTATATTCATTTATTTATGTCTTTTATAGGCTTATGAAGGAGTGCTACAGCTTGTTGAGGCACGGGAACAATATGAAGAACTCTGTATCATCATGTGTGTTATCCCTGCTACTATAAGCAACAATGTACCAGGAACAGATTTTAGTATCGGTTGTGACACCGCCGTTAATGCAGCCATGGAGGTAACAAAAACATATTGCAATCATTTTCATACACTTTTTGGGAATTGGGATGAAGCCAAATGTCCCTTTTCTGTTTCTGTGTTTCTTTTTTTTTATTCCCCTCCCACAACTTTTTTCATATTCCCTTCACATAGCAGTGTAAGGGCTAAACAAGCCCTTCAGTTTGTTATGTTGAAAACATCCACATATAAAACTGAACCCCCCAGTGGCACCATTTAATATTCTGTGTTATGTACTAAGAGCCAAAAAAAAAAAAAAAAAAGCCAAATGCGCCTGAAATCGATGAAAAAAAATGATAAAGCTTTGACATTTTTTAATAACTTAAAATTTTGAATTATTATTTTTTTTTTTTTAAAGTTGATAAATTGGTAATTTTTCCTAAAGTTGGATTATAAGGAGGGGCTACAGAAAAGGATTATTATCCATTATAATGGTCCCATTTCTCTTGCCCCCTGCCTGTATGCCAGCCTCCTCTATGCATCCTACCACTAAGGCTATATTTACACTGCCGTTGCCCGCCTGTAGCGGGCAACGGCAGTGTACGGGGAGAGGAGGAGGAGGTGAGCACAGCTCACCCCCGCCCCTCTCCACAGGAAGTAATGGCGCACGGCGCCGTATTACGGGTAAAGATAGGACAGGTCCTATCTTTTTTCCCGGGTATGGAGCAGTGCGGTGCCGCACGTGTGCTGCACCGTACCTCTCCCGTAGGGCGCTGTGCGCCCATTGCCGTCTATGGAGGACGTATATCGGCCGTATATACGTCGGCCGTATATACGTCCTCCATACGGTCGTGTGAATGTAGCCTAACTCTTTCTTTTTTTCCCCCACTTTGAAAAATTCCTATACTTTCCTTTTCCTGCTCCCTGGAACCAGCAGTAATCCTCTTCTCCTCTTTGTCGCCGCTGTACACTGGGCTGAACCCGGAAGACACAATGATGTTCAGTTTCAATGATGATCACATTTCACCTTCCGGCTTTAGTGTGTACAGTAGCTGTAGAGATGAGAAAAGACAAAAGTTCTTTGGCTCTGGCCCTGGGGATGGGGACCGCTGCCCTAGGAAGTCTGATAGTTCATATAGTATACTACAATACAATACCTGTGGGGGCTGACACCTGCCACATACATCAGTTGGCTTTTTGACATTCAGCCATGTAAACAACATGCAGAATATTTATTAGAATATATTTTCTGAACAAATAACAACATACATGTAAGTCTGCAAGACCTGGAAAATGTGCCATATAAGAAATGTATGTACTTGTCAGCAGCAAAAGTATAGCCTCCTTTATGGATTCCCCTTAAGTTTTATGTACCCTATTTTTCTGACTACAAGATACCCCTTACTATAGGACGCACCCTGGATTTAGTCATCTTAAAAATTGTATTTGACACCAAATATACAAGCATTCACATGAACACCTACCTCTTCTTTATACCCAGTCCCAGTGGCAACTTGTCCTCCGACCCCATCATGACATATCTGTCAGCAATAAAGGGTTACAGGACCTGCCAGTGATGCAGGAAGCATATGATCATTTATGTGCCTCTGACATCATTCCAGGTCCGGTAGGTAATAACCATGTCGCAATGACTGGGAGAGAGCAGTGCAGAGGCTCTGCTCTCTCAGAAGTTTGGTAAAGCGCTATGTCAGCGATTCACCCAATCTCCATTAAATCAGTCAGGAGGGTCTGGCAGTTCTGGATCCTTCTGACTTTGGAATATAAGATATAGACCGTTTTTAGCAAGTTTTTTTCTATTGATGAAACGTGTGTTTTCTAGTTTGAAAAAATATGGAAATTATTAGATGAGAATGACCTAATTTCATTACCCTGCGGTGATGCATAAGCAGGCTGCATTTATGGCAATAGGCTCACAGTAACTTTGCTCAAAATTTTTTACTGCTAGTGAAAATTTGAACTGCAATTCACTTGCTTGGTTTCATTGTAGATGGATTCATCATTTTTTCTATTTTATCAAGTGAATAGAGCTATTTCAATACAGATTTATGACCTGCAACTTATACAAATACAATTGCAAATACATTGCAAATTCACTGAAGACCTTAATACCTCCTATGCCATATCTAGCAAGCAGTCAAAGCCACTATGATAAATCTGACGTGCAACACAGCTCCCGAAGACGCTCTAAAAACTGATGCATGATGTCTGCCTGTTGATAATCCCTCCACCTTCTCCCAGTAATGAGATTTCAATTAAAATATGATGCTTAAAGGGGTTGGCCACGTTTTTTTTTTTTTTTTCATCAAATACATTTTTCGATTGAGAATTTTTCAGTTTTAAAGATTGCTGAACCACAGCAATTTAACATAAGTAGTATATCGGATACTTAAAGCTTACCATCTTGCCTCCAAGCACCCCACATCTATCCAGAATTAAGGAACCTCTACACATGCAGTATGAGATCAGCACCCTAACGCCCCTCACCAGGCCAAGCTTATGTTCTCATACTTGGTTATGGCCTTACAACCCCTTTCTCCATTTTTTAATTAGTGCTACCATACGCTCCCTAAATTCTCATAAAGACGGCGGATAGTTGACCGCTTTTTAATAAATCTGTTCGTAAGACATCTCTCTGCACATATATGTACCTGTACTTTCTCATGAATAGGGGGACAGGATGACACCTAATCTCCTGCTGCAGGTCCCTCCTATTTTTCAGTGTACAGACATGTAAACAAAGATTCACAGAGAGTTTACAGACTGCACTAAAGGAAGCATCAGGGATGATGAATCAATTAATGAACATTCAGGGATTATTATTAAAGCAGTAAAGGCACATTGGCAATTTTTGGAACAGAGTGGCCTTTAAATGAATACTTTTTATACTTTTTTTTAATAACTCAAAATCCAATTCTTTAGATAATTGAATGTTTTGTTTTGTTTCCTGAAGAGCTGTGATCGTATCAAACAATCTGCTTCTGGTACAAAGCGACGGGTCTTTATTGTAGAGACAATGGGGGGATATTGTGGATACCTTGCTACTGTGGCAGGTATTGCTGTTGGTGCTGATGCCGCTTACATTTACGAAGATAAATTCAACATTCATGACCTAAAGGTGAGTTAGAAGTGTGAAACCTCTTATGAACCACATCAGAACATAAACATATTGGTCCAATATTAAAAAAACTCTCACTCCCCAAACATTATCCCTTGATGAAGGTTTGAAAACCAAAAGTGTGTTGGGGGGGGGGGGGGGGGATTGGCACTGCATATTGAGGTTTACTGTACCTTTACTGTACTTCATTACGTGATGATTATCATTCTGTTTTTATATACATTTAAATGTGGCTGCATTGTATTTCTCTGTATCCTGAATAGGAATTATTTGAAATGTAACATTGTTCAAAAGTTTAAAGCCTGTATTCATAATAATTTAAATTATACTTCATTGTATCTTCAGTCTAATGTGGAGCACCTGACAGAAAAAATGAAAACTGATATTCAGAGAGGACTTGTACTAAGGTATGGATCAAACCGTGTCAGGGAGTCAGAGGCTTTGCCAGTTAAGTTATCCTTGCAGGCTTATGGAGACTTATAGCCATTGATGCTCCAACAGGGGATTCTCGGGAATAGGCAAATACATTTTCTGTTCTGGAATCTCTTCCTTCTGGAATATATATACTGGCTTGGCTTGAATCCCCCATCAAGTCATTAGGCTTCCTGAAAGTCATGCTTGATGGTAAGGGGATTGCCTTGCAAGGTATCAAAAGAGGTGTGGTTTTCCTTATCGCATCCTGGAAAACGTATTTTCTTTAAATAGTGTTTATTTTTTATATAATCTACACTTGTTATATATAGAGTGACATAGGTTCAGGTAGAAGCTGATAATTTGAAACCAGACAGTTACTTTAAAATAAAAACTGTTTCATTTAAAACACCATCTATGAAGCATTCTGTACTCGTCAATGGACAGACCTGGTAGAAAGGCAGAACCAGCCTCTAGTGATTTTCTTCCATGATGGTCTTTTTTAAAGGGCATCTTCCTCCAGGATGAAGGACTGTATGGACATGAGCCTAAGGGGCTCTAGGCTCCATAGGTGGTGTTGTGCTGCTGTGTTCATGGAGCCTGGAGCCCCTCCTACCATCAGGATGAAAGACTATGCAAATGAGTCTATGTCCTTTAAAATTTAAAATATTCTTTTATTTTTTAATTCCTTTATTTTATATAGTGCACACAGATTACACAGCGCTGCACAGAGCTTGCCAAATTGGTCACTGTCCCCAATGGGGTTCACATTCTAATCAACCTACCAGTATGTTTTGGAGTGTGGGAGGAAACCCACGCAAACACGGAGAGAACATACAAACTCTTTGCAGATGTTGACCCTGAGACTTGAACTCAGGTCCCCAATGCGGCAAGGCTGTAGTGCTAACCACAAAGCCACTGTGCTTCCCAATAAAGATTTTCAGTGTTTTTGGCTATTTTCAGACTTTATGCTAGTAACATATTAAAAAGAAAATCTAACATTGACAATCTTCGTTATATTTCCGTAATAGCAACCAATTTCTGAAAATGTATAGACATGCGTATGGAATGTAACGGTGCTATGTTCTGTATTCTATAGGAATGAAAAATGCCATGACTACTATACTACAGATTTTTTGTATAATCTGTATTCTGCTGAAGGAAAAGGCGTTTTTGACTGTCGGACGAATGTTCTTGGGCATCTTCAACAGGTATGGTTATTTGTACCAGTAACTTTTTAAAGGGCGATTCTCACATATGACGTATTTATGACATACCCACTGATATATTGCTTGGACAATGCAGAGGAAAATTATATTATGACCATGAATCGCAGTAACAGTTCATCATCCAATCTGAAACTTTTTTTTACTTTCATTTACCAATTTAATAATAGATTTTTTTTTTTCGTTATTCAGGGAGGTGCACCAACTCCTTTTGATCGAAATTATGGAACAAAGCTTGGAGTCAAGGCTGTTCTATGGATTTCTGAAAAACTAAGAGAGTCTTATCGAAGGGGTAAGAATGTTTGGAAGCTAAATAAAAGTGTAGGTTAAACCCTGTACCCTGATAATCTAAGCACATTGTCAGTACACAGCATCTCACAGCGCTAGAGGGACCTTGAAGTGTCTGCCCACCCACACTCTGGAATCTTACACTGACCATCCCTGAGTGATAGGAACTAAAACGGCAATAAAAATTAGTAAAATTCTAAAGTAAGGGGGTAAAGAATTATCTTTATTGTGTAGACATCACTAGGGGATTAAAGAACTTTCTTTCAGGGGCAAGTCCCTTCAATTTGAATGACAACTTGGAATTTCCCAAATTAAGATCAAGAGATTTTCTGTATATTGGCAAAGTTTGGATATAACTATTAAAGAATTATTTTTTGATCAGAATTGCTTGTTCTATATATGACCTCTGACCTATAGAGAGATATGGGATCACTGTGGTGATGTATCCTTGGTTCTTCCAAACACCACCACTTTTCTACCAGTTACCCAATGTAAGTACTCTGGCTGCATTCAGGAATGGATTTGGCATTTCTTTAGGCTGTGTAGTCTAGGTATAACCTAGGGTTAGGAAAAGGCAGCACTCCAAAAGTAGTGTAAAACGAAGTGGGGTGTCTTTATTCCATAAGCAACGTTTCAGCTCATTACGAGCCTTTTTCAAGCATGGTATAACCTAGAGAGATTATAAAATATATTTCATTTCTTAAAGTATGTGTCCATCAGATTCCCTTTTACAATTTTCAACGTTTCAAATGCTCTTAGTAGCAAGTTCTTAAATTTCCAAGAGATTTTAAAAACTCTGTACTATATACACCCACAAGTAACACCATTTTATAACCTAACATCTCAAACTATTCAAATCAGTACAATAGAAACCCCCGAGAAATGACACCATTTTGGAAACTACACACCTCAAAGAATTTTCTGGGGGTGTGGTGAGCATTTTGACCCCCCAAGATGCAGGCCAAAATCTAATACAAAGTAAATGGTGCAGAATAAAAAGATTTTGGCGGATCGGCGCCGCCTTTTATGCGACAGAAATCGAGGGGTGGGCCGTTGGATGATCCAATGGATTCGGACTGACATTTAAATTGTGTCCCAACACATACACTTACATGCACCAGGAAGAAGAAGGTGAACTCCAGCGGACCTGAGCAGGGAAGCGACACATGCAGGAAACCGGGCGCATGATCTTAGTGAATCGCGCCGGAGTCCATGATTGTCGGACAACACACAGCAGGGATCGTGACAGGATCAGGTAAGTAAATGTGCCCTATTGTGCCCAACTCATGCCACTTTAGACAAACGCCCCAAATATCATTCTGAGGGTTGTCCCGAGTACAGCAATACCCAACATGTGGCAATAACCAAAAGGCTGGGCACACAACAGGGCTGAAAAGGGAAGGAGCAAAATTTTGCTTTTTGAGCTACGTTTTACACAAGTTTGGATTTGGAGTACCATGTCATGTTCGCAGAGCCCTAGAGGTACCAGTACAAAACAAACCCCTGAGAAGTGACAACATTTTGGAAACTTCACCCCTCACAGAATTTATCTGGGGTTGTGATGAGCATTTTATGTTATACAAAATAAATGGTGCAGCGTAAAAATTACATTGCAACTTATCAAATATGCCATTGTAGTGACAAATGTATTTTGGCTAACTCATGCCACTGGGGACAAACGCTTCAAAAATCATTCTGTGGGTTACCCTGGCTAGGGAAATACCTCATATGTGGCAATAAACTACAGGATAAGCACACAGCAGGGCTCAGAAAGAAAGGACCGAAATTTAGCTTTTGGAGCCTACTAGATTGGGTGACTCAGAGGTACCAGTAAAAAAGAAACCTCCAAGAAGTGACCCCTTTTTGGAAAGGGCACCCCTCCTAGAATGTATCTAGGGTTGTATGAGCATTTTAACCCCTAAGATGCTGAATCAAATGTAATACAAAGTGAATGGTGCAGAATAAAAATTGCATTGTTATCTCAAATGTGCCATTGTAGTGACAAATGAAATCAGCCCAACTCATGCCACTGTGGATAAGCACCCCAAAAATCATTCTGCGGCTTAATCTGGGTATGGCAATATCACATATGTGGCAATAATCTGCAGTATGAGACAACCCCTTTAATTTTCAGATGCATAATAGAATAACTTAAAAGCCGTACATCAATATGAAATATTGGACATTACCATCTGGGCAACTAATAACTCCAGAAGAGAACAACCACCTTGTGCTATGCATGTTATATCGGCATGTTATAACTTGAACTAGTTAATAGGCTTGGTGCTTAAAATAGCCATTCTTTTATTTAACTGTGAGAGTTTCACTGCTCTGCCGGCTCCTACTTGCATGAAACACATGTAAATAGCTGCTGAGTAATATATGGAATTTATATTTTTGTGTTTAATTGCCTTTTATTTTTTTATGACTGTAAGGTCGTGTATTCGCTAATGCTCCGGACACAGCCTGCGTAATAGGTCTTAAGAAGAAAACTGTGGCATTTACATCTGTTTGTGATTTGAAAAAAGTTACAGACTTTGAGTAAGTTTATTGAATGCGAATTAGGGAATAGAGAGCATTATATATGTCCTTATTCCTGTATAGAGCTGTGGGGCAAGAAATTAAAATTGTATACATTTCTATACTTGGTAAGTAAACGTTTGGATGATTGTTATTGGAATGCAATTAAAGGGAACCTGTCACCACATTTGCACATATACAGCCAGTGACTGGTTCCTATAGAGCTCTATAGAACACTAGCTCTAGAACACATGAGTTTTCATGTTACTATGCATTTGACTGCTTCAAAAGCGGTTTTCTTCATTGCTGGAAGTGTAAGCAGCTGTGTTAACATTTTCACAGCTGCTTACACTTTCACCAATGGAAAAAAAACGCTTTCTATGCCAAAGGCGTCTAAAGCACACAACTCCCTTAAAGGATCAGTTGAGTTATGAATGTGCAGTGCTATTTTGTATTATGACAAGGGAAAGATGCCATGTAATACTGTACCTCCCTACAGGTTTTATATCACCACAACTTATAAGAAATGTGTTATGTTATGTTGCATTGTTCATAATATTAATGCCTATTGTTTTCTTTCTATTATCCAGGCACCGGATGCCTAGAGAGCAGTGGTGGCTGAATTTGCGTCTGATGCTGAAGATGTTGGCAAATTATCAGATCAGTTTGACAGAATATGTTTCTGGAAAGATAGAACATGTGACACGCAGGACTCTAAGCATCGAGAAAGGGTTTTAGTTTGTCTAAGATACATACTATTCTTGTACCATCATGACAGCTAAAAGAAATGCTGAATGTGATTTCTGTGACTAACCCAATCCTTGTGGAATATTTCAATTTAATTCAATTTAACAAATTGGTTACTATTATAAGCTGCTTTACTTTTCAGCAAATAGAATAGATGGATTTGCAGTAACAAATAATGAATGGGGACCTGCTATTTTTATGAATGGAGAATGTGTCTAGGCTGCCATATTTGTCTCAGAAATGGAATTTGATCTTAAATGTAGATTATATTTTAAATTCTTTGATAAGTAAAAAGGACTGCACTGAATAAATGCTAAAATTATAAAAAAAAGTCTAATAAATGCAAGTAAATGATTGCCAGAATCCTGCTTTTTATATAATCAGACAAGAAATGTTGGAAAATGATCTTCATTTGTCATGGGTGGTCACAGCAAACTAAGTGCAAAACTACAAGCAGCAGAGAAAAGCTTCATGAAAATGAGGAGAAAAGCTATTTGATATTTTTTATCATAAAGTATGGTTTTCTGCCAGCTGCATCTTTGTAAGTAGAATCATTACTTTCTAAAATGTAGAGATTAGAGCAATGGTGTCTACCTTCTATGCAAGTACAGCACATGTACCTCCAAACTGTGTGATGCCAAGCAGTTGTAGATGTATTGATTCTGATATGAGATGGTGATAGGCATTACTACTTTTTGATTCAAATAATTGTATTATTTATAGGAAGGGTTAATAGTGGATATTAACACAAAGCTGCAGAAAAATGCATATTGGGGTTGATTTACCACCACCATGTCTGTTTCCTTGCGATAAGTTTTGAGACTTTTATTTTTTGTCTCTTTTTTTTGGTCACCGTCAATTGAGTCTCAAAAAGTAGTACTGTACAAGAATATTGAAGAGTATTGAACTTGCGCTGGAGTCCTACCTGACTCTACCAATTACATTCAGACAGCAGTATTTCTTGGTGTAGGATGGCACTGTATGTTTTCCCTCTTATTCTTCAGGAGTAATGGGTGTAGTGAGCATTTTGACCCTTGGAGTGTGTCCACAAGTTTAGTTTTTCAGATGCAGTTTTTGTGGTCAAAAGCCGGTGTGGATCATAATGGGTGAGAACATCTCATTGAGTGCAACTACTGCTCTCTTTTTCCACTCCATTACTGGTATTGACATCAATAACTATCTAAAGAGCTGAGCCTGTAACCCACAGAAGTGAATGTGTAGCTTGTGGTCCTAAGTGAAAATTGCAATTATCCCTACTTCTCAATCTAAATTTTGTTCTTTAGAAATCATGTGCATGTGATTTTAATAGAGTAAAGATTGGGGCCATGTGTACTATGTTTCTGCAGTTGGGAAACAGAATAAAGAGCTGACTTCTCACTGTAGTATGACCTCGACACAACATATTGTCAGGCTTGTGGGTTGTGGATCCTCTGGACCACTGCAGACGATGACTCAAGCCACTACCTGGGACCGGAGTCTAAGTGGTACCCAGTTTTCACCAGAGCCCGCCGCAAAGCGGGTTAGACAAGCTGCGGCGTGGTACCACCAGGTCGTTCCTCAGTTGTGACTTGTCTGCAGTGGCGGCCAAGGTTGAAGTACAAGAACGACAATCAATCTCGTGGTCAAAGTCCAGGGTCAGGGCAGGCGGCAGAGATGCAATGTCAGAATCCAAACCGGGGTCAGCAACAGGAGGTCCAAGCAGAGGGGTATGGGAACACAGCACACAGGACAGCAGCACGGAGGAACACTGGTACACGGGAACACGGAGGGACATAGGAACGCAGGCAAATCGCAGTAAAGCTTTCTCTCAGGCTGTGAGGCACAAAGATCCGGCAGGGCTTGCAGGAAGAGGCAGGCTTGTATAGAATTGGGCAATATGGCCAGTGCCAGTTGGGGACGCGCGCGCACCGCGGAGGGAAGGGAGCCGGGACAGGTGAGACGCGCTGGCGGGGGCAGAGCAGCACGGGTGAACTCTCGATATGGGTCGCGGGACCACCCCTGACGCATATGTTGTACTAAAATTGCATATTTGTAAAAAAAAAAAATTGTTATTGTTATTTTATTTAATTGTTTGTTTTGGGGATTGAAAAACACTGACTGCTTTCTTACAAAAAAACCTCCAAACCTGACCATGGTTTGTGCCAGTCTTGCAGCTCCTCCGCTTAGTTGCAAAATCATGCATTTCCCTTGGTCGAGTGTGGAGTTCACTATTCTCCTTAATAAATTCCTGGAGGGTGTTGTCTTTTCCAAAATAAGGTCACTTTATTTTTTTATCTTATTTTCATAGCCTCTGTAATTCACCAATGCTGTGTAAGTCACCAAATTATATTGCTGTTACTCAACAGGAAGTTCCCTTGTTTACTTCCAATAAACTTTGTCATGTGATGTAACACAGGGGCACGGCATGTTGGTATAACAAAGCATAATCGGAGCGGTTTTGTATAATGAGTTGTGCATTTGTGGGACCTCACATGTCTATGGACCATTTTTATCCACAGGAGGTAAATATTAAGGCTTTCTACAGAATGACGGCAAGAAACTAGTTCTAGTGAACTAGAAAACTATGAGGAATCAATAGAGACTACCATATATACTCGAGTAAAAGCTGAGACTCCTAATTTTACCACAAAAAAGTGGTAAAACCCATTGACTTGAATATAAGCCGAGGGTGGGAAATGCATTGGTCACAGCCCCCCAGTATATAACCTGCCAGCCCCCTCTAGTATATAAGTTGGCAGCCTCCTGTAGTATATAGCCTGCCAGCCCCATGTAGTATATAGCCTGCCAGCCCCATGTAGTATCTAGCCTGCCAGCCCCCGCCCCCCAGTATCTAGCCTGTCAGCCCCTTTACCCGGCACACACAATATAATTGCAGCGGCTGACGTCAGAGCCTGTGATGTCACACGGATCTGCCGCTGACGGACGGATCGCACAGAAGACCCGAGGGAGCCGTCGGAAAGGTGAGCTTTAATTATTATTGTTTTTTACTCAAGTATAAGCAGAGTTTGGATTTTTTAGCACCTTTTTTTAGGAAGGGGCCTGGCTCCATCATATATAGTTTCCACTGAAATGCATGCGATCTGTAACAAGCAATCTTTCCTCCCAAGCCCTGTTGTGCAACCCCCTTGTGAAAATGAAATTTTTAGGGCTAAACCAACGTTTTATTGACAAAAAGGGATTATTTATATTAGCCTATGTCAATAAATTCTATGAAATACTTGGACCGCTTCATGTACACCTTGCCTTTTGGGGGTTACAAAATGTTACCTCTTGGAGTTACTTCTGTTCTGGTGTCTTGAGGCTCTATGAATGTCACATAAAGCCTGAACACTGCCCTCCAAAAGCTCAGTGATTCTCCATCCATTCTCATTCTGCACACTGATGTCTGCTCATACAAGAGGCAACATTCACATGTCGGGTGTTTATGAACTTCGATCAATTTGCCCAACAAATTTTAAAACAGGTTTTCTTTTTTTTTTATCCAATGTGAAAGTGTAAATTGTAGGGCAAAATGAATGTATTATAGAGAAAATGTTAACATTATAAATTTCATAAAGGGGTTAACAAGCTTCCCAAAGGCTGGTTTAAATACTTTTCAGGATCCAGTTTTGAAAATTGGATGAAGTATTGGAGTCTACCAATAAAATATATATATTTTCTAATGTTGTGGGGGAAAAAAATGACATTTAAAAAATGATTTCAACAAGAAGCATGTATTATAAATGTTAGTTACCAACTTCGGTGGAAAGAGTATCTGAAAACTTCACTTTATAATTATTTACATAGGCTTTCTCCGATAAAAATTGATGTAGAAACTATGTAGCATCTCCTTAATTTTAGGTCTCTTAGGTCTTCTATTTTGTGGCTAGGATCAAGAATACCTTCTCCTCCGGTTCTGTTGCTGAAGTCTCCATAGATGAGAACTTTGCCCAGGATCTCTAAATTGGTGACTTCCCTCTTTAACACCTTTGCACACCAGGACAAACTAAATCGTCCTCATGTTGTCATAAAAATCCTCTGCACAAAGTGCTAATGGTCTTTAACTCATCCATTTCTCTGCGCTGCTGGTGGCCAAATGGTGTGTACTGTATTATTCTTTTTGAGGGAAAAAGATGAAGCTTGCAGGTGCCTCAGGACCAAAATATTGCCATCATTGTGGTTCTTAATAAAGCTTGTCAATGAACACGTCACCAAGGACATTAACATGGCTGGCAACTAAAATCAGAAGAATGGCACAGATTACCCTGGCAAAACACCCTTTCATAATGTATCAGAACGTATACACCTATAATATAAATAGTTTCCAAAATTTTTTTCTAGTTGTTCTGTAGATCCTCCACATGATGCTTAGCTAGTAGGAGTGGCTATATAATGCATTTATGTGCTTCTCTCCTTGGTAGCTAAAGTTTTTAAATAAAAACACAACATCTGTATCTATTTTGTGTTATTTTATACAGTAAAGGGGCAAAATATAGCATAGTAAATACAACTTAATTGGCACTTATTTTTCTATACAGATGGTGTTAGCTTTATAAACATTTACCTCTTATATAAAAAAAAAAAAATCAACCTAATAATTATTTAATTAACAAACCATGAAGCAGAATTAGAAAAAATTACTAGTTGTAGTGTGGTGAAGAATTTGCATCTGTAACACCTTCATAACACTGCCAGACAAGCATTAAAAGAGTTTTCCAGGATAAAAATATGATCCATAAAATAGTTCACAATATTTTATTGGTAGGCGTACACCAAACCGGACCCCAACAAACCAGATGTGTTTAGCAGCTGATAATGTTACAGGAAACCTACAGCTCCTTCCTCTATGTAGCTCTGATTGAAGTAAATGGGAGCTGATCTGTAGAAAACTAGGGTGACCACTACATTAAAAAAATCATATCTTCACCCAGTGGTGAACAATTGGTGGTAAAATTAATGTAAAGTAAAAAATTACCTCATTTTGTTTTAATAAATATACAATTAATAGAGACATTTAACTAAATGTGGCATTGCATATATTCAATACTTGCATTGAATGCAGGACAATTTGTGACTGGAGCACTGCTGCAGTGAGATGGCTACAGATTATACCTACAGTCATGTGGAGATGACTCTGTCTGCTGTAGCCTATGTATGCTCATTTTGGACTTCTGCTTCTTTATGGTCCCTTTGCATTGGGTCCTGCAAGACCAATCCTTGTATGCCTTATTTAATGTGCATCTCATTTCTCCATGTTCCCCTTAAATAAAGTTTATTGATGATGTAATAGGCCTTTTGTTTTAGAAGAGCGTTTATTTCTGGAAGAGGGAACTTATCAAGAAATGATCAGTCATCACCTAGGATTAAACTGCTGGTAAAAAAAACCCTTTTTTTTCAAGTGGTTGATTTTCTTTAAAGGGAACCTGTTGCCACATTTTCACAAATGCAGCTAGTGGCATGTTCCTATAGAACCCTGGTAGCTATCTGATACCTTTATTTTAGCTAAAAATGTATACCCTAAGATCCCCATAAAGTCAGAGTTATAAACTTACCTGGTATTGTCTGGTCCTTTAACCTCTTAACATTTGCAAACTGTATCCGATGCCCATAATTGATCACATTAAAAAAAAAAAAAATCACTGCTTGCCTCTATGCACCTCTACTCCTCTCCATACAGGCTGCTGTGATTTCATGAGATATATACTTGGTGTACAGTTTTCTAATGGTAGGAGGATAAAGGACCTGTGATGTCACCCTGGTCACATGACATTACTGCTGCATGAAGAGAAAGCATGAGGAGGAACTCCTGGCCTGCAGAGGCCGCGCCCACCTTAACTCGCTATAGACATTATTTTCTCTTTGTTACTAGGGTTCTATGGGAATGGCTGTATTTGTAAAAAAAAATTGGTGAAAGGTTCCCTTTAATGTATCCAAGCACCATGACTGTGGTAATCTTCTTATATTTCTTATCCATGGCCTTAAAAAATGGCTACCCCAGTTATGTAATTTAGCCACTATTGCTTGTGGGTTTATTTGCTGTAAGGTAATGTTATTCAGAACACTGTAAAGGTTTGTTGTTCAGAATATGAGAAAAATCTTAAAGAAATGCGCTACAAAATTTTAGGCAATATATTTAGTTGCATGTTCTGTAAATGTTTTAGTGTTACTTTTTATGTTACAATTTTATATAATATTTTTGCCTAGCATTATTATATACAGTATGTATTATACAGTCCATACGCACTTCAATAACCATATCCAGCTTTCACCTTGTCCAGTACCAGGTGTCCTATGAGACTTGTTACCGTGAAGATATTTTCACTGTAAGTCACTACCTATACAAGTATACGTGAGGGAAAGAAATTAACTTGTTGTTAAAACCTTGTCAAACTCCTCGGTCACATACACGTAACTTGTGTAACACCTTCCTCTTGATCAAACTGTAAATCGTCCAAATCCCGGAGCATGCTGTCATTGCTGTTGAAACCAGGAAACCCACCAAATTCCTGATGATTCTCTTTATTCCAGTATTGTTTAGAAGGGGATAAGTACAGTTCTTCAGATGTGTGCCCAATATCTACACGGGTTCCAGGAGCTTGAAGTCCAATGCTTCGATTGGATGTGGTGATTTTTTCCTCATTGACCATATTTCTTTGTATCTTTCTCTACAATTTAAATTTTAAAGTCAATTTTAAGTTCATTTTGGATAAAAAGTGAAAAAATATATTTGTGTATATAAGCATCAAGTTAGTAAGTTTCTTAAATCTACTCGGGATAACAAAATAACACATTTTCCAATTCACTGTTAACAAAAAAACAGCATTTCACAGATATAAGTCCAACTTGTACACAATTTCATTACTTTTCATTCCACCAATCGTATATACAGTACTTTAGTCATTAATGCAATTTTTCCTAGAATCTATGCGCATTGGAGTCTCTTAGAGGCATATTTTACCTTTTACCTTGATTGGTGGATATACCCTATAGTGTGTACAGAAGCTTAGCCAACCCGGACCATTGATATTGGATTTCTTCCATTAACATCCATTGTAATTAATTTGTCTTTTATTTCAATTTAATTTTATGTGAAATTTTATATTGAGAACTGAGTAGCTCCTTTTTTTTCTTGTGGTATTAGAACACAATTTCAGTTGCTCCTGTGTGAGGGCTTATTTTCTGCGTAACAAATTGCACTTCATAGTTACTGTATTTAATATTCCATGCCGTGTACTGGGAAGCGGGAAAAAAAATTCCAAATGCAGTGAAAATGGTGAAAATCAGCATTTGCGCCTTTTCTTGTGGGCTTGGATTTTACAGCTTTCACTGTGCACCACAAATGACATGTCTACTTTATTCTTTGGGTCGTTGCGATTATGGGGATAACAAATTTATATAAGTTTTATAGTGTTTTCATACATTTACAAAAATTACAACCTCCTGTACAAAAAAATATATTTTTATTTTGCAATCTTCTGGCGCCAATAACTTTTTCATACTTTACTGTACGGAGCTGTGGGTGGTTTCATTTTTTGCAGCTTTTGATGACGTTTTCATTGCTATCATTTTTAGGACTGTGACCTTTTGACCACTTTTAATTGATTTTTTAAAAATATTTTTAAAAATGGTAAAAAAGTGCCACTTTCGACTTAGGGCGCTATTTTCCGTTACGGAGTTAAACGCAGTGAAAAAACGTTATTATATATTGATTGGGCATTTTCAGAAGCGGCGATACCTAATGTGTTTATGATTTTTACTGTTTATTTATGTCAGTTCTAGGGAAAGGGGGGTGATTTGAATTTTTATGTTTTATTATAATTTTTTTTTTCCTTTTTTTATTTTTACTTTCACTATTTTTCAGACTACCTAGGGTACTTTAACCCTAGGTTGCCTGATCGATCCTATCATATACTGCCATACTACAGTATGGTAGTATATGGGGATTTTCCTCCTCATTCATTACAATGTGCTGGTTAATGAAGCGGTTTAAAACGAGACAGCCTCGGGTCTTCGGAAGACCCGAGGCTGTCAGCCTGCAAGCCCCCTACATGCACTGAGATCCGACACATGCCATACTAGTATGGGGTTAAAGGGGTTTTCCCAAGAAGGGCCTACCTTGCTGATCAGTGGGGGTCTCAGTGCTGCTTATGACTGTTCTGCTCCATTAATCTCTACAGATCTGACAAAGATCTCTTTAACATCACTAGGGGATTAAAATTTGAGACTTGTTTCATGGGCAAACCCCTTTAAGGGGCAACAACAAAGTTAGAAGTTTTTTTTAATCAGAGCATTGTTTTACAGTAATCCTATTCACTGTAAATGTCTGTACCTTTTTTATTCTTCCAACAACAGGTTTTTGAGGCCTTGAATTTTGCAGAATGATTGAAACTATCCTGCTGAGCATAAGCAGAGGCGTCGTACACTCTTTCAGAACTCGGAGGTGCTCAGTGTAGGATTCTCAATCCAATATATAGATAAGTTGCAACATTAGTTGTGACTATGTTTGAATGTCATTGCTTTAATTTTATGAGCAAATGGTTTTTCACATTAAGCCTTTATCATACTTTTATTTTAGAATTATCTTTTCCCTCTATACTGCCCCCATAGGATAAATCATCAGGTTTCCAGTATCATCTTTATTCTGATGATACCCAGCTATATACTTCTACACGTAACATTACCCCTGCCTTCAGTGGCATAACTAGAAGCTGATGGGCCCCAGTGCAAAGTCTGTGCCAGGCCCGCTGACTATAATGTATGGTGTATAGTACTAGTCTTCTCATATTGGAAAGTGACACCTTATGGGCCCCCTAAACCTCCTGGGCCCGGTTGTGATCGCACCCTCTGCACCCCCTCAAGTTATGCCCCTGCCTGCCTTACTTCAGAACACTAGTGATTGTCTCTCTGCCACCTCTAACGTCGTGTCCTCTCAAGTCTTTCCACCATCTATTAACTGACCCAATCCTGATCTCTCCATCTTGTCTGTGGGATCAGTATAAGGGCTTGTGCACACTAACATGTGCCTGGCCGTATGGGCACACGTCGGGCGTGCTGGAGAGGAGGAGAAGCGTGCACTGCTCACCCCTCCTTTCTCCATAGAGAATAGAGCCCATATGTCCCCCATATGTTGGTATGCATGGACTCCAACGCTGAGGCAGCATGGCCACTGTCATGGGGTTGTGCTGGACTCCAACCTCTCCTATCACTGCATATTCAATCCTTTGCTCATTCTTGCCACATGCACCTTTCAGACCAAACGCTTCACTGATGCCTCCAGTTTGTGCCTGTCCCTGCACTGGCTGCCCGTCTCCTTCTGTATACAGTTTAAAATAATAACCCTCATTCAGAAAGCTCTGCATAATGCTGCACCACCGTCCAACCCGTGCACTTCGATCTGCCAGTGATGTTAGATTAATCTCTACTTTAATTCGAACCTCTCACGGACGTCTTCAGGACTGCTCCTGAGCTGCACCAATTCTCTGGAATGCACTTTCCCGGACTATCAGAGTTACACCCAACCTCCAAAGTTTCAAACGTGTTCTTAAAACACATCTCTTTTGGTGAGCCTATCACACTAGCTTAATGCATCAAATTACAACTTTCTCTTTACTAATCCATCCTGTGTCTTCCGTCTGTTAACCAAACTCCAGGCTTCTCTGCAGTCCCATTGACTTGGTACATAAAATGGCGGCTGATGGCTAGTTCAAGCTGCAGAATTTTTATTTATTAAATTATTTTTTACTGTTATAAAGAATGTCTGGACCATTATACAAGCTCTTTCCCTCTTGTGTCACCAACTCTTCCTTATGGACTGTAAGTTCTAGCTAGCAGAGCCCTCACTCCTATTGTTCCATATGACTGTTTGTACTCTGTAATGTTTTTTATTTTATATGTATATGTCCTATATGAGTTATTAAGCGCTACGGAATATGATGGCGCCATATATAGAGATTATTATTTTTATGATAAGAACAGCAAGTAAAAGATCAACAAATTGTGGCAATGTTACTTTCTGTCTGTGGCAGGATGGGGGAACGGTGTCGCCAATAAAGTATATTACTGTGACACCGACTTGAGAAAGCGCTCTACGCACAAAATGGTCCATCATTTGTGGCGTGTCTGGCACCTCTCGACTCTACCCTGCTGGCTTAAATAAAGACCGCATTTTTGGTGAGTCACCTGCTTCTTTTTTCCTTCCCACCTTGGATTTTATTTACAGTTTTTCCACCATTTGCCATCCATAAAAGTTTAAACAAAGTCATCAAAAACTCAGAAGGTTCCCAAATTGGTAATAAAACACCAGCTTGTCCCGCAAAAAAAAAGATACACCTTACTGCAAAGTCTAAAAAAATGACGCTTATCCATAATAGCCTTACAGTAAAAAAGGTGTTTTTTTAATGATATTCAACTATAATAAAACTATAAAGCTTTGGTATCCTCTGTGACTGTACTTCACAAAAAATTTAAGTGGTTGTATCATTAAGATTCCAGAGTGAAAGATATAAGAACCAAGCTTGTAAAAAAAAAATGTGTTTGTGTCCCTATACATCTCTTGAAACTGATGCAAACAACTCTTTATCTTTGCCTCTGTTCCTTCCTGTCCCCTGTCAGTTCCCACTTTGGCTCCACTTCCCTTACCACATAAAGGACCGATCTACCTGGGATAGATGCTGGGCTACTGAGACTCATCCCTTCAAGATTGCGTATGGGGATTTGTGTTTTGGCTCTACACCGTCGTGATATTTGCAGGTACGTGATTGATTTCCATTTTGGAAGTTGCGCTTGGTACACATTTGGACAAGTGTATATTTTATTATTATTTTTGTCTTGGTCGGCATTTGGCTACTCTTTCTGTATTTTTAACATTGTCATATTTCATATTTGTCACATTGTCGTATTTTGTATCGTTACATATTAAAGGTTATGTTTTAATAAATCTACTCACCGGTCTATAGCTATACTATATCTGCTCTACTCACTGGTTGTACTCGGGTCCTCTTAGTCTCTGAGTTGGCAGGGAGTTATCACTACCCTCCGAAGGTGTACTTTCAATAATATGGATTTATATCATAAAGATTGACTTACCTCAGAGGATGGAACTGATGATTGAGATGATTGCGAGATAACAGGTCTTTGAAGAAAAATAATTTGTTTTGTCGTCAAATTTCCTTCACTGAAATAAGCAGAGGTTATCAGGGTTATGGGGATGACAAATGTTAACCATTTCTAATATATAAAACATGTTATTTGAGGCCAATTAAATATACAGTATATGAAGGAGCTATTCAATTCCATTTAAATAAGAAATGGCAAAACAATGTATAAACTGGAACTTTGGACACTAGAAGCAATATAGTGGACACGGAAATTATCAAGCTACTGACTAGGTGAGGGGCACTCCCCTAACTCTATACTGATTCCCACATGGATCTAGCTGATGCATTGAAAACACAAAATTACTTATAAAACATAATCAGCAGGCAAACATTATTGTGACTCTTAATTTCTCACCTGTTATGTCTTATTATTGGTGTTGGTATAACACAAGTTAGAAGCCATCCAAATTCTGCCAAAGTGTGCAACAAGGGACCATAATCTGTTTTAATTTCAAGACCCTAGAAAAAAATATATAAAATATATACATCATCTCAGTTAGTAGTGGTTGTTTATTTTCCTGCAGCAGTGATGTGATGACCTCTACAGTCTTTTGCTGTCCATAAGCAGCACACAATTGCTGCAGAAATATGAACAAAGGGGTGATTTGGCTTCCTTCACCTGTCTTTATCTCCAGAGTCGCAGTGTAGAGCAGGATCAGTAGGTTTCAGTAGGCCACTGGGCGACAGAGCCTCAGTGGGCCCCTTTGCAGTAAACTCGCATGGCGGCATTAAAAATTCAGAAACTAAACAGTTTCCAGTTTCATAAAATATTCCCTAGTTTATCATAATATACAGCCCGGTCTTGGTATTTTATATAAAGCCCCCCTCACCTCCTATGGATTCATTAGATACAGCCGCCCTCACTTCCTTATGTACAGCCTTATGTCAGCCCCCCAGGTATGCCCAGTGCTGACATCAGCCCTGGTATAGAGGCTTGTATCTCTGTACCCCAGAAGCTCTATGACATGAGAGCTGCCGCCTCAGTAGACAATTAATTGTAATTGATGCTTAAGGCCACATGAGTTGCCAAGCTATTAAGACATTGCCATTTTTTGCAGGGGTATATCCACTATTGGTGAGAGCTGCCACTGCAACCAACGAGGCCCTGCAGACAAGAGGCAAGTATACATTCTTTTTTTTTTTTTTTATTTTTCTTTTACATGCCCTACCTCATCAGAGGCTTTTCCAGGAAACAGAAAAACCCTTCAACCTTACTTATAATAGAGATTTTATATGTCTTTATATACTTTGTAAAGTCATACAATGGCAGAAACCATAAATATGTATAATCTACTACAATAGGAATTTGTTTAGAATGTCTTGGTATTTTACTCTTTAACCCTCCCTCAGAGAGGCTTCCCTACAAATGGCCTGTGAATAGGAGATAAGTGTTTGTTTGATTGTTATGAGAAGCTTAGACCATTGTCCCATTTACTTCTATTGGTCTCCTATTTCAATAATTAATAGAAGTGAATGGGATGGACTGGAATGGAACCGATCTTCCATTTACGTAAGGCCCCTTCCACACTTGTGTTGCAGATCACATCAGAGTCTGATCAGGGTGCGGTCAGGGTTTGGTCAGTAAATCAATTTTCAGTCAGAGTTTGATCAGTTTCTCCGTTTTTAACGCCCATTTTCAATGCAATTTCAATGCATTTTTCACACGCAGATAATGAGCGTGAAAAGGAATCAGGGCTGAGCTCTATCTTTTCTATGGAAATTGATGCTTGAAAAACGCATCACACTTGCAATCAGAGTGCAAAGCGATTTTGATGCATCTCCATAGACATGTATGGTGCGTTTTTCACGTGCGTGACTTGCAAAAGTAAAGCATGCTGAGATTTAAACGCGTGTTAAAAAAATTTGCGTGTCTGCGTGAACAAAAATGCAAGTCGGAAAAAGCCCATTGATTACAATGGGACAGAGTGCAATGCAAGTTCTGCGCGTCAAAAGCATGCGCAGAAAACGTGTGTGAAAAGCGCAAGTGTGAAAGGGGCCTAAGATCAATTTTTTTTGGATTTTATTTTAATAATAAGCATTCACATGTCTAAATAATATACTTTTAGCTGAAATATCTAACTACCGGGTCTGTTTTATGCTCTTTAAGCACATGATTTATAAGCTTAAAATAAAGCCAAGTTAAATTGGCTTTTATTGCTAAGACCTTTTAGTATCTGGTGTCAGACTGAAGAGACAGCTGTTTCCTGTGGAAATAAAAGTTTGATGGAACAGAAAAAACTATAACTGACGGTTAAAACTATTAGATTTAACATAATGCCATTTAAAATTACAATGACCTCAATCCAAATGAATGTTTCTACTCTCATTCAAGACTACACCTTTTTTAAAATGTTGAAATAATTTTTCTTTAATGTAACAGCTGTTCACATTATACAAATGTAGTGATATTTAAAACCACAAGCAGCTGTCTCTTTAGACAGCACTGTCCATAACAAAACTTTCAGGGAAGGAAGTACTCTCCTTATGGAGAGTCTACTATAAAAGGCGTAATAAAGAACGTATTAGCAATAACTATACAGGGACGTACCAATTAAGTTATATAGTCTCTAACAGTGTATTTTGAACTTTAAAGTGTACCTTACCTTTCAATAAAGTTTACAAGTGAAGTAGTTTCTGTATCATTTTATGCCTTTATCTCTGGAGTCTATCCCTATGAATTTGCTGGGAAGTGACTATACAAATCGATTTTCCAGGGGAAGCTGTGGAAAGCTTTGCCTCTAAGCTAACTTGAAGACAGCCCCCTGAACATCAAGAATGACTTTCAAGATGCCTAGTTGTTGAATATGCTCCTTTTAATTACTGGTTTGGCTATTATCTCCCATCATGTAACTAGCAGGGGCATAACAATTGGGGTCACAGGGGGTTCTACCAGCCCAGGGATTGAAGGGGTTCTCGTATGCCATTTGTCAGAATGCTGGTTAATGAGGCTGGTTAAGACGCACATAAAATTGATTGCCTGTGCATTCTCTATGGAGATGTAAATCAAGGGTAAATGCTGGGTAGGTATTGGACGTGCTGCTTCAATAATCAGTGTAACAGTTTGTCTTATTCAAATTAATTTTATTGGTAAAAGTGAGAAAATGGACTAAGCATTTTTGGGATGAACTATCCCCTTTTTCAGGTAGCAAAAGGTCATACAATATAAAAAGAATATAAAAAAATTACCCTATATACTCGAATATAAGCCGACCCAAGTATAAGCCGAGGCCCCTAATTTTACCACAAAAACCAGGTAAAACCTATATTTTTTTTACTCTAGTGCAGTGATGGCTAACCTATGGCACTGGTGCCAGAGGTGGCACTCGGAGCCCTTTCTGTGGGCACTCAGGCCATCACCAGAGATGACTCCAGGTATCTTCCTGCAGTCCCAGACAGCCCAGGACTTGCTGTGCACAGAGCTATTTTAAAGTGACAGCTCTACCTGGGACTATGTTCTGATTTATTGGTGTCCTCAGGTGCTGGTATCAATGAAAACTGTGACAGAGAAGGGAGTATAAATCACAAATTACATTTCTGTGTTGGCACTTTGCGATAAATAAGTGGGTCTTTGTTGTAGTTTGGGCACTTGGTCTCTAAAAGGTTTGCCATCACTGCTCTAGTGTAAGCCGAGTGTGGGTTTTCAGCACATTTTTTGTGCTGAAAAACTAGGCTTATACTCGAGTATATAAGGTATACATTATAGTCTATGACCTTTTAGGACCTAAAAGTTCATCCCTGAAACGCATAGTCAGTTTGATAAATCAAAAGAATTGTTTAAAGACAAACTGGTACACCGATTATTGAGGCAGTGCGTCCAATACCTACCTGGCATTTTCCCTTGATTTGCATAATCTTCGTTCACCTGACACACTCCTTCGTCGGTCACCAACCCACCTACTTCCAACTTATGGTTATTTTCGGGGGCAGACTGGGTATTGAAAGTGGCCCCATTCTGTGGGTGGAGTCAAAACAAGTGGGTGTGGCCATGGCATGTGGATAAAGTAACCAAACTCCACAAAAACTGTTGAAAGATAGCCCATCTCCCTTGTACAGGAATAAATGTTCTTTAAAAAAAAAAAAAATAAATAATAACACAACTTAATATTGCTTTATATATACCAAAAAAAACCTACTACAATACCTTCTCCAATAAACACGAATGGAACTACTATAATACTGCCCCTAAGTAAAATATATTATAATACTGCATCCTATGCACAAGAATCTAATACTTCCACCTATGTACAAGAATAGAACTACTATAACACTGCCCCTTATGTACATGAATATAACTAATATGCTTATATATTTTTATATACCTGAGTATAAGGCGGCTTATACTTTGGTATATACGAAGATGTAGACCGGGATTTCACCCTGTGGGTTACATGGCTGGTCTGCCCTTGGTTATCTCAATGCTCATAAGTTTACACCATGTAAGCAGCACATTATATACTTATCTACCCCCCGTATTTGGCTGTACTTCACGAGGGCCACCATACATGTTTCTCTCTCTTGCACATTAACTTTGACGTGGTTGTGGCGTGTTGCTGTCATACCACCGCCGCGCATTACACTAGAAGCTTTCAAGAAGACCGGTAGGTGTGGGATTTCAGACGCAGTAGGTCAAGTAATAGTTTTATTATTTTTAATTTAAATAATCAAGTATTGAGGTCAATTAAGGGGGAACTGTTCTATAAAGTAATGTATTAAGGGGTGACTGTTAAAACTATATTAAATCACATGTAGGGCTGCTAAAACTATATTGAATCACGGGGGGCTGTGAAAACTATATTAAATTGGGCGGGGTGGCTGCTGAGCTTTATTAATAAGGGAGGCAAGTGATATGTATATCAGTGAATACGTGAGGTTGTTCTTCTCTATTTTATTTATAAATAGGGTGCTGCTATACCGTTTAATTAAAGAGGAGAGGGAGCTACTCTACTGTATTTGTTTATGTTGCTGTGCCATCTATTAAAGGGAATGTCTTGCATTAACTTTACTGCAGTATTATCCGCAGGTGGTATGAAAATAAAACAGGTATTCTTGGCTTTGCCTCTGGCATTGCATTGCAGCACAGCATCTGTACTGGTGCATCAAAACGCGGAAAGTATAGTTTGTTTTCTTATTTTCATGCCAACTGGGGCATCTAGTTGCAATATAAAAATAGCGGGTATGTGCAAGGGTAGAGAATTGCCCACAAACCCTGTCACCTACTTAACAAGCCTCGCCATTTTGGTTAAGGACTTCTGGTCTACATTCCCTACACTGACTGAGTGCAAAAAAAGAAGACCAAACACAGAGAGACAGATAACAAACAGATGCAATGGAATTGGGCAAATATATAGAAAGGAGTTCCTGGATGCCCCCCCAGTAGTTGACTGGACAGATCAACCATCACTCAAGTTAACCGTTGCTGGACAGAGCTGAGCTGCCGAGGAACTGATTGTGGTTTAGTCCGTCCCTAAGGAGAAGTAACCTTAGCCATAGTTCACGCACGCAAAACACAGAGGAAAATCAACGCTTTCTAAGCCGCATTCTGCAGACAGAAGACTATGCTGGCACAGATTGTACAGGAAGTATATAAATTAAGAGGCTACTGTATAAACCTCAACGGGGGGTTTAGGTATATAGGACCCTGATCTGAATTTTGTACTAGGGCCTATTGGAATCTTGTTACTGGTCGCTAGGCTTCTTAAAAGTCATTCTTGATGCCAAGAGGGCTGCTTTTAAGCTGGCTTTAAGGCATAAGCATTCTAAATTTACTTCCCAGGATCTCAAGGACAACATGCAAGATCTCTAAGCCTCCTTTTACCTACAAAGGCTGCCTTTCTTAGCAAACTCTTCATAAGGAGAAGAGTGTATTCCCTGTGAATACCTATGAATTCTGTGTGCACTTTAAACTGGTGGGTTGAGATTGTACTACTGTGAATCACTGCTCCTCCCTCCCCTTTGCATTGAGCTTCTATCAGTGAGCTTCCATCCATCTTGCTAGAAAGATGCAATTCCACAAAGTTCAGCAGCAACTGTACATACCTGAGTACTGCAGACCAGGAGACTGCTCAAATTTCGACTTTTATAGATGTGGTCATACTAATTCTAATAATTAGTTAATGATTAGCAACACCCGGCTGCTACTTTCCCTTTATTTCCTATGAAAGCAGTTATGGTGTACTTAAATAGGTTTTTCTATCTCAGCCATTTGAATATTAATGTCTCCACCTTACTGAGGTGGTGGGAGTTATGGAAACAGCTACACTACAGTGTTTTTATCTCACTCCTATTTGTGGAAATACAAAGGAAAGAAAAACAAAAAAAGGAAGGAAAGCACAAAAAGTGTAGTATTTTCAGGTTATTAGATTATTGTTTGCAGTGATGGTTGTTTGCTCACCTTTCGGTGTTGTGTATTATTCACAACCAACTGCTTTTTGATAATGATCCACGGGCAGTCCTTGGTAATCCCACCATCCAAATGGCTTAGCGGGTCTAGTAGATCCAGGGGTTGTGAGCTCCTTGTGTAAAAAAATTTCAGTTGGGGGGACCAAATACTATTTTTATTATTTTGTAAAAAATGTACAAATGCACAGTAAAAACACTTTAAAACATATTAACATATAAAAATGAAATAATAAAAATAGTATTTATACACACTTTTTTTATTTTCTCAAGGAGCTATATGCACACAACTCCTGCATCACTCCTATTTAGGAGAATACT
Source organism: Engystomops pustulosus (assembly GCA_019512145.1). NCBI lineage: Eukaryota > Metazoa > Chordata > Amphibia > Anura > Leptodactylidae > Engystomops > Engystomops pustulosus. The sequence continues at coordinate 37,732,793 of CM033648.1, read as the reverse complement.
TACAAATTTGTCATTCTGGTATGCTTTTAACATCATTTTATTCCACCTCTATGGGAGTTACTGAAATGGCATTTAACAGCGTGAACATCTGATATGGGAATTCTCATTTACACATTGCTTGTACATTTTGAACTAGTATTTGCTAAATAATGGCAAGGGTTTGTCATATATGAAGTTAAATTAACCTGAATGTAATTATTATATCCTGATATGTGAAACCATACATTTCAGATATGAATTTCCTCAAGCCTGTGTACAAATTTTGTATACTCATCCTAGAGCAAAATGAAGTTATTGATGGAAATTTTTTAAAACAATCCTAAATAACTATTTTTTGTTGCATTTTTAAAAATTCAACAAAAACAATGAAAATATTTTGTACAATCCAAAATAGAGCTAATGCAAATGTTTGTTGGTCCAATAATATATATATATTTTTTTTTAAAAAAGGTACTCTCGCTAGGACAACAAAAAGCTGGATACTTTTAGATATGCAAAATAGTGTTAGCATTTTAACTATTACACAAATGAGTTTTCAAGGTCTCTTCAATCCCTCCCCCCATGACAAAAATGCACAAAAAGAACCAGCGTTCGTAGGGTCACAGATATGGTACTTCAATATTTTTATTCTATTTATGGCAAGTGTTTATGGTGAGGTATTGTAATCAAATATAGTAGCCAAAAATATTAATCAAATCACTGCATATTTAACCAGCCTTATCCTTGTATTCAGATCCTTATTACAGGCAGTCCCCGGGTTACAAACAAGATAGGGTCTGTAGGTTTGTTCTTAAGTTGAGTTTGTATGTAAGCCAGAACCGTATACTTTATTATTGTAACCCCAGTCAACATTTTTTTAGTCTCTATGACAATTGGATTTTAAAAATGTTGGATTGTCATAAGAACCAGGATAAACTTTAAATCTTAATTACAGGCACCATTACTGGTAATAACTGTTATAGCTGTTTATTGTAGCCTAGGACTAAAGTACAGTAAATTACCCAAATCCAGAGGTCCGTTTGTAACCGTATGTAAGTCAGGTGTTCTTAAGTAGGGGACCGCCTGTATATACATATCACATAGGAAGTACATGTGAATTTTCACCTCAAACACCGTCCATTGTTCTACTATTATAGCGTCATTTCCTCTGTTCTTTGAAGGCGTAACTCGAGGAGCTTCATCTTCATAGATAAATAATCCATCCAATGATTTTGGTGTTTGTTCCCCTGTGTAGAGAAAACATAATATATTAACTATGTGTCTTGGTGTCTATTAATTTGGCCCTTTTATGTTTTTGCCCAAAACTTAGTGGTAACTGAACAGATAATTCCTATTTCTAGAAGGAAGAAAAACTTGAGGGGAGATGATTTATTTTCCTCTATCCTTGTTATTTGTACAAATAAATGATAAATCCTTTATATACTGCAACCTAACACAAGGTTACACACTGTTTCTAATAATCAAAGATAAAAAAATATGTTTTATTACTGTGACAGTTAATATGTATTGCAATATGATGATAAATGCCTTACGTGTAAGGTGGATTTCATTGTGGGACCTGCAGATTTTAAACGGATTGTCCACTTTCAGCCAAAATTTTATATGGTTTATCCAAGGGAAAGTTATACAATTTTCCAATGTACGTTCTGTATGAATTCCTCATGGTTTTCTAGATCTCTGCTTGTTGTCTTACTATAGAAAGCTTCTATATTTACTTCTGCTGGATAGAAATCTGCCCATGATCATGTGATGGACACGAAGGTGTATGAGTCGTAATTATCACAGAGAGTAATCAGAGCCGTGTGATACTAACGACTCGTGCACCTACATGTCCATTGGTAAGCTCAATATATTTCAATTGTCACAGTCCTTTTTAATTTCTGATACTTTGCTGATACTGTATGTTGAGGTTTCTTAGTTGCTTCTGAACTGAATAATTGGAAATTTTTAATAAGGCTACCTGCACACGAATATCTATATCCTTACCTCGTAGCATTTCCCAGTGTACAAACGAATCAATTAAAGAAAACCCCTGCTTGTAGTAATACGTTGTCATTTCTAGCCAGTCTGCTTCAAGGGCACTAATAGTTGTGCCTTTTCGAGAAACTTTCATAGAAAGGTTGCCTTCAATGTATTTGCAACCACTTAGATCATTTTCCAATACATTAAAAACAGCATACAATGTTTTGCCTAGTAAGAAAAAGGGAAAAAAAGTAAATTTTTTTATAGCATCTACCATGATGGGACAGAAGAGACACCTGTTCTGTGAGAAACAACGTTTTTTCACTTTTAGAAATATTAAGTCTCCCCTGAAAATAAGACCTAACTGCAGTTATAGCTGCTGCTCCCCCTGCGCGGTACATTAGCATTAGTAGATCATTTCGTTACAACGAGAGGTTGTGACATGGGTGAAGAATTCATGGGATAAAAACACTGACTGTTGCGCTGCAAATGCGATATGAGCAAGAAGGGGTCATTTAAGGAAGGAGCAATTACTAAACATGAGAGATGGAGTCACAAGAAATTCAGCATGAAATGAGTTTGGAGATTTAAAAGGATGTTTGAGAAGGTGTTGTTTTTTTGTTCATAGGAAAAGACATCCCCTGAAAATAAGACCTAGTGCCTCTTTAGACCCAAAGATTAATATAAGACACTGTCTTTTTATTCTGGGGAATCATGGTACCTGTCTGCTTTCATCAGACACCATCATGTTAGATTTCTATACCTGATACATGATACATGAGTAGAACATCATATGGGCAACTACATACTCTACCGTCTGTACTTGCTGGTGGACAGTATACTGTAGTCTCCGTCAAAATGTAAGAGACCAGAAGTGTACAATCAGGCTACATTGTTGTTACCCTTGGTGTAACTATATGACAGAAGTCTTATCATTAGCAGTAGCTGTGATATGTTTATTGCACCCGTCTGTGAAGAGTTTGTGTGGTATATTTAATAAGCAGATGGCGTGAGAGAAAGACCTCCTGTCAGTTACCCAATTGCATGTAATTTTTATCAGGTCACAATGCAGATAGGAAGCAATAATTAAATAAGGTAATGCTCACTGAAATGCATGTAGAAGGAGAATAGGAATATAATCAAAGGGAAAATAAATCCATGGAGTATCTCTTTACGTTAACCATATATTTATAGTACAGTACGGCAGAATTCGTATGGGCCCCATGGCATCTGCTTCCTTGCAATTCTATTCCTGAGGATAAATATAGCAATGTGCACAGCTTCTCTGTTATGCTTCCTTCCTACACAGTTTTTAATTTTTCTTGCTATTTAATGTACAAGAAAGTTTTTGTATCAGCAATAAGATGGTAATATAAGTTCTAATGCCAAAGATATTTAATCGTGTGTTCTCTCAGAAACAATTTGACTGAAAAAAAGTACTTTCCTCTCCCAAATTGTCTTCTCTCCACTAGTTAAAGCTATAGGACAGTGGTGGCGAACCTATGGCACGGGTGCCAGAGGTGGCACTCAGAGCCCTCTATATGGGCACCTGCACAATCACCCCAGGGTATAGTTTGCCAGACAGGACTCAAGGCCTCTTGCAGTCCCCGGCAGCCCAGGACCCTAGAAGGAAGCTACAATGATAATCCAAACTTCTTCTCCTTCTTTCTACTGTATTGGTGTCCTCAGGTGCCTATACAATTTAAACCTGTGACAGAGCAGGGAGTAATAAGTTGCTGCTTAAATTGTCACATTGGCACGTCACCAAAAAATATGTGGGTTTTGGTTGTAGTTTGGGCACTCGGTGTCTAAAAGGTTCGCCATCACTGCTATAGGAGGTTCTTTGATTTTGCTGAGTTCATGTGTATGGCAGCAGTTAGCTGTTAGATAGCAGGCAGCCAAGGCAATCTTTAGAACAAGCTTTAGGACTAGATATTCTATGTTTTGGTCAGGCTGTTTGATGCCTTTTATATCTTTAAATATCTCTTTTAGGTCTCATTGGTGACTGGCTCAAAATGTACTTGAAAGTCTAGTAGCTTGAATGTTCTCTTGACTTTATTAACAACATGGGAGTCTATTACAGCTTTGTGTTCTTCCACAACATGGGAGTCTATTACAGCTTTGTGTTCTTCCATCCCCAAACCGGGGTCCTGGTCTCAGAACATTATCTAATGAGGCAAGCTTAGTTTTATCTGTAAGCTGCTTCATGGAGCCGCAGTGACCAGGAAGTACGAATATAGCACCATATACCAATTGATGCCATCCCTCTATTTAGGACAGAAGATGCACAGCTTTACTTTACAATGTATGTGGAAAATCTACCATCGGAGGGTAGTGATAACTCCCTGCCAACTCAACCCAGAGTCTAAAGAGACATGAGGACAATCCGTGAATAGATATATTAATACATGGTATGATTCCCAGTGGATCGTTGTGAGCATTTGGGAAGTTGCGCTTGATACACATTTGGAAAAGCGTATAATTTATTTTTATTTTTTGCATTGGTCGGCATCTTTTTCTGTATTTATAACATTGTCGTATTTTTTATCGATTCATATTAAAGGTTATCTACTCACTGGTTGTACTCAGATTTACACTGTATGTGTAAGAACTTTCTATAGCCACAACATATATTGTTGGGAGAGTGGTCTATGTGTTTGCTGGGTGAAAACAAACCTGTACTGGAAGGAAAAAGGACTATAGAGTGTAATGGTTGCTGTGTCGTCTAGTGGTAGTTCCCTCTGGGTCATCTTATTAGTGACTTTTGTTCATTTCAGCAACAGGTTAGGAAATGCTCTCTTTACACTGCTTTTATGTGAGGTTTAAATGGAACCATGACGGAAGTTACCCTTCCATTTCTATGTAGTAAGCTTGGTTCTTGTTCAGTATCTATGTGAGTTGTATGCAAGAAGCTTCTACTGCATTTAAGCAGCTGGATTGGTTTGGTACAGTATGGATACAGGCAGTCCCCGGGTTACGTACATGATGGGGTCTGTAGGTTTGTTCTTAAGTTGAGTTTGTATGTAAGTCGGAACCGTATACTTTATTATTGTAACCCCAGTCAAACTTTTTTTGGTCACTGTGACAATTGGATTTTAAAAATGTTGGGTTGTCATAGGAACCAGGATAAACAATACATATTAATTACAGACACCTTTGATAACTGTTAAAGCTGTTTATTGTAGCCTAGGACTAAAGTACAGTAAATTACCAAAATCCAGAGGTCCGTTTGTAACTAGGGGTCGTATGTAAGTCAGGTGTTCTTAAGTAGGGGACCGCCTGTATTGTTCTGTATTACATGTGCATTACGGCTCTAGCCCCAAATCTTCCCTAGCCATAGAAACTTCTCTGACATTGACAATATCGCTTTAGATCTTTGTTACTATGTCCAGAAATGTTTTTGTATAACCCCTCTTCTTTTGTTTCAATTAAAAAGTAACTATATATTTCTGCTGCCTAATGATTTAAATTTTTAGAAAATTAATTTTAATGAAAATACATTGCCCATTCATGGAACTATTTCTTTAATGAGTGACTGTGTAAATAACAAAAGATAGGAAAAAAATCCTAAATGTGTGTCTTCATAAATTATTGCATAATTGCATTATTTGTAATGCAATACATTATTCCAGTAAAACAAAAAGAAAGGAACTTATAGCCGGGAATAAAAAGGTTCCATGATACAATAAAGCCTGCATCACTGTGAGGATCTGTTAACACACCCATCTCATTTCTGGGTCATTAGAATCATTTTAAAAGTTCATTTTAAAAGGAAGGGGGACAAGAAGATTTCCACAGTCCCCGGATCTATGATTAAGTACCCCCAGTTTATCATGCTTTATTTAAGGTGGTAGATTTTCTTAAGTTTGATTGACACTCCCTAGATGAAGAAGACATTGACTAAGGTAAAACCTCTAAACTAGATATAAAAGCTTACAAAGATGCTGGAGCATTGAGAATTTCTTAATCTATGTTAATGAATTCTAGCTAACATATCCATAGGATTAGTTATAAAGTCATTTCATACCTTGACATTTTCTTAATTTTGTTAACGTCCCTTCATCTGGAAATACAGAGTCTTGGAAACTTTCATTTCCCAAATTGATTTCTTCATCTATTCCACTTTCTGAGGATTGTCCACTGATGGTTCCCTCTGTCCGTCTTTTATAAGCATCCTCATTCGAGTTTTTGCTGGTATTATGTTCCAGTTTTTGTACATCCACCAGAGTATTTGTAGATTGATGAAAATGCTTTGCTAAAAATCCAACAAACCTCATGCCCTTTCTGGACGCATCATTTACCTGTATAAAAGATTCCAGATTCCGTTGTTATTTAATTAAAATACAGAATGTATTATCACCACAGATGGGCCCTATAAACTTGCTTATTTGTTAGCAAATTGGTAGAGGAGGTTCTGTATTTTAGATTTTTTCCTAAACAAAATATGTATCCCTGTGTACCCTGGATATATCACTACTTGTTATGAGGAATTTGGTGCATTTACTGAGGAAAAAAATATTAACAGTTAAAGGAAAATCTATCTTGACAAATGTGTGACTGTGGCTCTTTACTTATGTCTGGATCTATCAAAAATAAACAACATACTACCGTATTTTGTACCAGTGGGAATTTGGAGAAGAGCAGCCTAATTCTTTTGAGGTACAAATGATATCGGTTGTCAGAGCTAAATGTTTATTTTTAGAAGACTGAACAGTAAAATATCTGCATATAAGGCTACATGCACACGATGTATGCCCACCGTACCGTAGTACGGCGGGCATACATTGGCGCTGCGGAGAGGAGCAGTGGATGAGCAGAGCACACCCCCACCCCTCGCCATAGGCATATACAGCGCACGGCACCGTATCACGTGGAAAGGTAGGACATGTCCTATCTTTCTACAGGCTACAGAGCGGTACCGTGCCGCACGTGTGCCATGAGCCCATGGAAGTGTATGGGGGACGTATATCGGCCGTATATACGTCCTTCATACATGTGTGTGAATGTAGCCAAAACAAGTGAAAATCAATGTGATAACTTGTTCTTTGATTTGGGTAATCTCAGCAGGTCCATTTGCACAAAATGTAAATATTGGGGCACATTTACTAAGGGCCTTGTGCCAGTCTTCTGGCGGACTTTCCAGGTTTTTTCTAGGTGCAAACTGCTTGCAGAGGTATTTAAGAAGTGACTGCACCACATTTGTGTTACACGCGACCCTTTTGTGGTGCAGCTGCCATAGGCACCATGCAACACAAATAAGAGGGTGCTCAGTCGGACAGTGCACCAGATTTAGCATGCAAGGTCTGACAGACCTTCATTAACCCCATAGCGCAATAAGACGTACCCTTACGTCTTACTGCGCATGGGGGAGTATGAAGAGCGCTCACGGGCTGAGCCTCTTCATACTCACCGGGCATTTGCTTCATAATGAAGCAAACGCGTCCCGCTAACACACGTGTTAACCTTTTGATGTAAAGAGCTGGGGCGGTGGGCGCCGCCATCTGCTGGCTCGATCGTCACTCCCCGTGACGTCACCGGGGAGCGGCGATCCGTTGCCATGACAGCCTGGGATCACACAAAGATCGAGGCTGTCATGATCGAGGGCTATCTATTACAATGTGCGATCTGCACATTGTAATAGATCGTATGCAAAATCTCCATATACTGCATACTGTAGTATGGCAGTATATGGTAGGATCAATCAGACAACCTAGGGTTAAAGTACCCTAGGGAGTCTGAAAATAGTAAAAAAAAATAAAATAAAAAAAAGTAAAAAAAAAAAAAAAATTATATTAAAAAAATAAAAAATTCAAATCACCCCTTTCCCTAGAACTGATATAAAAAAATAAACCGTAAAGAATTACAAACAAATTAGGGTTATTGACGCGTCCGAAAATGCCCGATCTATCAAAATATAATAACCGTTATTCACTGCGTTTAACCCCGTAGCGGAAAATAGCGCCCGAAGTCGCAAATGGCATTTTTTTGCCATTTTGAAAAATAGAAAAAATTCTATAAAAAGTGATCAAAAGGTCGCACAGTCCTAAAAATAAAAGCATTGAAAATGTCATCAGAAGTCGCAAAAAATGACACCACTCACAGCTCCATACACCAAAGTATGAAAAAGTTATTAGCGCAAGAACACGGCAAAATGAAGAATTTTTTTTCTGTACAAGAGGTTTTAATTTTTGTAAATGTATGAAAACATTATAAAACCTATCAAAATTTGGTATCCTCGTGATCGTATTGACCCAATGAATGAAATAGACCTGTCATTTGGGGCGCATAGTGAAAGCTGTAAAAACCAAGCCCACAAGAAATGGCGCAAATGTGTTTTTTCATCATTTTCACTGCATTTAGAATTTTTTTCCCGCTTCCCAGTACACGACATGGAATATTTAATACCATCACTACGAAGTGCAATTTGTTACGCAGAAAATAAGCCATCACATAGCTCTGTACACGGAAAAATAAAAAAGTTATAGATTTTTGAAGGTGGGGAGTGAAAAATAAAAACGCAAGAACGAAAAAGGGCCTGGTCCTTAAGGGGTTAAAGGTGCACCTAACGAAGTTTGTTCACCCTGTCGGGGCAGTGCAGGGGGCACCAGATTCATGAAAAACAGGTGAGAGTCTGAATCTTGGGCACCTTGCCCTATACACTGGCAAACTGGCAAACAGTTTGCACTACTCTTAGTAATGTGCCCCATTAAGTGATTTGTACATTTAATATAACACCATTATAATAATCCTTTATATAGCGCACACAGATTACAGCATCCCACAGCTTGCCAAATCAGTCATGGATTCTTTTTAGCAATCTAGAACGTGATAATTTCTGTGTGATTGACACTTACATGGTGATATTGAATAAGCTTGATTTTTTATTGATAGCACTGTTGTCATTAAGTGAGTTAAAGAAAACTACCAATCAAAATCAAACCTGAAAACCAGGGCCATTATTCTTAGATTCAGACACCATGACAGTGGTAATCATCTTTTTCCTTTTATAAATGTTTAATTATGCTAATGAGTCTGCAGGGCCACTGGTGGATTTTACATGACCCTCAGTGCTGGAGATTCATAGGCGTGTTATAATGAGCACGACATGTCTCGCTCTCACCCTGCTTTCTCAATTCTCCCCCTGTAGAGGGAGAGAACAGGGGACGTTCATTAATAATTTTCAAGTTTATTTTAGCAGAGAAAGCCATGGATAGCAAATATAAGAAAGATTACGACAGTCATTGCCTGGATCTAAGAGTAAGTGTCCCTGGTTCATCATGCTTGATTTGATGGTAGATTTTCTGTAAGCACCTAAATATGACTAAAATGATAACAGATAAATACAAACAAGTAACTTAAAGGGAATCTTTCATGTAAGTACCACAAGAGACTGCACAACCCTGTAGCTTGTTGAATACATAGTGCAGCATACCTTTTATCACTGCTCACAGCTCCAATCCCTTTGACTGAATGTTTTAACAAATATGCTAATACGGCTGCGTGTGTGTGTAGTGTTAGCAGAGCACCCCTCCCCCCAGGCTCTGGCTTCGGCATGATGTCTACGACACCTCCCAAAGCTTTTCACTCCACCACTGCTTCTCAGATCCTTCGCCCATTCAGGACATCACTCAGTTCTTGCACATCTTGCAACATTATGTTGCTTGTACTGTTGGTCCAGTGCCCCTACACAGTGCAGTCAGAAGCGGCTCAGAGAAGATCCAGGTGCTGTACTGAACCAACGGGGCATGACAGCGCAGCATCGTAATCATGCAGCACGGTGGCTGAGTGGCAGCACTTCTGCCTTGCAGCGCTGGAGTCCTGAGTTCGAATCCCACCCAGGTAACATCTGTAAAGAGTTTGTATGTTTCTTCCGTGTTTGTGCGGGTTTCCTCTGGGTCTCGGCGTTTCCTCCAGAGTCCAAACATACTGTTAGGTGTTTAGATGTGAGCCCCATGGGGATAAAGAATTATTATTATGTGGGTGAGTTTGTAAGAACTGAGTTGTGTGTAGGGAAATGATGGGAGTAGACAGGGAGAAGCTGAGTGCAGGGGCTCTGGTAACACATTTTTGGGGACATGAACCTTTGAGCAGTGATGAAAGATATGGCTGCACCACAGGGCAATGTAGTTGGGTAGTTTGTTGTGGGGAATCTTTCATGGCTTTTAAGCACCACAAACAATTAAGTGAGTACATTAAAAAGGAGGATACTTTTCTAGAGGATTTTCATGCCTTCATTTGTCAGAGCTTCATATAATGACATCCATTCCTCGATAACAAGGCTGGCCTGTTTCTGTCCTGTGGATACTGCATGCTTTTGACTGAAATAAAAAATTGTATTGCCATTTATTGATTTAATTAAAGTGAATTCATGTTTATTTAATAATGTAAAGTTAAAGGAAATCTACCATCAGCTTATAAACCAGGGCATTACTTATAGATCCAGCTCACAGGACTGGTAATTTTCTTGATTCTGGGCCATCCTCCTTCAAAAATCCTTTTTTTTAAAATTATGGTATTAAGCCAGAAAGGCTCTGGGTGATGTTACCGATTTGGAAAGCTCTGTGAAGTACTTTGTATCTGTGTGCACTATATAAATAGAGGAATTATTATGTATTAGAGCATCAACTGCTGTACTTCACAGGCTGTACACTGTGCAGGATCATGTCTCCCCTCCCCCAGCTTTTCTCCCTCCCTTGCCTGCTCTAATTTCATGGCAGCAGTCCCAGTGGTAGAAGTGCTTTGAGTGTAACTGCATTGAGCCAGAGCACAGAGGGGCTCTGATTACGCCACCCAAGCCATTCTGGGCCATTAGCATGATTTTAAAAGTGATTTGAGGGAAGGAGACAGGATAACAAATAGAAGAAGATTACACTGCGACAATGCTGATCTAGGGTAAGTGACCAGGTTTCTCATGCTTATATTTTATGGTAGATTCCCTTAACTCTTGAATGAGCAAAAATGTAATCAATCGGTGGGGGACGTATATCGGCCGTTTATACGTCTTCATACATGTGTGTGAATGTAGCCAAAATAAGTGGAAATAAATGTGATAACTTGTTCTTTGATTTGGGTAATCTCAGCAGGTCCATTTGCACAAAATGTAAATATTGGGGCACATTTTAAGGGCCTTGTGCCAGTCTTCTGGTGGACTTTCCAGGTCTTTTTTAGGTGCAAACTGCTTGAGAGGTATTTAAGAAGGTCTGCACCACATTTGTGTTACACGCGACCTTTTGTGGTGCAGCTGCCATAGGCACCATGCAAACAAAATAAGAGGGTGCTCAGGCGGACAGTGCACCAGATTTAGCATGCAAGGTCTGACAGACCTTCATTAACCCCATAGCGCAATAAGACGTACCTTACGTCTTACTGCGCATGGGGAGTATGAAGAGCGCTCACGGGCTGAGCCCTCTTCATACTCACGGGCATTTGCTTCATAATGAAGCAAACGCCCGTCGCTAACACCCGGTGTTAACCCTTTGATCGCATTAAAGAGCTGGCGGCGCGTGGGCGCCGCCATCTTGGCTCCGATCGTCACTCCCCGTGACGTCACCGGGGAGCGGCGATCCGTTGCCATGACAGCCTGGGATCACACAAAGATCCGAGGTGTCATCGAGAGGCTATCTATTACAATGTGCGATCTGCACATGTAATAGATCGTATGCAAAATCTCCATATACTGCCATACTGTAGTATGGCAGTATATGGTAGGATCAATCAGACAACCTAGGGTTAAAGTACCCTAGGAGTCTGAAAATAGTAAAAAAAAATAAAATAAAAAAAAGTAAAAAAAAAAAATTATATTAAAAAAACATAAAATTCAAATCACCCCCTTTCCCAGAATGATATAAAATAAATAAACCGTAAAAACATTAAACAATTAGGTATTGACGCGTCCGAAAATGCCCGATCTATCAAAATATAAAACCGTTATTCACTGCGTTTAACCCCGTAGCGGAAAATAGCGCCCGAAGTCGCAAATGGCATTTTTTTGCCATTTTGAAAAATAGAAAAAATTCTAAAAAAGTGATCAAAAGGTCGCACAGTCCTAAAAATAAAAGCATTGAAAATGTCATCAGAAGTCGCCAAAAATGACACCCACTCACAGCTCCATACACCAAAGTATGAAAAAGTTATTAGCGCAAGAAACACGGCAAAATGAAGAATTTTTTTTTCTGTACAAGAGGTTTTAATTTTTGTAAATGTATGAAAACATTATAAAACCTATCAAAATTTGGTATCCTCGTGATCGTATTGACCAATGAATGAAATAGACCTGTCATTGGGGCGCATAGTGAAAGCTGTAAAACCAAGCCACAAGAAATGGCGCAAATGTGTTTTTTTTCATCATTTTCACTGCATTTAGAATTTTTTTCCCGCTTCCCAGTACACGACATGGAATATTAATACCATCACTACGAAGTGCAATTTGTTACGCAGAAAATAAGCCATCACATAGCTCTGTACACGGAAAAATAAAAAAGTTATAGATTTTTGAAGGTGGGGAGTGAAAAATAAAAACGCAAGAACGAAAAAGGGCCTGGTCCTTAAGGGTTAAAGGTGCACCTAACGAAGTTTGTTCAACCCCCCCCATTCACCCTGTCGGGGCAGTGCAGGGGGCACCAGATTCATGAAAAACAGGTGCCAGAAATCCTGAATCTTGGGCACCTTGCCCTATACACTGGCAAACTGGCAAACAGTTTGCACTACTCTTAGTAAATGTGCCCCATTAAGTGATTTGTACATTTAAATAACACCATATAATAATAATTCCTTTATATAGCGCACACAGATTAAGCAGCACTCCACAGAGCTTGCCAAATCAGTCATGGATTCTTTCTTAGCAAATCTAGAACGTGATAATTTCTGTGTGATTGACACTTACATGGTGATATTGACTAAGCTCTGATTTTTTTATTGATAGCACTGTTGTCATTAAGTGAGTTAAAGGAAAACTACCAATCAAAATCAAACCTGAAAACCAGGGCCACTTATTCTTAGATTCAGACACCATGACAGTAGTGCGGGGACGCAAGGATTAGCCCTTAAAAGGGCTATCCTCACGTCCCATTGATTCACCTACCACCCGATCTACCTTTATAGGTAGATTTGTGGTGGTAGGTGCCCTTTAAGTGAGTTAAAGGAAAACTACCAATCAAAATCAAGCCTGAAAACCAGGGCCACTTATTCTTAGATTCAGACACCATGACAGTGGTAATCATCTTTTATTCCTTTTATAAATTTTTAATTATGCTAATGAGTCTGCAGGGCACTGGTGGATTTTTACATTGACCCTCAGTGCTGGAGATTCACAGGCTGTTTATAATGAGCAGGACATGTCTCGCTCTCACCCTGCTTTCTCAATTCTCCCCCTGTAGAGGGAGAGAACAGGGGGACGTTCATTAACATAATTTTCAAAGTTTATTTTAGCAAGGAGGAGGCCATGGATAGCAAATATAAGAAGATTACGACAGTCACATTGCCTGGATCTAAGAGTAAGTGTCCCTGGTTCATCATGCTTGATTTTGATGGTAGATTTTCTGTAAGCACCTAAATATGACCTAAAATGATAACAGATAAATACATAACAAGTAACTTAAAGGGAATCTTTCATGTAAGTACCGTTGGGTGGGGCACCCCAAATACTATTTTTATATATTTGTAAAAAATGTACAAATGCACGTAAAACACTTTAAACATATTAACATATAAATGAAATATAAAATAGTATTTATACACACTTTTTTTATTTTCTCAGGACTTATGCACACAACTCCTGCATCACTCCTATTTAGGAGACCTTACAAATTTGCATTCTGGTATGCTTTTAACATCATTTTATTCCACCTCATGGGAGTTCTGAAATGGCATTTAACAGCGTGAACACTGATATGGGAATTCTCATTTACACATTGCTTGTACATTTTGAACTAGTATTTGCTAAAAATGGCAAGGTTTGTCATATATGAAGTTAAATTACCTGAATGTATTATTATATCCTGATTGTGAAACCATCACTTTCAGATATGAATTTCCTCAAGCGCTTGTACAATTTTGTATACTCCCTAGAGCAAAATGAAGTTATTGATGGAAATTTTTTAAACAATCCAATAACTATTTTTTGTTGCATTTTTAAAATTCAACAAAAACAATGAAATATTTTGTACAATCCAATAGAGCTAATGCACAATTTTGTTGGTCCAATATATATAGATATTTTTTTTAAAAAGGTACTCTCGCTAGGACAACAAAGCTGGATACTTTTGATATGCAAATAGTGTTAGCATTTTAACTATTACACAAATGAGTTTAAAGGTCTCTTCAATCCTCCCCCATGACAAAAATGCACAAAAAGAACCGCGTTCGATGGGTCACAGATATGGTACTTCAATATTTTTATTCTATTTATGGCAATGTTTATGGTGAGGTATTGTAACTCAAAATAGTCCCAAAAATTTAATCAATCACCTGCATATTTAACCACCTTATCCTTGTATCCAGATCCTTATTACAGGCAGTCCCCGGGTTACAAACAGATAGGGTCTGTAGGTTTGTTCTTAAGTTGAGTTTGTATGTAAGCCAGAACCGTATACTTATTATTGTAACCCCAGCACATTTTTTTAGCCTCTATGACAATTGATTTTAAAAATGTTGGATTGTCATAAGAAACCAGATAAACTTTAAATCTTAATTACAGGCACCATTACTGGTAATGTTTAGCTGTTTATTGTAGCCTAGGACTAAATACAGTAAATTACCCAAATCCAGAGGTCCGTTTGTAACCGTATGTAAGTCAGGTGTTTCTTAAGTAGGGCGCCGCCTGTATATACATATGACATAGGAAGTACATTAATTTTCACCTCAACACCGTCCATTGTTCTACTATTATAGCGTCATTTCCCTGTTCTTTGAAGGCTAACTCGAGGAGCTTCATCTTCATAGATAAATAATCCATCCAATGATTTTGTGGTTTGTTCCCCTGTGTAGAGAAAACATAATAATTAACTATGTGTCTTGTGGCTATTATTTGTGGCCCTTTTATGTTTTTGCCCAAACTTAGTGGTAACTGAACAGATAATTCCATTTTCTAGAAGGAGAAAAACTTGAGGGGAGATGATTTTTTTCCTCTATCCTTGTTTTTGTACAAATAAATGATAAATCCTTTATTACTGCAACCTAACACAAGGTTACACACTGTTTCTAATAATCAAAGATAAAAAATATGTTTTATTACTAGACAGTTAATATGTATTGCAATATGATGTAAATGCCTTACGTGTAAGGTGGATTTCATTGTGGGACCTGCATTTTAAACGGATGTCCACTTCAGCCAAAATTTTATATGGTTTATCCAAGGGAAAGTTATACAATTTTCCAATGTACGTTCTGTATGAATTCCTCATGGTTTTCTAGATCTTTGCTTGTGTCTTACTATAGAAAGCTTCTATATTTATTTCTGCTGGATAGAAATCTGCCCATGATCATGGTGATGGACACGAAGGTGTATGAGTCGTAATTATCACAGAGATTAATCAGAGCCGTGTGGATACTAACGACTCGTGCACCTACATGTCCATTGTAAGCTCAATATATTTCAATTGTCACAGTCCTTTTTAATTTCTGATACTTTGCTGATACTGTATGTTGGGTTTCTTAGTTGCTTCTGAACTGATAATTGGAAATTTTTAATAAGGCGCTACCTGCACACGAATATCTATATCCTTACCTCGAGCATTTCCCAGTTACAAAGATCAATTAAGAAACCCCTGTTTGTAGTAATCGTTGTCATTTAGCCAGTCTGCTTCAAGGGCACTAATAGTTGTGCCTTTTCGGAAACTTTCATAGAAAGGCCTTCAATGTATTTGCGCCACTTAGATCATTTTCCAATACATTAAAAACAGCATACAATGTTTTGCCTATAGAAAAAGGGAAAAAAAGTAAATTTTTTTATAGATCTCCCATGATGGGACAGAAGAGACACCTGTTCTGTGAGAAACAACGTTTTTTCACTTTTAGAAATATATAATCTCCCTGAAAAAGACCTAACTGCAGTTATAGCTGCTGCTCCCCCTGCGCGGTACTTAGCATTAGTAGATCATTTTTACACACGAGAGGTTGTGACATGGGTGAAGAATTCATGGGATAAAAACACTGACTGTTGCGCTGCAAATGCGATATGACAAGAAGGGGTCTTTAAGAAGGAGCATTACTAAACAGGAGAGATGGAGTCACAAGAAATTCAGCATGAATGAGTTTGGAGATTTAAAGATGTTTGAGAAGGTTGTTGTTTTTTTTGTTCATAGGAAAAGAACATCCCTGAAAATAAGACCTGTGCCCTCTTTAGACCCAAAGATTAAATAAAGACACTGTCTTTTTATTCTGGGGAATCATGGTACCTGTCTGCTTTCATCAGACACCATCATGTTAGATTCTATACCTGATACATGATATGAGTAGAACATCATATGGGCAACTACATACTCTACCGTCTGTACTTGCTGGTGGACAGTATAACTGTAGTCTCCGTCAAAATGTAAGAGACCAGAAGTGTACAATCAGGCTACATTGGTGTTACCCTTGGTTTAACTTATGACAGATCTTATCATTACAGTAGCTGTGATATTGTATGCAACCGTCTGTGAAGAGTTTGTGTGGTATATTTAATAAGCAGATGGCGTGAGAGAAAGACCTCCTGTCAGTTACCCAATTGCATGAATTTTTATCAGGTCACAATGCAGATAGAGCAATAATTAAATAAGGTAATGCTCACTGAAATGCATGTAAAGGAGAATAGGAATATAATCAAAGGGAAATAAATCCATGGAGATCTCTTTACGTTAACCATATATTTATGTACAGTACGGCAGATTCGTATGGGCCCCATGGCATCTGCTTCCTTGCAATTCTATTCCTGAGGATAATATAGCAATGTGCACAGCTTCT
Organism: Engystomops pustulosus; assembly: GCA_019512145.1. Lineage (NCBI taxonomy): Eukaryota > Metazoa > Chordata > Amphibia > Anura > Leptodactylidae > Engystomops > Engystomops pustulosus. The sequence goes on along the minus strand of CM033648.1, from coordinate 37,715,891 downwards.
CTGTTATGCTTCCTTCCTACACGTCTTTAATTTTTCTTCCTATTTAATGTACAGAAAGTTTTTGTATCAGCAATAAGATGGTAATTAAGTTCTAATGCCAAAGTTATTTAATCGTGTGTTCTCTCAGAAACAATTTGACTGAAAAAGTACTTTCCTCTCCCAAATTGTCTTATCTCCACTAGTTAAAGCTATGGGAGGTTCTTTGATTTTGCTGAGTTCATGTGTATGGCAGCAGTTAGCTGTTAGATAGCAGGCAGCCAAGGCAATCTTTAGAACAAGCTTTAGGACTAGATATTCTATGTTTGGTCAGGCTGTTTGATGCCTTTTATATCTTTAAATATCTCTTTTAGGTCTCATTGGTGACTGGCTAAAAATGTACTTGAAAGTCTAGTAGCTTGAATGTTCTTGACTTTCTTACACACATGGGAGTCTATTACAGCTTGGTTTTCTTCCATCCCCAAACCAGGGTCCTGGTCTCAGAACATTATCTAATGAGACAAGCTTAGTTTTATCTGTAAGCTGCTTCAGGGAGCCGCAGTGACCAGGAAGTACGAATATAGCACCATATACCAATTGATGCCATCCCTCTATTTAGGCAGAAGATGCACAGCTTTACTTTACAATGTATGTGGAAAATCTACCATCGGAGGGTAGTGATAACTCCCTGCCAACTCAACCCAGAGTCTAAAGAGACATGAGGACAATCCGTGAATAGATATATTATCACTGGTATGATCCCGTGGATCGTTGTGAGCATTTGGGAAGTTGCGCTTGATACACGTTTGAAAAGCGTATAATTTATTTTTATTTTTTGCCTTGGTCGGCATCTTTTTCTGTATTTATAACATTGTCGTATTTTTATCGATTCATATTAAAGGTTATCTACTCACTGGTTGTACTCAGATTTACACTGTATTGTTAAGAACTTTCATATCCACAACATATTGTTGGGAGTGGTCTATGTGTTTGCTGGTGAAAACAAACCTGTACGGAGGAAAAAAGGACTATAGAGTGTAATGGTGCTTGTCGGTCTAGTGGTAGTTCCCTCGTGGGTCATTCTTATTAGTGACTTTTGTTCATTTCAGCAACAGGTTAGGAAATGCTCTCTTTACACTGCTTTTATGTGAGGTTTAAATGGAACCATGACGGAAGTTACCCTTCCATTCTATGTAGTAACTTTGGTTCTTGTTCATATCTATTGTATGCAAGACTTCTACTGCAGCTGATATTGGTTTGGTACAGTATGGATATTGTTCTGTATTACAGTGCATTACGGTTCTAGCCCCAAATCTTCCCAGCCATAAAACTCTCTGACATTGACATATCGCTTTAGATCTTTGTTACTATGTCCAGAAATGTTTTTGTATAACCCCTCTTCTTTTGTTCAATTAAAAAGTAACTATATATTTCTGCTGCCTAATATTTTAAATTTTTAGAAAATTATTTTAATGAAAATACATTGCCCATTCATGGAACTATTTCTTTAATGAGTGACTGTGTAAATAACAAAAGATAGGAAAAAAATCCTAAATGTTGTCTTCATAATTATTGCATAATTGCATTATTTGTAATGCAATACATTATTCCAGTAAAACAAAAGAAAGAACTTATAGCGCGGGAATAAAAAGGTTCCATGATACAATAAAGCCTGCATCACTGTGAGGATCTGTTAACACACCCATCTCATTTCTGGGTCATTAGAATCATTTAAAGTTCATTTTAAAAGGAAGGGGGACAGAAGATTTCCACAGTCCCCGGATCTATGATTAAGTACCCCATTTATCATGCTTTATTTAAGGTGGTAGATTTCTTAAGTTGATTGACACTCCCTAGATGAAGAAGACATGGACTAGGTAAAACCTACTAAACTAGTAAAAGCTTACAAAATGCTGGAGCATTGAGAATTTCTTAATCTATGTTAATGAATTCTAGCTAACATATCCATAGGATTAGTTATAATGCATTTCATACCTTGACATTTCTTAATTTTGTTAACGTCCCTTCATCTGGAAATACAGAGTCTTGGAAACTTCATTTCCCAAATTGATTTCTTCATCTATTCCACTTTCTGAGGATTGTCCACTGATGGTTCCCTCTGTCCGTCTTTTATAGCATCCTCATTCGAGTTTTTGCTGGTATTGTTCCAGTTTTTGTACATCCACCAGAGTATTTGTAGATTGATGAAAATGCTTTGCTAAAAAATCCACAAACCTCATGCCCTTTCTGGACGCATCATTTACCTGTATAAAATTCCAGATTCTGTTTGTTATTAATTAAAATACAGAATGTATTATCACCACAGATGGCCCTATAAACTTGCTTATTTTTAGCAATTGGTAAGAGGTTTCTGTATTTTATAGATTTTCCTAAACAAAATATGTATCCTTATATAGCTGGATATATCACTACTTGTTATGGGGGATTTGGTCATTTACTGAGGAAAAAAATTTAACAGTTAAAGGAAAATCTTCTTGATAAATGTGTGACGGTGGCTCTTTTCTTATTCTGGATCTATCAAAAATAAACAACATACTATTTTGTACCAGTGGAATTTGGAGAAGAGCAGCCTAATTCTTTTGATAACAAATGATATCGGTTGTCAGGCTAAATGTTTATTTTTAGAAGACTGAACAGTAAAATATCTGCATAAAGGCTACATGCACACGATGTTGCCCACCGTACCGTAGTACGGCGGCTACATTGGCGCTGCGGAAGGAGTAGTGGATGAGCAGAGCACACCCCCACCCCTCGCCATAGGCATATACAGCGCACGGCACCGTATCACGTGGAAGGTAGGACAGTCCTATCTTTCCAGGCTACAGAGCGTACCTGCCGCACGTGTGCCTGACCCATGGAAGTATGGGGACGTATATCGCCGTTTATACGTCCTTCATACATGTGTTGAGTAGCCAAATAAGTGAAATTGTGATAACTTGTTCTTTGATTTGGGTAATCTCAGCAGTCCATTTGCCACAAATGTAAATATTGGGGCAAATTTACTAAGGGCCTTGTGCCAGTCTTCTGGTGGACTTTCCAGGTCTTTTTTTAGGTGCAAACTGCTTGCAGAGGTATATAAAGTGTCTGCACCACATTTGTGTTACACGCGACCCTTTTGTGGTGCAGCTGCCATAGGCCACCATGCAACACAAATAAGAGGGTGCTCAGTGGACAGTGCACCAGATTTGCATGCAAGGTCTGACAGACCTTCATTAACCCCATAGCGCAATAAGACGTACCCTTACGTCTTACTGCGCATGGGGAGTATGAAGAGCGCTCACGGCTGAGCCTCTTCATACTCACCGGGCATTGTGCTTCATAATGAAGCAAACGCCCGTCGCTAACACCCGGTGTTAACCCTTTGATCGCATTAAAGAGCTGGCGGCGCGTGGGCGCCCCATCTGGCTCCATCGTCACTCCCGTGACGTCCGGGGGAGCGGCGATCCGTTGCCATGACAGCCTGGGATCCACACAAGATCCGAGCTGTCATGATCGAGGCTATCTATTACATGTGCGATCTGCACATTGTATAGATCGTATGCAAAATCTCCATATACTGCCATCTGTGTATGGCAGTATATGGTAGGATCAATCAGACAACCTAGGTGTTAAAGTACCCTAGGGTCTGAAAATAGTAAAAAAAATAAAATAAAAAAAAGTAAAAAAAAAAAATTATATTAAAAAACATAAAATTCAAATCACCCCCCTTCCCTAGAACTGATATAAATATAAATAAACCGTAAAAATCATAAACATTAGGTATGACGCGTCCGAAAATGCCCGAATATACTATCAAAATATATAACCGTTATTCACTGTGCTTTAACCCGAGCGAAATAGCGCCGAAGTCGCAATGGCTTTTTTTGCCATTTTGAAAAATAGAAAAAATTCTATAAAAAGTGATCAAAGTCGCACAGTCCTAAAAATAAAAGCATTGAAAATGTCATCAGAAGTTCGCAAAAAATGACACCACTCCGCACTCCATACACCAATATATAAAAAGTTATTAGCGCAAGAACACGGCAAAATGAAGAATTTTTTTTCTGTACAAGAGTTTTAATTTTTGTAAATGTATGAAAACATTATAAACCTATCAAAATTTGGTATCCTCGTGATCGTATTGACCAATGAATGAAATAGACCTGTCATTGGGGGCGCTAGTGAAAGCTGTAAAACCAAGCCACAAGAAATGGCGCAAATGTGTTTTTTCATCATTTTCACTGCATTAGAATTTTTTTCCCGCTTCCCAGTACACGACATGGAATATTTAATACCATCAACTACGAAGTGCATTTGTTACCAGAAATAAGCCATACATAGCTCTGTACACGGAAAAATAAAAAAGTTAGATTTTGGAAGGTGGGAGTGAAAATAAAAACGCAAGAACGAAAAAGGGCCTGGTCCTTAAGGGTTAAAGGTGCACTAACGAAGTTTGTTCACCCTGTCGGGGCAGTGCAGGGGGCACAGATTCATGAAAAACAGGTGCCAGAAACCTGAATCTTGGGCACCTTGCCCTATACACTGGCACATGGCAAACAGTTTGCACTACTCTTAGTAAATGTGCCCCATTAATGATTTGTACATTTAAATAACACCTATATAATAATATCCTTTATATAGCACACGATTAAGCAGCACTCCACAGAGCTTGCCAATCAGCATGGATTCTTTCTTAGCAAATCTAGAACTGATAATTTCTGTGTGATGACACTTACATGGTGATATGCTAAGCTCTGATTTTTTTATTGATAGCACTGTTGTCATTAAGTGAGTTAAAGGAAACTACCAATCAAAATCAACCTGAAAACCAGGGCCACTTATTCTTAGATTCAGACACCATGACAGTGGTAATCATCTTTTATTCCTTTTATAAATGTTTAATTATGCTAATGAGTCTGCAGGGCACTGGTGGATTTTTACATTGACCCTCAGTGCTGGAGATTCATAGGCTGTTTATAATGAGCACGACATGTCTCGCTCTCACCCTGCTTTCTCAATTCTCCCCCTGTAGAGGGAGAGAACAGGGGGACGTTCATTAACATAATTTTCAAAGTTTATTTTAGCAAGAAGAAGGCCATGGATAGCAAATATAAGAAGATTACGACAGTCACATTGCCTGGATCTAAGAGTAAGTGTCCCTGGTTCATCATGCTTGATTTTGATGGTAGATTTTGTGGTGTATGATAAGGGCCACCCCTTCCTCGTCTCGCCAATACATCAAGAAGCACAAGCCTCGGATGGGAGGAGGGAGTCCGCCTGCTGTGCTTATCCGGCGCCCCACCGGCAAACTATGCCATTTTTACAGGCTTTTCAAAATTCTGCAGTCATACGACGGGAACGCCCCCGCTTACTCTGCCGTTCACCATCTACGCCCCCTCGACGCCCACATCGTTGGAAGTAGCCTAGTCGCTAGTATAATCACAACTTCTTACATTGCACAGAGTTTGAAGTTATTTTGCTGTTTATATGCCAGAGACTGGTGACTTTTATTTTGTTTTTACAATGACATTTAATCACTAAATGGCATTATTGAAGGAACCATGCCTATAAAGTTTTACTTTACACTTCCAGTAAAACTTCGGCCTACGTAAAAATTCCATGCAAGATCCCACCTGAATATTAGTCTGCTATTGCATGTGCCTGGATACTGGCGCAGCTATAGCAAATGAGTCCCCGTCCCAACCCACTCCTGCTCTTCACTGCCCATTTAGCATAGGCATATGTACACCAACATACTACACTGTACAAGCCATGATAAATTTCCTCCGTAGACTCCAACAGTATGACATTCTTTGCTGTGGAGCTCAGTGGTAAGATGGCTCTGCTGTCTCAGCCCCTCAGGCTCATAAGCATTGTTTAAAAGTTGATTTTAGAATAAATACATAACAAGTAACTTAAAGGGAATCTTTCATGTAAGTACCACAAACAGACTGCACAACCCTGTAGCTTGTTGAATACATAGTGTAGCCATACCTTTTTATCACTGCTCACAGCTCCACATCCCTTTGAATCTGTTTTAACAAATATGCTAATACGGCTGAAGTGTTGTGTAGTGTTAGCAGAGCACCCCCTCCCCCCAGGCTCTGGCTTCGGCATGATGTCTACACCTCCCAAAGCTTTTCAGCTCCACCACTGCCTTCTCAGATCCTTCGCCCATTCAGGCACATCACTCAGTTCTTGCACATCTTGCAACATTATGTTGCTGTACTGTTGGTCCAGTGCCCCTACACAATGTGCAGTCAGAAGCGGCCTCAGAGGAGAAGATCCAGGTGCTGTACTGAACCAACAGGGGCATCTGACAGCAGCATCTAGTAATCATGCAGCACGGTGGCTGAGTGGGCAGCACTTCTGCCTTGCAGCGCTGGAGTCCTGAGTTCGAATCCCACCCAGGTCAACATCTGTAAAGAGTTTGTATGTTCTCTCCGTGTTTGTGCGGGTTTCCTCTGGGTCCTCCGGTTTCCTCCCAGAGTCCAAAACATACTGTTAGGTTGTTTAGATTGTGAGCCCCATGGGGATAAAGAATTATTATTATGTGGGTGAGTTTGTAAGAACTGAGTTGTGTGAATAGGGAAATGATGGGAGTAGACAGTGGGAGAAGCTGAAGTGCTGCAGGGGGCTCTGGTAACACATTTTTGGGGGACATGAACCTTTGAGCAGTGATGAAAAGATATGGCTGCACCACAGGGCAATGTAGTTGGGTAGTTTGTTGTGGGAATCTTTCATGGCTTTTAAGCACCACAAACCATTAAGTATGAGTAACATTAAAAAAGGAGGAATACTTTTTCTAGAAGGATTTTCATGCCTTCATTTGTCAGAGCTTCATATAATGACATCCATTCCTCGATAACAAGGCTGGCCTGTTTCTGTCCTGTGGATACTGCATGCTTTTGACTGAAATAAAGAAAATTGTATTGCCATTTATTGATTTAATTAAAGTGAATTCATGTTTATTTTAATAATGTAAAGTTAAAGGAAATCTACCATCAAGCTTTATAAACCAGGGGCACTTACTTATAGATCCAGCTCACCATGACTGGTAATTTTCTTTGTTATTCATGGCCTACCTCCTTCAAAAAATCCTTTCTTTTAAAATTATGGTATTAAGCCAGAAAGGCTCTGGGTGATGTTACCGACTTGGAAAGCTCTGTGCAGCACTTTGTAATCTGTGTGCACTATATAAATAGAGGAATTATTATTGTATTAGAGCACCTCAATGCTGTACCTTCACAGGCTGTTACACTGTGCAGGATCATATCTCACCCTCTCCCCCAGCTTTTCTCCCTCCCTTTGCCTGCTCTAATTTCATGGCAGCAGTACCCAGTGGGTAGGAAGTGCTTCTGAGTGTAACTGCATTTGAAGCCAGAGCACAGAGGGGCTCTGATTACGCCACCCAGAGCCATTCTGGGCCATTAGCATGATTTTAAAAGTTGATTTTAGAGGTAAGGAGACCATGGATAACAAATAGAAGAAGATTACCACTGCGACAATGCCTGGATCTATGCGTAAGTGTACCAGGTTTATCATGCTTTATTTTTATGGTAGATTCCCTTTAACTCTTGAATGAGCAAAAAATGTAATCAATCGGATGGTTAATGGGCCAAGCGTTTGTAGTTGCAATTCCCCAAAGTGTGTCTTGTCTCAGAGACTTCAAATCAATATAATTTCCAATCAACACTTTACTTTTCTATATAATCTCCCTGTTTGCAGTGTCTAAGCATAAATAGGACTACTAGAGTACATACCCTCTAAAACTAATGTTCATATTCTTTTATTTTGTGGAAAAACATGTCCTCACCAAATTGTTCACTGATGATTTTGTGTACAGCGCTTAGGAAACATATTTATTTTAACAGCCGGCATTGCATGGAAATATCATTTTCCCATAGTAAAATAAACCCAGTTGAGGTCATAATTAGAGACTGTTGAATGAACATTGAGTGAATTGCAGCCAGTCCTGTTTCATACAACCATTACAACTTTTGACCCTAGCCATCAGTCAAGTTGTCAGCACAAAGATTCAACAAACACATTATGGCACAATCAAAGGAAATTCCTGAAGAGCACAGAAAAAACATGTTGATATCTTTCAGTATGGCAGAGGATCCAAAATCATCTCTGGGACCACATGGAGAACAGTAGTGAATGTTTCTAAATAAACAATGAAATGGATACAGGTAAGAATATAAACATCATCATTAAAGCATTGGTGTCATAAATATCAATAATGCTTCCTTTGGGTTTGCATATATGGTTATATTGTAGATCTATAAAACTGCCAAAAGAAATAATTGAACCCATACTTTTCTTTAGTATGCATTTGAATTGACATAAAGGGAGAGATGTATCATATGCTGACACTTGTGCATTGGTGTATGATAAGGGCCACCCCTTCCTCGTCTCGCCAGATACATCAAGAAGCACAAACCTCTGGATGGATCCGCCGGGTAGCACGGCCACCAGGCAAAACTATGCCAGGTTTTACAGGCTTTTCAAAATTCTGCAGTCATACGACGGGAACGCCGCCCGCTTACTCTGCCGTTCACCATCTACGCCCCCTCGACGCCCACATCGTGTGGAAGTAGCCTAGTCGCTAGTATAATCACAACTTCTTACATTGCACAAGAATTTGAAGTTATTTCACTGTTTATATGCCAGAGAACTGGTGACTTTTATTTTGTTATTTACAATGAACATTTAATCACTAAATGGCATTATTGAAGGAACCATGCCTATAAAGTTTTACTTTACACTTCCAGTAAAACTTCGGCCTACAGTAAAAATTCCATGCAAGATCCCACCTAGAATAGTAGTCTGCTATTGCATGTGCCTGGATACTGGCGCAAGCTATAGCAAATGAGTCCCCGTCCCAACCCACTCCTGCTCTTCACTGCCCATTTAGCATAGGCATATGTACACCAACATACTACACTGTACAAGCCATGATAAATTTCCTCCGTAGACTCCAACAGTATGACATTCTTTGCTGTGGAAGCTCAGTGGTAAGATGGCTCTGCTGTCTCAGCCCCTCAGGCTCATAAGCATAGTTTTAAAAGTTGATTTTAGAAGGAAGGAGGCCATGGATAACAAATATAAGAAGATTTCCACAGTCACATTGCTTGGATCTATGAGTCAATGTTCCTGGTTTATCATCATGGATTTTGATGGTAGATTTCCTTTAGGTGTTTTTGTTGATATTTTATGTGATAGATCAGCACAATGTATCATGTATTTGTGTAGTGTAAAGAAAATTATATGTTCTTTTCAGAATTTTTGAAAAATAAAAAAACTGAAAAGTGCTGCATGCAAATGTATGCAGCCCCCATAACTCTGATATCCCCAAAGAAAATACAATGGGGGGCATTAATCAGTGCATTTACCAGAAAACTGGAATAGAAGCACTGAACTAATCACAAATTTGTGTGGAATACAAGAAATTGTGATTATTATAGTAACTACACCACCCTCCACGTGGCGGAGTTGTGAAGGGGTGTGGCCACTGGCGGCGTTTCTGCCCCGAGCCTGCACACTTTCTAAAAAGCTGCAAACATTCACCATTGCAAACATTCACGTTTTTACTGGCGTAGTGTTGTCCTTCAGTGCAGCGGGCCGGTAGATACATCATGAGGCCTACACCTCTTAATATATCCGCTGTTGCAGTGGGGACACAGCTTTATTATATGCTTGTGATAGATCTCCCCCATTATGTCCAATTGTTTTTAGAAGTCATCTTATTAGTTACAAATGAAAGGACAACTCCTACCCTACCAGTACACAGACTACCATCTAAACTGACACCCCAGGGAGAAGCACCAAAGAGGCCCAACAACAACAGAGATCCACAACACATGTAGGAGAATCTGTCCACAGGACAAATGTTAGTCGTGAACTCCACAAATCTGAACTTTATGTAAGAATGGCAGGAAGAAATACAATTTTTGAAAGCAAGCCAAAAGAAGTTCTCTTTGCATTCTGCAAAATAAATGAGCAGGTGACATAGCAAGGACATGGAAGAAGGTGCTTTGGTCAAATGAAATCTAAGCTGGTCCCAGAATTGGATGTCCAAGATCTCCCTGCCTTGTTCCCAGTTGTAATCTGTCCTACACCAGATATTGTGACTTTATTATGCCTAGTACGCCAAAAAATGTTGTACAAAGAATGATTCAAGGAAACCCTATGTTTGGAGGAAAGCCAACACTGTTCACTACCCTGAACACACCATCTTCTCTATGAAGCATAGTGGTGGCAGCATGGTGGGGATGCTTTGCTTCAGTAGGGAATAGAAAGCTGGTCAGAGATGAAGGAAATATTGATGGAGCTAAACACGGGGCTCTATGTCAAATACATTAGCATTAATTTAATAGATATTTATTTGTCTATAATACAGAAATGTAGCATTTTCTATGTAGGTATTGTTATTTTTTTACAGCAAACTCCATTAATTATGACTAGGTGGGGTTTTTTTCTTTTTTTTTTGTCATTTATAAAATGATTACTTTTGTATATTTATAGCACCATTGCTGTTGTAAGGAGCAAAAGAAAACTCATCCCTTTTCAGGTTAAGCATGCTGGATTGGAGATGTTCTTTAAAAGACACATTCTGCAACATTCTTACTTTTGATGATGCATTTAATCCAATACAGTTGAATCCAATCGTATTTTGGTATGGCAATAGCCTGATTGAATTGTAAAATATTGCACTTTAATATTTTGAAGTCAATTGTTTCAACAGCATGAAAAATGTTCATAAAATAACTTACCTTAATTTAAGTCGATAAAGTACTACTCGATACAAGTAACTGATGGGTAAGTGCCTTCTACGACCACTAGAAACAATTATTGGATGGACTGCAGCAACCATATATCCTCTTAAGTAGTATTCTTCTACTTTGCTTGGAATATCAAGCAATGACTTAATCTTAATGGCATTGATATTTGCTGATGCTAGAAGAAATAATAACAATGATTATTGACTTTGTTGATCTTTAGTATATCTAACGATCTTGGTTTAACTGATCATCATAGCAGTTATCATCATTTAAACCTCATATGAAAGCCATGAGTTTTGATAGCATAGTACACTAAAACCATACTATTGTAGTTTCACTTACAGAATTAATAGGATTTTAATATGTTTATTTAAAAAAAATACAATATCTATGGTAGTGACTGGGAGAGAGGCCAATACAGCCCTCTGCCATTTATCATGCATGATCGGTTTTCCATACTGCAGAGGTTGACTGTTGGTCTCAGTAATAGGGCTATTAACTAGCATTTTAAATAGATATTATTGAAGTGATTCGGACAAAGTGGAATTTGATTCGAACATCAGGTAAAATATACCCCGTCACAAATATGAATTTCCTGGTGACAGGTGTAAACAATTTTTTTTTGTGTTTGTACAGTTGGTTGCCTTTTGCTGGATTGTGTGCCCTTTGCCCAGGATGAATCAATGTAATCTGCCTCCGACCATCCTCATTTATTGCAAAATAATAATGGAGACTCCATGACATTGCTGAGTGCTACATGGCGATTGGCTAATGGGGGCTGATTGACCATTGGCTAAAGGGTGCTGCGTGATTATTGGCTACTTGGGGCTCTGTGACTCTACTAGAAAGGACTAGGGTCTGCACTTGGCAACATTGTACAGTGACACATATGCACACACAGCCCCAATACTGAAAAGTACAGTTTTAATGCCATAATTGCTAAATTTGAAAATTTCCCAAATCGGATTGTTGAAAAGTTTACTAATCTCTGTCTTTGTTATATATCTTGTGGTTAGCTGATACAAGTGAATTATGGAACTTAGCATTTTGAGTTGTAATTTTTTGTGATTATCTTAAAACTTATCTTAATTTTGTAACCTATGATAAAGCTTGCTGCACACGAACCTACTGGGGATTCCACCACAACCTGGTCTGGGGGTCTGTGGCGTCTGCCACTGCCTGGTCTGTGGGCCTGCTGGGCATTCCAGAACAACCTGGCCCGGGGGCCTGTGGCATTTGCTACTGCCTGGTCTGTGGGCCTATGGTGTCCACCACTGCCTGGTCTGGGGGCCTACAGGGGATTCCACCACAACCTGGTCTGGGGGTCTGTGGCGTCTGCCACTGCCTGGTCTGTTGGGCTTTGGTGTCCACCACTGCCTGGTCTGTGGGCCGGCTGGGGATTCCACAACAACCTGGCCCGGGGGCCTGTGGCATTTGCTACTGCCTGGTCTTGTGGGGGCCTTTGGTGTCCACCACTGCCTTGTCTGGGGGCCTACGGGGGATTCCACCGCTACCTGGTCTGGGGGCCTGTGCCGTCTGCTACTGCCTGGTCTGCTACTGCCTTTTGGCTTTCCAGCTCCAGTAAACTGAATTTTATTGTTCCTGTTGTTTTATTCCTTGCATCTAGAACCAGGAAACTGTAGTAAGAGCTTGTAGCTGGATGCTCTGCATCACATCTGCATTTCTTTTTAAATAACAAAAAATATTATCTAACCAGTTCCTATGTAGATTCTCCCTTCAAATTGCCCAAGATTTGCTTACCTTGTTGTAACCATGACATCAGGTAATAAACATACAAATGCTGTCACCTGTCACCAGACTCAAAAGTACTGTTAAAACTACAGCTTAGCCATATCATTATATCCCCATTAAGGCCAATGCCTGGCTGCATAAGTCATAAGACATTATCCTGACATTGCGTCTGCAAAAGCAGTGGAACAGGAGCAACAGCACTGGAACTGGAAGGTGAGTAATACCTATTTTCTTATTGTTGAACACAATGGCCTCTTGAAAAATACTTAAACCTGAAATTGTTGGACATCATAGTTACATGTAACAATGATTAAAATGTCTCTTAAAAATGGTTAATCTGAATGGAAAGGGCAGCTCTGCTGCCTGATTGCATTTCCTCTTCCTCTTTCCTGTTCACTCCTGAAACATCTTTCCTCTCTCACAGGGGCTTTGCCAGAAAAATCTGTTTTCACTTTTACAATATAACACATGGAATATAAACAGTTTCTAACACCAATGTCAATGCAATTTTAAGGTAATAATAAATGTATGTTTATTTAAAAGTCACACTGCAATATTTATGGCCGCCGTATATATATCTTATAAACATCCCCCCTGTATATACTTATTTTATAGACTTATTTTATTTTACACAGGGGTGTATACTTTTTTTTGCATTTTGTACAGTATGTGTTATCTTAATAAAAAAAAAGGTGGTAAAAAAAAACAACAACAAAGTTTATACTTATTATTATGGAGTTATTCAGTCTTTTTATACAAGCATTAAACTTTCTAGCTAGTGGCCAAATGGCTTTGAGGGGATGCCTAGCAACCGGCAAGCAAGATGTGATCATGTCCTGCGCCTATGTAGATCAGTCTGGTGTGATTCTTTGCTATAGAAGTGCTGGGGGAGGGTAGAGGGGAACCTTTTATGAGACAAGATGCATATTTTCTGTTTGTTTTTAAGGCTAATAACTGTAGCTCAGTTGTTTTAATTTTTTTTTTGCTTCTAACCCAGCAGTTAAAATAGTCACAGTATAGATAAATATCTCTCAGTGTACTCTATATATAATATATTTCTTATCCATATCAAATGTGGGCGTGATATAGATATTAGAATTCAAACAGATACCATATGTATCTACTATTTTAACAGTGAGTGACCTGAAGGTGCATGTGTGAACAGTCAGAAGCATGTGTCCCTAGAATCAATCTCTGTGACACCACCTATTGCAGTCACATCAGAAATTGAGTGCAGTTCAAAGAACCTTTATAGGGAACGGACCAGTAGAAGTATGCATGGTTGTGTGAATGCAGCATTAGCCAGTTGAAGAAATTTCTATTGCTTTTAAATAGGCCAAACAAAATAACATTCTTGAGATTGTGAGCATGTCTGATGAAGGGACCTTAGCGGTCCTGAAGAACGCTTTTGACATCTTATGTTTCAGTTAGCCTTTAAAAGGTATCACAATCGCAATAAAGTTATTTTTGACCTATTAAAAATAACATGAATTTGTTGTCATCTGTTTAACAAAATGTATTTTTATGCTGAATAATTGAGAGGAGTTTGCCTTGGGGAATCCATGCAGGGCTACCCTACTCCAAAAACTACTAGTGCAATTTCATTGGTGAGTAACCAGGTGATTCTCTAAAATATTTCTTTTCCTTCAAAATGTTAAAAATTCAGTGTATGAAAACTCCAAAAAGAAACAGCTCCCACAGTCTTTGACAGCTCATTGAAGGACTTCCAATGCTTGGAGCCAATGCTGCCAAGATTGCAGCCATGGAGACTTGCATAAATATAGGGGGGGGGGGAAATGGTTCTAGCACCATAAAAAATTTAAATAATAACTTTCTTTATAAGTTACATCTTAAAATAACATGCAAAGGCTACTGCCACCACAAGCAGCTACCGCGTTTCAGGCAAGAAAATTATTGGACGCTGTTAATCATACCATGCTATGATTAAGTGCATCTGATAATTTTCTTGCCCAAAATGCGCCAGCCTCTTTGGGTGGCAGAAGCCTTTGTCTGTTATTTTAAGATGTAACTAATAAAGGAAGTTATTATTTTTATTTTTTCTGCAGCTGGAATCATTTTTCCTATGTTAAAAATTCAGTTATTGTTCGTAGCCTGCTCCTACAAGATATTATGACTTGTATGTAAAGCTGTGAGTAAAGGGACCAGAAAAATTTATAGCGTTTAGTGCATGTGGGCTAATAAAATATTTTTTTAGTCCTTTTTTTAGATATTAGTTTTAGCAATTATATCATTCAAGGTATACAGTAAAAAAGTGATTAGTTACACATAAATGACAAGTTTTGGTGCACTGAAAAAACTATGGCTCTGTATCGGGAAAATACAAATGTATTCACTTGTATCCAAAAACCAATCGCACACCTAAAGGCTTTCATAGGACATCTAATGATGCAAATACTGGAGATCTTTACAAATTTGTTATTTTATTCAAGAGAAGGACCAATGAACATAACGCAGCAGAGAAACAGCATAAAATACTGCAAACCATGTTAAAAGTTTTGGTGGTGACCTGAGGTGGCCTAAGGGGGGGACAACCCTAAAATCCTGCAATATTGATTGGAATATCAGCTGCAACTTTTTTATTTTTTGAAAATTTTCTGCTCTTCGTTTTTTTTAGTTTCTCCACAGCTGACATACTGTGGGATATTGACAGAGAAAAGCTGATGTATAGACACATGGCAACTGTTAGTTCTATAGAAATGAGTTCTAGAGGTAGAGCACCTCAGCACAGCAAGTTTCTCTTTGTGATTGCATCCATTATAGAAGAATGTGTGGTGCTATGGTGACTTGTGTTGATGACATACAGAACTGATAGCTTTAAACATTAGCTCCAAATGAGCTCTGAATTTTGCTAGAGGCATAAGCATGGCATAAGATAATTTATGGAAGAGAACCACTTAAGACACATATGTTTCTATTACTTTTTTTTTCTCCGGAATGAATGAACATCTGTTTCAGTAAATGTTACTTTTAGGCAATTGTTTCCAGGGTTTTACAGTGGTTTAGAATGGCTTGCACTAAATAAATACAGGATGACTCAGATCCTTATGGCATTGTATCTTTGCATGTCTTTCTTTAAAGTCACAGGAAGGAATAACATTGGACGGATATGTAGCATTGTCTTAGCTTTAGGAAGTTACTACTTCCTTATAGGGAGCTTGTAAAATCTACCAAGGTAGCTAAAGTGCCCTACTTAATGTAACTGATCATCAGGTTGTAGATTATGGGGCTCATTTACTAAGAGTCGCGCTGCACACTTTTGTCAGACTGTGCACCTTTTTCGGGGCTAAAACTGTTTGCACGGGTATTTAAGAAGAGTGTGTGCTTGGATCGTGGAGCAAGCGACCCTTTTGTGGTGCTGCTGCGCCGGCTTCTATGTGACACAAGTTAGGAGGCGTGCAGTCGGACAGTCCAACTGATTCGGACAGAGTGCTGGATTTAACTTCTAAATTGTGTCCCATGCTCTACGTTAAAGATGCACCACAAAAAAGATGGTGAACTCTGTCAGACCTGAGCAGGGAAGTGACACATTCATGATTTCAGGCGCACAATCTTAGTGAATCGCCGCACGCTGCATTATAGACAGACAATGCACTTTCAGTGAACTCCAGTGCGCTTGTAAGTAAATGTGCCCCTATGTTCATTATAGCTTCTTGCAATACAATCCAGAAGGAAATAAGTTATAGAATCTAAGGATGTTTAACTCATTTTAAACACAAACCCATTTAATATCCGCTACATACAACCCTTGCAAGCTGATGATTTTGTGAAGAGATCCCTTCGCCAACTGTTCTATTCTGGCTTATAAATAGGTCTTGACATCTATGAGATCTCTACATCATAAATAGGGTATACTGACATATAAATGGATGGTCTCTTGAAAACCGTATAATACCTCATCATGAAGAATTTTGACTACAGATATTCCCACAATGATGTCATTTTCAAGTAAAGATGGGGGTGGGAATCCGGTTTATTCTTAATAAAGATTAAGCTATTTCCATATAGCCCATTGTAAGCACAAGATCCCATAACCATCACAGCCTAAGTGTACTAAACATCCATATACACACATAACAGATATCTAGTGCCATTTCATAATTGGCAGGCAAAAGAAGTTTAACACCGTAAGTAAC
This sequence comes from Engystomops pustulosus, assembly GCA_019512145.1. Classification (NCBI taxonomy): domain Eukaryota; kingdom Metazoa; phylum Chordata; class Amphibia; order Anura; family Leptodactylidae; genus Engystomops; species Engystomops pustulosus. Next base: position 37,699,222 of record CM033648.1, on the reverse strand, counting down.
AAAATACTATTAAATAATATTGTTTCTTAATATTTCTTTCTTCATGAGATAGTACTGTGATTTTTAATTCCAAAATGTTTTTTTTTTTTTTGCAGAGGCAACATAAAAGGGTTGTGAATATGAGTAGAACAGAGGAGTCTATGTTCCCAGAGGGCAGCCATCTGGACTTGTTTATTTGTGTTTTCAACTTTCTACTCTGAGATTTTCCCTGGCCTGGGCATCCTAGAGACGAGGGGCCTCTTACAAAGCATGCTCTGGCTATAATGTCCTCACAGAAAGGAGTGGAAAAGCGAGGGAAAAAAGCTAATTTTCTTTAAACTTCTTTAATATGTTACTTTTGAATCCTAAGCCATTTCTGTATCTCACACTTTACATTGTACATTTACTTTTCACATTTTATAGAGAAAGATTTAGTCCCCAATATAAAAACTAAAGAATAAATCACATTTGTTTTGACAACATAAGTGAACATCCAGTATAATGGTCATAAGAGAAGAGACTTGTGTATCAGAGCTCTATAAAAACAGGAGGTATTCAGAAGTTATAAATCAAGAATCAGAAAAAAACAGGAAACAAATCTAAGATATTTTGTTGTAGAGTATGTAAAAGCATTTGTTAGGCAATAATGAGTTTATAATTTACAAGTTACTGTACAGTCCTATTCACATTACTCCAAAAATCCCAAGAATGTAAACACACTAAGAGCAATGGCAATTAAATGTTATTCACTATGTAATGGGACTTACCTTCTAAGGAGAAGTCTAGTAAGACATATTCATACGCCAAGTCATTTTTTGTTTCTACTTGTGGCCTTTTTAATGTTGAGAAGATTTTTCCAGGACTAGTGTCATCGGAATCCTCTAGCTTCCTAAGTCCACACCCCATGGCAAAACTTGCTTTTAGTGAACACACACAAAAGAAAATACAGCAAAAGGCTCTGAAAGAATACTCTTAAATATATGTTTAGTCATATTCCATCCTTGAAAGTAGTAGATTGTAAAAATCTTCCCTGCTCATTTTCAGAAGCATGGCTTTGCCTTATTTCCCATGCAGACTCTGTGGGAGAGCTCCTGAATTCAGCTACACAGACATCCAAAGAGTTTAGAGAAGACTTTTCATGCCACGTCAAATTACAGCCAGCCCCCCAGCCTTTTTCTGAGAAGCAGACACCAATAGTTCTTTGTCCTTGCTTGTGTCCTCCCCTTTTGGCTAGCATTTGGAAAGGCAATTAAGAGCTGACATATAAGGGAGAAGACTTTTTGATCAGTTTTTCTGTTTTATTTCTATAGAAAAACTCCTAAAAGTATGGAGCAAGTAATTAACAATTCTGACCATATTGGGTAACATATTTAATGTTAATAGCAATAAGAAAAGTTTGATTAAACTGCCCTGTCTGAAATGTTAATTCAGTTTCCTATACCAAACAGCATTGAGAGTTTATTCTATATCCAAAGAGTGATATAATTATACATATATATTTAATATGAATGCAAATTTAATATGTTATATTATCAGTGTACCAAACAAAAACACATATTGACTAAAATTATTCAATATAAAGAACTAAAAAAAGACCTTATACAACAGTACATTAACTAACAAAAAGAAAAAGTATAATAGTGTGAATAAAATACAAAATTATTAGCCATGTTCTAAAGGGGTTAAGAAATAAAATAAAGATAACACTAATATCCCCAAGAGCTTTCTTGCACTTTATGTAACTAGGGAGGGTCCAAATATTTTTAATTAGAAAGCCAGCCAACTGCACAACATGACAAGCAAATTCCAATGTTGTGATGCTTTGCCTGCTGTTTTCTGATACTTTCATAAATATGTTAACATGATGTTATTTCTTTCAGATACCTACGCACTTATCACTTCATACTCTGTTCATTTGAAGACGCAGAATTCAGAAAGCCACGCAGTAAAGTAAGAAATAGACACTTAGGGGGACATTTATCAAATGCCAGGTCTGTATCCCAGTATTTAGAATTCCGTTGTCAGGATTCAGGGGTAGTGGACCCACTGAGCCACCATGGACGATGACGTAAGCCAACACCTGGGACCGAAGTCTAAGTGGTACCAGGTCTTCACTGGAGCCCACCGCAAAGTGGGTTGGAGTTGTTGCGGCATGGGTACCACCAGGTCACTCCACAGGCACAACTTTGTCCCCGGTGGTGGTCAAGGCGAGGTGCAGAATCGTGAGGTAGAGACGGAGATGGGGACCGGACAGGCAGCACAGGAGCGAAGTCAGGAACGGAATCGAGGTCACAACCGGAAATCACTATAAATGCACATGACATAGGGAACAAGCTTTTTCTAAGGCAGGAAGCTCAAAGATCCGACGGGGCATGAGGGAAGAGGATGGCTATTTATCAGATTACCAGGAGGCCAGCGCCAATTAGCGTCCCTTTAAATCTCAAGAAGCCAGCATGTGCACCCTAGGAAGCGGGGACCCACGTGCCAGATTGCGGGAAACAGTGTTGGATCGTGGACAGTTGAGTGAGCCTGCCACACAGCTGAGGGGGGACAGGGAGGCGACCTGAGAGGAGGGTCGCAGGAGCACCCATGACATCCCTCGTTCTACTTATGCCACTTTTCCTGTAGCCCCTCCAAACGTTTTCCTCTTTTCTTTAGACCCCCACTTACAATAGACCCATATATGATACTCCCATTTTTGCACCACTCCCCAGCCTTTCTTTACTTTTTTTCAAACAAATTTATAAAAATAAGACACGAAACACAGAATTCCCCAGCAGCTGCCCTCTTATCTGCCAAAGCTTTGGACAGTTCTGAAGTCACCAGGCATGTCAACCATATCAGACCATTGTGAGTGGGTAGCCTATAGATCACATGCTTCACTTCTGCGTTCAACTAAATCTGCATCGGGATAGAGTTGGATTTTTTACAGAGCTGCCAGTGGCAGATTAGACCACCCATATCCGGACAAGAAAGGGATCCTTGTCTGATATGAGTGGTCTAATCTGCCAATGGCAGCTCTTTAAAAATTCGTAAAAAAAACCCTGCCGGGACATTCGGTCTGTTTTTGTAAAAATTGGATAGAGTTGGCATACACTGTGCAGTCTGCCAGGCCCCTTTGTGACCCAGCCCCAAAAAATGCTACTATGGCAGATTTTCTAGCACTGACGCAAAAAAAAAGCCACAAGTTTGAGTTTAAAGGTGCACAGAAGGTAAATACAGACAATAAATGGGCCTTTTCAATTAGCTGTCTATTTGGGGAGCACCTAAGGCAGGGATCTGGAACCTATGGCTCGGGAGCCAGATGGCTTTTGATGGCGGCATCTGGCTCGCAGCCAGGGCTTCTATCCAGGGGCATAACTACAGCCGCAGCAACTGCTAAGATGCCTGCCAAGACCAGGAGCCCGTATTTGGCCGTATGTCCCGGGCCCCTGTTGTGCCCCTGGATGTATTCGGCAGAGCAGCGGCACCTCCCTCTCCCTCCTTGTTGCAGCCTCCTCTGTGTGAGTGAGGGAGGAGACTGTCTGCCTGCAGCCAATCCCGGCGCTGGATGTAGCAGCGCGGGAGATTCATACAGAGGAGACTAGAGAGGTGCATACTCCGGAGACATCCAGCACCTGAGGAGAAGGAATCGGGAATCAGCCAGAGCTAAGTCCTCCCTCCCCCGAGTGTCTCCTCAGACTTTGCACTAACCCCTTAGTGTCCTGTGTGCAGTGGTGGACTGGCCATAAGACCCACCGGGAGAAATCCTGGTTTAGGGCCGGTCTGTGGCCGGTCCTGTACTGGTGGGGCCGGTGTAAAAATAAAAACACATGAAACTCCTCTCTGACGTCTTATTTTTATGTATTGGCGTGGGGGTGGCTGTATACCAGGGGCAGGCTGTATACCAGGGGCAGGCTGTATACCAGGGGCTGGTGCTGTATACCGGTGGCAGGCTGTATACTGGGGCTATGGGCTGTACACTGGGGCTATGGGCTGTAATACTGGGGCTATGGGCTGTAATGCTGGGGCTATGGGCTGTAATGCTGGGGCTATGGGCTGTAATGCTGGGGCTAAATATATTTTCAAAGATTTATTAAAAACATTTTAAAGTAAATTCTAAAAATCTTCCTGAAAATAAGTAAAATGTGTTCGTATTATTAAGCCGCATAACATCAAACTAAAATATGCAAACATTTTAAAAATTATGAAAACATAAAGCAGAATATGGAAATGTTATTTAGTTACTAATCTAGGGGATACAATTGTCTGTCTGTAAACAAGATAAATAAATTTACGAAAGGGAGAATCATTGTGCAATTTTTTTTCCTTAGTTTTGATATTTATAAAAATAAGCAGCACACAATTAGACTCACATGAAGTACAAAGGTGACAAAAACAATCTTAAAATCATGTGGGTTCAAACTATAGCTTTCAAAAGTTTACCATATAAAGCTAAGCAATTGCAAAAATGAGGTGAGCCTTAACGTGTAACTGTAAAGTTATAATGATTTGTGCCAAATATTTCCCCCTTTTTAGTATGTTACCAATAATCATTTTATTATAAATTTTTAAAAACATTATTTTGTGAAAGTTTTGGCATAATAATCTATATTTTATATGTTGGGATAAGTTATCTATCTTTGCTACCTAGTAAGAATGATGTCAAAGCAGGGTGGAGCTTTATTTGAACATTCCCTGGATAGAGCTGGCAAAACTCACATTGAGAGTGTACCATGTGTGATGTGTTTTAACATATCTACAGAAATTATTTCGTATATAAATAACTTATTATGTATTTCACCAAAATGCTGTGGGGACATTACACAATGGGGCTTATTTACTAAGGGTCCCGCGGAGCGCACTTCAGTTGGATTTGGAAATTTTGACGAGTGTAAAGTGTGATGTACATGTGTGTATGTGTGTTATATGGTGTAAGCTGTGTATTTTAGTGTTTTTAGCTGCATTGTGTTGTATATGGTGTGTTAATACTGCATACATATGGTATACACTGTTGTGTCAAAAATATTTTATATACTATATGTGGTGTTGTATACTATATGGTACGTATAACTGTATGTATGTATAGGTGTCGTGTGTGATGTTATATAATATATATATAATATATTATACGATATGATAAACTGTATAAATGGTGTTATGGTATAAAGTGTGATGCACAGATAGCTATATATTTTAAGGCAGTTTGGGGTCTCGAATCAGAAGTCTCCTATGGGCCGCCCAGCTTTTCCTATTAATGCACTGGTATCAGAGTGTTGACAAATGTCTTTTTGCAGCCTCCCCCTACACAAATTTACGTCCCTATGTCTTAGCCTCCGTTTTTATACCCCCCAACCTTAGGTGACTTCCCATTGTAGTCCCATTTAAGCTAGCTCTCTAAGACAGCTCATTTTTGCAAGCAATAATGGCAATAAGCGTCATAGGGCACAAAGTAAATGGTTTAATGTAGGGGGGTGGACTATAGAGTAGCCTTCATCTTTGTGAGATTAGTAGGATCCGTCTATGGACTCCCAATCCTATTGCACCTCTATCATTGCAGGCAAATTAATGCTTGAAATGAATGTGTCCAGTAGAAAACAAATGTGTCCAGTAGATGGCGTTCGGTTGCACAGCCTTTAGTTAGATTTAAAATAAATGGTACAGCACTTAGCCTTTCCTTTTCCAGACTTTGTTGATTGACACCAACACAATAGCAAAATGATTTCGTATGATAGAGCAGTGTAATACACAAAAACCCACAACAGGTATCCAAATAGTCTCCAGTTTCTACTTATTATAAGCAATTAAACTCTTATAGTATGTGCAAAACTAAGTAGAACTCTTTAAAACCTCAGTGGTACAGCAGCAGTGTCGGACTGGGTTTCCTTAGGCCACCAGAGAAAATCATTTGGGGGCCTCTTCATTATCCCACCAGGAAATATAATCTTGTAGACCTCCAATTGTGGTGTTTTCTGAGCGACTAATGAGGGTTCAGTATGGGTGAGCCAGAGCCCACCAGGAGGATCTATGCGACTTCTGGTGGCCAGTCCGACATCTTTTCAGCAGTCATTATATCGTGAACAACCTATAAGACCACAGAGCTATGTACATGAGCTCCACACAGAGGGAGTAGAGACGGCAAGTTGCCCCATGGTTATACCAGACGGGAACCAGGTCAGTGATCCCCATATTGAACAACACCAACAGGAAGTCGGAGAAACTATAAGCAAATAATAAAAAAACACAGGATAGGGCCTAAGCGTGCTGATCAATGGAAGGTTCAGTGATGGTTTTTCCATGATCACGAGAACGGGCAGTCCGTGTCACATCCCTACGTCACTCCGCGAAATAATACGTTACTCCCCGAGATGAGTGGAGGTAGTGCTGGGCAATCTCAATTACTCAGATAGATGAATGGGGCTAGCACGGACATCAGGCGCGTCTGTTCCGCTACCTCGTGGAGAACAAGGGGTCTGACAGGAGTACCTTGGAACCACATCAGACCCCCATTCTCAGATCTGTGGCAAGTTAGGCGCTTACTTCTTTGTGGAAAACCCCCTTTAACAATAGTGTAGTAGAATTTGCATTGATGGGTATTTGCGCTTATATATCCTAACAGGAACTATATACCAAGTAGTTAGTTAGTTAATAAATACGAATAACTATATATTATAATACCATATATAGTACGAACTGTAAACAATATAGGCTCACAGCAGTATGACAGTAAAAGTCGGCAACTTACCCTCTATGATGCTAGTTTCCTACAGAAGAATAATGCTGCCACATTAGGTCACTGTAGTTTCCCCTAGAGGCCAATTAAACGAAACTGTCACTGTTTACCCCATTAAAACCATTACCCATTATGTCTAGGCCCATAAGAAATAGAACAGTCCTTGTTTAGAATTCTCTCTTTATCTGGTAACATCTGGCCCATTACTTAGAAAAAAAATCTCCTCTAAAAATGTGAGGTGCTATTTTGGCAAAAACGACTCTCTTCTACTGCTCATTTTCACCATGACTTTGGAGGGAGTGAATGATGAGATGTGACATATAAAAGGGTTTCCACAGAAAGGACATTCATACCAAGATGGTCTAGTAGTTTATGGGGTAATTAATGCTGATGACAGGTTCCTTTAAGTTGCCAATCGACCAGAATTAACACATTAATAGAGGATTTTACGTCTGTTCTGTTCTAGGACGTTGGTCTTCCTGTTATCTTGGATTCTTGTTGGAATGCCAGTTTGCAATCTGGCCCATCACCACTAGCCAGGGGTATAGAGGGATCCCATGCATATGTGCATAGAGAGTCACCACAATGGTAAAATACAGCCTCTGTCAGAGAAGAAACGGGCAGAGAAGCAGGATGCCGACCTACATCAGCACTAGCCACCCAACCCAGTTTGCTTTAAAGGAACCGTACCATTGATTTATACATTATGAACCAAAACATACCTTGAGCAATGCTGTGTTGTAGCTACACTGATGCAGGTCATATCTTGTTAATCCCTGAGCCTAGTTTGGAGGTTCAATGCCTTCTGATGCAGAGAAAAACAATTTTTCCACTGACTGTAGAAGACCGTTTGCCCTAATTCTGTTTCCTTGCCTTACAGAATGAGGTGTGTGTAGGTGTGCAAATTGGTGTGATATAGTTTGTATGTCACGGAAAAGGGATCATATGTAACTAAACAAACAAAAAAAGGTGCCAAATTAGACCCCCAACATCAACCAAGCCACCTAACTTTACACAGGATGGAGTGTATGCTGAACATAGACATGTGCAAAGGACAGAGTCTCAAACCGGTTAGGACATCACACCCTTCAAATGCAGTCAGTTGCCTAGTGAGAGTTCTGTTGGTTTTGGAGGGAATTCTCAAAGTGAATAGTTGTAGAACCTGCCAAAGTAAAAACCTTTCTGTCATATCGGAGGGGTGGGGGACAACTGACGTCTCTCTTTTGCCTTATGCTGGACCGATTTTGCCAATTTTGTGTAGGGCTGCATAATCTGTGTACGCTTATATAACAACAAAGCTATTATTATTTGACTGGTATATGAGTGTTCTGTGGCACAAAATGACCTGTACCACGTTGGAAGACTGAAGAGATTGGCTGGATAGAAGTCTGGGTTTCCTGGATGTGAGAGAAAGGGATAGGTTCCCAGGGAATCATCTCGGCATTGTTTCTTACAGCACAATACACGCACAAAGCGCAGGTAGATTGGTTAGTGAGAAGAAACTTAACTAACCAACGTTAGGGAAGCCAACAGGAGACAGGGCAAAGGCATGCAGCAAGCAAAGTTTTCTTCACAGAGTACCCCAAAGCCTGTATTGTACTGTTACAAACCAGTAAACTGTTCTATAGATGACATACCTGATAGTAGGGACGCTAAGGAGGCAGTCCCTCCATCTTTTGTAGGTAGACAGAGGCTATGATTTCCTCTGTTATTTGCCGACCGGCAATGAAAGTTTGAGATAAGGCCATGGACAGTTGGTAGAGAAGTGCTTGGCTGGAATTTTTATTGGTAGATAGGCCTGGGGGAATTCTTTGTTACAGTTTCCACTGCAATTGTTACACGCAGACTAGTTAGGCTAACGTTTACAGTTACATACATACACTACAAGATGGCAATTCTACATGTTGTAGGTCGTTAGCTGCTTACATAACATAGTTACAGGACATTCGATGACAGCACAATACAAGTTAACATGCTCTGTGACATGACCATAGCTCATGGAGCCCTGACTGTGCGATGATAGCCTGGATGGATGAAGAGGGGTTGGCAGGATGAGTGCCACGTTGGTGCCGCAGGGGTGGGAGGGTGTGGGGTGATTGAAAGAAAGCAGACGCCGTAAGCACAGGCAGCCCCTACTAGTGGTGCTATTTCTTGGACAATACAAATGTGTTGGAGAACATTCTTTTATGATCCTATACTTGCCAGACACAGGAGAACCAGTCCTGGGGACATCTCTTCAACTGTTGGAGGCAAGGGGGGAGGAAATGTGGAAATTGAGTTGAAAGTTAGATACTAGATGTAAGCTGTAACCAAAATATTATGGTGTCAGAGGTCCAACGAAATACAATTAAGTTCCCCAAGCGTCTCTTCTGTATGAGGAGACAAAGTGCATTGTCTTTGCGTTAACTTAAAGTGTAGGTAGCCTACCATACATGTGTCTGTTCCTCTGTAAGTCTGGAATGTTTGTAATATAGAAAAAGAAGTGGTGGATGAGCGCCAAAAATAGTGTGCAGGTTTTAAGAATGCCAATCCAGTGAGTTAGTGCAATATTATGCTCACCTTGAGGTTGTGTGAAATGCCAACCAATTGTAATGCTTTGTTAGACCAAATCCGCAGGGCTGGAATGGACAGTAGTAGATTAAAGGAATAAATCATCTATGTAGGACGCACCGTGTCTGTTGAGAGGCCACGAAGGGTAGTAGTTAGCCCAGGAATATGATGAGGCCTTGATTAGTATAGTCTGTTTCGTTGATGAACCTACACTTATTGTAGTAGCGCTCATTGTTTGTCGCGCTTTACAGATCTTAGGCGGACATATCACAAATAAACTAATACTTACACAGCAGTACAAGCCAGTCATATGGAACTCATGACCACTAGTTCTGACACTTTTATGATAAGCACCTTTGTGATGTCTCTCAAGTATATCAATTCCAATCAAAGTCGGACAACAGGAACGTCATGAAAAACATATGGAAATAGAGATATGTCAAAAAATATTTCTAATGGAGTTATGTATACTGATGCTAACCTTGATAACAAGACTGGAGAAATAGAATTGATACCTATATAACTTTAGTATTGAGCCTGAAGTTTCAGCACAAAAAATTTGATGAAATACCCTAACTTGGCTTATACTGAGTTTAAAAAAACAACAAAAAGGTACTCACCTTCTTACGCACCGCACAGGTCCTCTTCTAGCATCATGTTCCGGCTCCCTGTATCCATGCGATGCGGTTGGCTCGAGCTTTTGAGTCAGCCGCTCAGTGACATTCTAGTGGTGTGCCCGCCATCTGTACACACTATGATGTCAGCAAGTGGCTGGCGTCAGGACTAGAGTGACAGCACCACACGGAGCGAGGGAGGCCAGAGCAGAACATTGATGGCTAGTACGAGAGGAACCTGCCCAGGGGGATGTTGAAGGTTGAGTACACTTTTTTTCTTTCGGCGGGGCATTCCTCTGGAGGGGTGGTATCGTACCGGGGACAGGGGGCTGCTGACTGAGACTGGGGGGAAGGGGCTGTAATGGGGGGCAGGGGATGAGACTGTACTGTGGACAGGGGACATGTATACTGTGGTTCAGGTGGGGGCTGCAGGCTGTAATACGGGGAACAGAGGGTGAAGCGTGTAGTAACCGGGGACGAGGGCTGACAGGCTGTGTACAGGGGATAAGAGATGCAGGCTATGCAGGCTACTATATCGGGGAACAGGGGGGCTGGGCTGTATACTGGGGACAGGGGCTGCAGGCTGTCTCAGGGGGAGATAGAGGCGGCTGACGGCTGTATTACTGGGGACAGGGGGCTACAGGCTGTATATGGGGAAGGGGGCTGAAGGCTGTCATACTGGGGACAGGGGGCTGCCAGGCTGTTATACATGGGGGACAGGGGGCTGCAGGCTGTTATAAGGGGATAGAGGCTGCAGGCGTATACCAGGGATAAGAGGGCTGAGCTGTCATACAGGGGATACAGAGGCTGCAGGCTGTATACAGAGGGACTAGAGGCTGAGGCTGTATACAGGGGAAAGAGGCATGCAGCTGTATACTGGGGACAGGGGGATGCAGGCTTATACTGGGGATAGGGGGCTGCAGGCTCTATACTGGGGATGGGGGGCGCAGGCTGTATTACTGGGGAAGGGGGCTACAGGCGTTATATGGGTTGCAGGGGTGCAGGTATATGGGGGCAGTGCCTGAAGATTATAAATCGGGGCAGGGCGGCTGCAGGCTATATTCTGGGGCACATGGGTTTCGGCTATATACGCGGGGGCTGTGATGGGATGATGCTATTACTGGGGCAGGCTGGGACCAAGGCATTTTCCCCCCTAGGTTATACTCGAGTCAATAGTTTTTCGAGTTTTGTGGTAAAAATAGGTAACCTTATACTCGGGTCGGCTTTAGTCGAGTTTCATATCTACAGTATGTGAGAAGAGAAATACGTATGACATAATGGGGATAAAAGGTCATGGCTGCAAACGGGGGGCGTGGGTGTTATTGAAAGGCTTTTTGGCATGACCATGCCAAAAAGAAAGTTTGCAAACACAGCCTAAAGCTATCCTGTATAATGCATCTGTGTTCAAGCGCCTGTTGTCAAGGCCTATAGGTTGAAATAAGGTCCGGTGGAAGAATAATACAATCCTAAAAGTGCATGTCATAGCCATAAGTAACGCAGCACCAAAATTTACTAAAACGGAATAGCAGACTTCTTAATACAATAATTACGTGGGGGCCCTATAACTATGGTGATAAAGCAATACAGGGCAGTCCCCGGGTTACGTACAAGCTAGGGTCTGTAGCAGGGGCGGATGGGAATTAGTGCCCTGGAAAAAAACTGTTTAAGTGGCCCCATTTGTGGGTGGGGTCAAACAAGTAGGCGTGGCTGTGATGTGGTGGCGTTACTAACTGCATACAAACTGTTTATAGAGGTCTTAAATCAACTTGTACAGCACAGAGAAAGAAACTCATTATATGCCTCCCTATACAGGAAAACGCTTCTTTTTTAAGAGAAAACAAACTTAATACTAAAATACCTTCTCGTAACCACGAATGTAACTACTATATTACCGTCCCCTATGTACAGGAATAAATACTACTATAATACTGCCCCTATGTACAAGAATATAACTACTATAATACGCCCCTATGTACAGGAATATAAACTACTTTAATACTGCCCCCTATGTACAGGAATATAACTACTATAATACTGCCCTATGTACAGGAATATAACGTACTATAATACTGCCCCTCTATGTACAGGAATATAACTACTATAATATGCCCCCTATGTACAGGAATATAACTACTATAATACTGCCCCTATTTACAGGAATATACATACTATAATAATGCCCCCCTATGTACAGGAAAATATATAATACTGCCCCATGACAAGAATATATATATAATACTGCCCCCTATGTACAAGAATATAACTACTATAATACTACCCCTAAGTAAAGAATATAACTACTATAATACTGACCCCTATGTACAAGAAATAACTACTATAATACGGCCCCGTATGTACAAGAATTAACTACGATATATACTGCCCCCTATGTACAAGAATATAACTACTATAACACTGCCCCCTATGTACAATAATATAACTACTATAATACTGCCCCTATGTACAAGATAGAACTACTATAATACTGCCCCCTATGTACAAGAATATAACTCACTTAATATGCCCCCCCCTAGGACAGGATATAACTACTATAATAATGCCCCCTATGTACAAGAATATAACTAATATAATACTGCCCCCTATGTACAAGAATACAACCATTACATTACTGCCCCTATGTACAAGATATGAACTACTAAATACTGCCCCCTATATATGGGAGAATAACTACTATAATACTGCCCCTATGTACAAGAATATAACTACTATAATACTGCCCCCTATGTACAGAAATATAACTACTATATACTGCCCCTATGTACAGAAATATAAACTACTAAATACTGACCCCTATGTACAGAATATAACTACTATAATACTGCCCCTAGTACAGAATATAACTATTCTAAACTATAAACTATATACAACACAGCACTAAAGCCCCTCGCCCCCAGTAACCCATTGTAACATATACTCAGCATGCACCAGCCACGCAGTCCATCTATAACTTAGCCTGCACCAGCACGCGTCCCATGTAACATCCACGCAGCCACACCAGCAAACAGGTAAAATGCAACATAGAAAACAGCCACCAGGTCCCATGCGAAATAGCCACCAGCCACCGGTCCAATGCAACATAGCACCAGCCCACACGGCATGCAACATAGACACAAGCCCACGGCCCATGCAACATAGCCACCAGCCACACGGTCCCATGCAACATAGCCACCAGCCACACGGTCCCATGCAACATAGCCACCAGCCACACGGTCCCATGCAACATAGCCACCAGCCACACGGTCCCTGAAAATAGCCACCAGCCACACGGCAATGCAACATAGCCAACCAGCCACACGGTCCCATGCAAACAAGCACCAGCCACCGGTCCCATGCAACATAGTCACCAGGCCACACGGTCCATGCAACATAGCCACCAACAGTCCCAGCAACACCAGCCACACGGGTCCCATGCAACATAGCCACCAGCCACACGGTCCATGCACATAGCAACCAGCACACGGTCCCTGGCAACATAGCCACCAGCAACACGGTCCCATGCAACTAGCCACCACACACAGGTCCCAATGCAACATAGCCACCAGCCACACGGTCCCATGCAACATAGCCACCAGCCATACAGTCCCATGTAACATACCCACCAGCCATACAGTCCCATGTATACAGGCACTTACCCTGTAAGCTCTTTCTCATTGTCAAGCTGGGTTCTTACTGCACTTAGAGAAGGCTCTTCTTGAGATCATGGGAAGAGGGGGGGGGGGCTATCAGGGGGAGGGGGGGTGGTTTGATCACCGAGGGGGGGCGGAGGCGATAGCGGGGGGGGGGCGATCGCGGGGGGGGGCGATGCGGGGGGGGGGAGATCGAGGGGGGGGGGGCCATCGCGGGGGGGGCCATCGCGGGGGGGGGCCATCAGCGGGGGGGGGGGCATGCAGCTCAAACAGTGCTCGGTGCCTTCAAACTTTAGCTGGAAGAGATGCCGGCCGCGCGGGGGGAAGTTACGATGTGTGTCACATGACACAGGATCTAGAACACAAGCACAGCGGGGAAGTCCTGCCAGCGATGCGCCCGGCCTCCAGTTCCTAAGGTCTTCAGGGAAAGTTACATGTTTTTTTTTTTTTCCTTTCACGGCCCCCCCACCAGTGTCAGACCGGCCCCGGACCGGCCCAAAGAGTCGTGGCCACCGGGATTTATCCCGGGGGTCTAATGGCCAGTCCGCCCCTGGTCTGAGGTTGTTCTTAAGTGAGTTTGTATGTAGTCGGAAGTATTTTTATCATGTATCCCAGCCAGAACTTTTTTGGTCTCTGTGACAATTGGATTTAAAAATGTGGATTGTCATAAGAACCAGGATTATCACTAAAGCTTAATTGCAGACACTCTGATAAACTGTATATTATTATTAGCCTAGGACTAAAGTACAGCAAATTACCAAAATCCAGAGGTCCGTTTGTAACTAGGGGTCGTTATGTAAGTAAGGTGTTCTTAAGTAGGGGGACTGCCTGTATACCTTTTTGTCCTCACACAGTGATATTGCCCTTTTCAGTGGGCAAAATGCAATAAAAAATGCAAAATGTACAGTAAGGGTTCCCTTGGGGTTCATTTTGTTCCTTGCAATACAGATTGTTCTCTTAGTGCCCACCACACCAGTATTATTACCCCTTAGGTCAGGGGCAGGAACTTTTTGGCTGAGAGAGTCATAGTGCCACATATTCAAAATATAATTCTGCGAGAAGCCGTACAATAGTTTTAAAGGGCCACTGACAGAACATGGCTCCAGCAGTCATTAGTACAGCAAGGAGTGTTCCTCCCCCTGTACTAAGGCACAAACTGGACCAAAACAATGGTGATTCCCTGTAAAATAAAAATAGATAATTTACAGTGGAGCTTGTGATGCAGGACATCTCGTCCAGCACTCTGGCTTCTTTTAATGTGCTGCCTGGATCTGGCTTCTTCCACTGATGATGAGAGAGTGCCAGCTTTCAGGCATGCGCGCAAGAGAAGAAGAGAGGCCAGAGTGCTTCTGTAAATATTATTTTTTATTTTACAGGATTAACATTGTTTCGGTCGGTGGTGGCTTAGTACAAGGGGAAGAAACAACTCCTTGCTGTACATGATGCTGGAGCCATTGTTCTGTCAGTGGCCCTTTAAAAGGTTGTCTTAAATAAAGCAAACAAATAAAGAGGGAGCGCAGTCCCATAGGGAATTTGTAGCTTCAATTTACTAAAAATCACTGATAATCAGGAACAGAGCTGCAGAACCGCAGAATACACGCACTAGCCGCTGCAGAGCATCCAATACACGCGCCATCTGCTGCAGAACATCCCTATTACAATGCACACCGCTGCAGAACATCCCTATAACATGCCAACCGCTGCAGAACATTCTATACACATGCCAACCGCATGCAGAACATCCCTATACATGAGCCAACCGCTGAAGAAATCCCCTATACACATGCAACCGCTGCAGACATCCCTATACACGCGGCATCCGTGCCGAACACCTATACACATGCCAACGCGCAGAACAGCCCAAATGAGCCAACCGCTGCAGAACACCTATACATGAGGCCACCGCTGAAGAAATCCCTATACTGAGCAACCGCTGCAGAAACATCCCCATACATGAGCCAACGCTGCAGAACATCCCATAAACTGCCAACAGCGCAGAACATCCCTATTACAGATGCCAACCGCTACAGAACATCCCTATACACATGCCAACCGCTGCAGAACATCCTATACATGAGCCAACCGCTGCAGAAACATCCCAATACAGCGCCATCCGCTCAGAACATCCTTATTACACATGCCAACCGCTGCAGAACTCCTATACAAATGCAACCGACTGCAGAACATCCCTATACACATGCCAACCGCTGCACGAACATTCCTATACACATGCCAACCGCTGCAGAACATCCTATACACATGCCAACCGCTGCAGAACATCCCAATACACATGCCAACCCTGCAGAACATCCCTATACACGCGCCATCCGCTGCAGAACATCCCAATACACATGCCAACCCTGCAGAACATCCCTATACATGAGCCAACCGCTGCAGAACATCCCTATACATGAGCCAACCGCTGAGTAAGAACATCCCTATACATGAGCCAACCGCTGCAGAACATCCCTAACATGAGCCAACCGCTGCAGAACATATAATTCACATTTATTAAAGTATCGCACCAGTTTTCTGGGACTTTGCATGGATAGAACATCTTTGGAGCTTGTACATTATTATAACGCGTTTGAACCAGTTTTGTGTGGAGGCTACTCTGGTCCCCACAAGACAGAAAAATCTGCCACCTAAAGGGGGTCTGTGCACAAAATGTTGTCTTGGGTTCTAGCATTATGTGTCTAAGCGCGCAGAACCCACATAATGTGAATGCAGCAGTGGTGGAGGAAGATAGAGGGGATGATGCAGAGGGGTCTGTAAGGACGACACTTAGGAGCTTCATAGCTGCTCCTGCACACAGCAAAGGGCGGACTGGAATTTAAAGTGGCCCTCGAAAAACAGTAAAAGGGCCCATTCTGTGGGCGGGGTCAAAACAAGTAGGCGTGGCCTTGCAATGTGGGTGGAGTTACTAAACTTCTATAATACTGCCCCCTATGTACAGAATATAACTACTATAATACTGCCTCCTATGTACAGGAATTAAACTACTAAATACTGCCCCTATGTACAGGAATTTAACTACTATTAATACTGCCCTTATTACAAGAATATAACTACTATAATACTGCTCCCTATGTACAAGAATATAACTACTATAATACTGCCCTCTGTGTACAAGATATAAACTATAATACTGCCACCTATGTACAAGAATATAACTACTATAATACTGCCCCTATGTACAGGAAATATAACTACTACAATACTGCCCCTATGTACAGGAAAACTACTATAATACTGCCCTCTATGTACAAGAATAACTACTATTAATTACTGCCCCTATGTACAGGAATATAACTACTATAATACTGCCCTCTATGTACAAGATATAAACTCTATAATACTGCCCCCTAGTACAAGATATAACTACTATAATACTGACCCCCTATGTACAAGAATATAGCTACTATACTAGTAGCCATTACCCCCCCCCAGTAGTATATAGCCAGCCCCCCCCCCCCAGTATATATCCAGCCCACTATAGTACACAGCCAGCCCTTCTAGTATATTCAGTCTGCCCAGTATACGGCCAGACTGCCCGTGCCCCAGTATACGGCCAGACTGCCCGTGCCCCAGTATACGGCCAGACTGCCCGTGCCCCAGTATACGGCCAGACAGCCCCAGTATACAGCCCATAGCCCCAGTATATGGCCAGACTGCCCCAGTATACAGCCCCTGCCCCAGTATACAGCCCCTGAGCCCCTGTCCCAGTATTACGGCCCATGGCCCCAGTATTACGGCCCATGGCCCCAGTATTACGGCCCATGGCCCCAGTATTACGGCCCATGGCCCCAGTATTACGGCCCATGGCCCCAGTATTACGGCCCATGGCCCCAGTATACAGCGCCAGCCCTGGTATACAGCCCATAGTCCAGTATTACAGCCCATAGCCCCAGTATTACAGCCCATGGCCCCAGTATTACAGCCCATGGCCCCAGTATTACAGCCCATAGCCCCAGTATTACAGCCCATAGCCCCAGTATTACAGCCCATAACCCCAGTATTACAGCCCATAGCCTCAGTATTACAGTCCATAGCCCCAGTAGTATACAGACCATAGCCAGTCATTACAGGCCCCTCCTGTACATAGGGTGCAGTATTATAGTAGTTATATTCTTGTACATAGTGGGTAGTATTATAGTAGTTATATTCTTGTACATAGAGGGCAGTATTATAGTAGTTATATTCCTGTACATAGGGGCAGTATTATAGTAGTTATATTCTTGTACATAGGGGCAGTATTATAGTAATTATATTCTTGTACATAGGGGGCAGTATTATAGTAGTAATATTCTTGTACATAGAGGGCAGTATTATAGTAGTTATATTCCTGTACATAGGGGCAGTATTATAGTAGTTATATTACTGTACATAGGGGGCAGTATTATAGTAATTATATTCTTGTACATAGGGGGCAGTAATATAGTAGTTATATTCCTGTACATAGGGGCAGTATTATAGCAGTTATATTCTTGTACTTAAGGGGTAATGTAAAGGATGACATATATTGTAGTAAGGAGATAATTAACCTTAATTGTAAAAAATAAAAAAAAGTAATCAAAATTATATAAAAACAATTAAATAGACAATCACCTGAAATGACAGCGATCTTGAAGGATCCATGCTCATCTCTTGCTATACGTTCAGCCTCTTCCATTAATAACATCCCGAAACCCTGTGAAATAAGAAATAGGTACAAAATGCAATTCCAAATCCATTACAGGGAGCAGTATTATAGTAGTTATATTCCTGTACATAGGGGGCAGTATTATAGTAGTTATATTCTTGTACATAGGGGGCAGTATTATAGTAGTTATATTCTTGTACATAGGGGCAGTATTTAGGGGGCAGTATTATAGTAGTTATATTCTTGTACATAGGGGGCAGTATTATAGTAGTTATATTCTTGTACACAGAGGGCAGTATTATAGTAGTTATATTCCTGTATACAGGGGGCAGTATTATAGTAGTTATATTCTTGTACACAGGGGGCAGTATTATAGTAGTTATATTCTTGTACACAGGGGGCAGTATTATAGTAGTTATATTCCTGTACATAGGGGCACATTGCAAGGCCACGCCTACTTGTTTTGACCCTGCCCACAGAATGGGGCCACTTTTACAGTATTTTCCAGGGCCACTTTAAATTCCCAGTCCGCCCCTGCCTGTGTGCAGGAGCAGCTATGAAGCTCCTAAGTGTCCCTTATAGACCCCTCTGCATCATCCCCTCATATCTTCCCCCACCACTGCATTTCTACATTAATGTGAGGTTCTGCAGCAGCTTAGACACATAATAGCTAGAACCCAAGACAACATTTGTGTGCACAGCCCCTATAGGTGCAGATTTTTCTGTCTTGTGGGACACAGAGTAGCCGCCACACAAAACTGGTTCAAACACGTTATAAATACATGTACAAGCTCCAAAGATGTTCTATCCAGTGCAAAGTCCCCAGAAAACTGGTGCAGATACTTTAATAAATGTGTATTATAATGTTCTGAAATAAGGCTAATAAGGCGACTGAGTGGTGTAGATGTTAGACAACTCCCCCCGTCAACCCCCAGGCTCTGGTCTTCGGCTGATGGCACACACAGAAGATCCCAAAGCTTTTCAGCTCCACCACTGCCCTTCTGTCTCAGATCCTATCGCCCATTGCAGGTGCCCATACACTCAGAATAACTTGCACATCTTGCAAATTATGTTGCTGTACGGTTGGTCCCAGTGCCACCTACACATGTCAGTTCATGATAAGCGGCCGTCAGAGGAGAACACAACACCAGTGCTGGTGTACTGAACACAGACTGGAAGGCATGCTGACAGCAGCATCTAGTATATCATAAAATCAGCACGTGGCGAGGGAACAGACACATTCGTGCCTGCAGCGCGGGGAGTCCTAAGTTCAAATCCACCCACCAGTCAACATCTGTAAAAAGAGTTTTTATGTTTCTCTCTCCGTGTTTGTGCGGGTTTTCCTCTGGGTCCTCCGGTTGCCTCCAAGTCCAAAACATACTTGTTAGTTGTTTTAGATTGTGCTACCCCCGATGGGTATAACGAATTATTATTATGTGGGTGAGTTTGTAAGAACTGAGTTGTGTGGAATAGGAAATGGATGGGAGTAGACGTGGGCGAAGCTGAGTGCTGCAGGGGGCTCTGGTAACACATGTTTGGGGGACTGCAACCTTTGATCAGTGATAAAAGATATGGTGCACCACAGGGCAATGTAGTTTGGGTAGTTTGTTGTGGGAATCTTTCATTGCTTTTAAGCACCACACCAGTTAAGTATGAGTAACTTCAAAAAGTGGAATACTTTTCTAGAAGGATTTTTCATGCCTTCATTTGTCATAGCTGCATATAATGACATCCATCCTCGATAACAGGCTGCCTTTTTCTGTCCGTGGATACTGCATGCAGTTTGACTGAAATAGCATGAAAATTGTAATTGGGCACAAATTTAATTATTAACAATTAAAAAGTGGAATTACATTTTATTTTAATAATGTATAATGGACTAAGTGAACTCTACCATCAAGCTTGTAATCACTACCGCGGGGCATGGCTTACTTTATGATCCACTCCAGTCTCACAACATGCACGTAATTTTTCTTTGTATTCATGACCATACGCTCTGTACAAAAAATCCTTATCTTTTTAAAATTAATCAGGGGAGTTAAAGCCAGAAAAAAGGAGCTCTGGGTGATGTTACCACCTTTTGGAAAGCTCTGTGAATGTACTGAGTAATCTGTGTGCACTATATAAATAGAGAGGATTACTATATTGTATTAGAGCACCTCAATGCGGTAAGCCTTCAGCAGGCTTGCATGTAACAGCTGACTGCAGGAAATCATGTCTCCTCTCCCCCCCTCCTCCCCGCAGCTTATCTCCCTCCCTTTGCCTGCATCTAATTTCATGGTAAGAACAGCAGTAACTCCAGTGGTACAGAATTGCTGTTCAGAAGTAGGTAAGCGGGCATTTGTGAATACAAAGGCAGCAAGAAGGGGCTCTGATTACACGCCACCGCAAGCCATTCTTCTGCCATGTAGCCATGATCAGTTTAAAAGTTGATTTTAGAGGAAGAGACGCGATGGATAACAAATAGAAGAAGATTACCACACTGATCCACTAAAGCACAACATGCCTGGTCTATATCGTAATTGCTACCAGGCTTTATCATGGTCTTTATTTTAAGGGTAAATTCCCTTATAACTCTTGGATGATCAAAAATTGTATCAATCGATGTTACAATGCAGAAACCACACGTTTGTATCTGCATGCCCCACAGTGTCTGCTCGCAGAGACTTCAAATCAAATAAATTTTCCAAAATCAACAACTTTATCTATTTCTATAATCTCCCTGTTTGCAGTCTAAGCATAAAGAGACTACTAGAGTAAGACCCTCCTAAACTAAATGTTCATATGCTTATTTGTGCGAAACCATGTCCAATCACCAGAATTGTCACAAAATGATGATTTGGGGTACAGCGCTAAGAAAACTCTTATATTTCACGCTCTTCAAGACACGGCATTGCATGGTAAACTATCCTTTCTTCCCATATAATAGAACCACATTCAGGTCATAATTAGAACTGTGATGAACATTGCCGATGAATTGCAGCCAGTCCTGTTTTCACATACAACCATTACACTTTTGACCCTAGCCACAGATCAAGTTGTCAGCACCAGATTCAACAACACATTATGGCAAATCAAAAGGAAATTTTCCTGAAGAGCACGAAAAACATGTTGATATCTTCAGTATGGCAGATTATCCAAAATCATCTCTGGGACCTACAATGAGACCAGTAGTGAAATTTTTCTAATAAACACAATGAACTGATACAGGTGAAGAATATAAAAACAGCATCATTAGCATGGTGTCATAATATCAAGAATGCTTCACACTTGGGTTGCATATATGGTTATATTTGTAGATCTATAAAACTGCCAAAAGAAATAATTGAACCATACTTTTCTTTAGTATGCATTTAATTGACATAAGGGAGAGATGTATCATATGCTGACACTTTGTGGCATTGGTGTATGATAAAGGGCCACCCTTCTCGTCGCGCCAAGATACATCAGACAGAAGCACAAGCCAAGGCCTGTATGGGATACCGCCGGGAGCGCCACGGCCCAAGCAAACTAACATGGCCAGTTTTTACAGCCTATTTTTCAAAAATTCTGCAGTCATCAAGGAACCCGCCCGCGGGGGGGAAATTACTCTTCCGTCATCACCATCTACTCCCCCCGCGACGCCCACATCGTGTGGAAGTATAACTCCTATCCTAGTATAGACTCACAACACTATCTTACATGCGCAATAATTCTGAATTATTTATGCTGTTGACTAAATGCAGAGAACTGGTGACTTTTATTTTGTTATTTACAATGAACAGTTAAAAAGCACATAATAGCATGATTTGAAAAGAAACCCTGCCGAGAAAGGTTAATTATTTAACTTGCCCGTAAACAATTCAGGCCTACATAAAAATTCCAGGCAAGATCCGCGACCGTAGAATAGTGAGGTCACAGCTATTGGCATGGTGCACCAATGGCTTCTGGCGCAAGAGATAGCAAATACGAGTCCACCGTCCCAACACCACTCCTCTCCTTCACTTACCCATCTAGCAGAGGCATAGTACACCAACTCTACCTGTACAAAAGCCATGAGAAATTTCCATCGCAAGAACGTCCAAATATGACATGTCTTTGCGGAAATGGTGGATAACAGCTCAACTGGGTACAAGATGGCTCCAATGCTGTCTCAGCCCCCTCAGGCTCATAACATAGTTTTAAAAAAGTTGTTTTAGAAGGAATCGCCATGGATAACAAATAGAAGAAGATTTCCACAAGTCACATTGCTTGGATCTAATGAGTCAATGTTTCCGAGGTTTTCATCATGGATTTTGATGGTAGATTTCCTTTGTGTTGTTGTAGATATTTTATGTGATATATCGCACAATGTATCATAGGATTTGTGTAGTGTAAAGAAAATTAATATGTTCTTTTCATTGAATTTTTGAAAAATAAAAAAACCTGAAACGTGCTGCACTGCAATGATCAGCCCCATAACTCCTGATATCCCCAAAAAAATACAATTGGCGGGGGCATTAAATCCTGCATTTACACCGAAACTGGAAAGAAGCACTGAACTAATCCACAATTTGTGTGGATACAAATTGTGAGTATTATAGTAACTACAAGGGGCTACGAGAAACAAGCCCACCCTGCCACGGGGGGAGCACATAAGGCTATGGTGAAGGGGGTGCGTTTCGAACAACTAAGGCGGCTTTAGTCTGCCCCGCAGCCTGCACACTTTCTAAAAAGCGGCAGGGCAAACATCACCACACCGACCTTGCAAACTTCAACGCTTTTGACTTTCTGGCGTAGTGTTTGCGGCCTTAGGTGCAAGCGGGCTCGTATAGAAGTCCAGAGTCCATGCGGCCGACATCGCGAACACATACTAAGGGTCCTGCTGTTCCGGGGGGGTCAGACCCAGACACTATTATATCATTGTATAGATGCTCAGTCGTCACCCATTAGTCCAGTGTTTTTAGAAGCATCATTAGTATTACATGGGAAAGGACACTCCTACAACGAACTACACATACAGCAAAAAGGAACAGACATAAAACCAATCTAAACTAACAGAAAACTGACACCGAAGGAAACCAGGAGACGCACCAAAGAGGGCCCAAACAAGAGATCCACAACACCTGTAGGAGAATCTGTCCACATGACAATGGTTTAGTCGGTGAAACTCCACAAATCTGAACTTTATGCCGAATGGCAGAAAAATACAATTTTTTGCACAGCCAAAAAACGTTTCCTTGCATTCTGCAATAAAATGACAGTGACATAGCAAGACATGGAAGAAGGTGCTTTGGTCAAATGAAATCTAAGCTGGTCCCAGAATGGGATGGTCCAATATCTCCCTGCCTTGTCCCATTTGAAGCTGTCCTACACCAGATATGGTGACTTTATTATGCTAGTACGCCAAAAAAATGTTTGTACAAAGAATGATTCAAGGAAACCCTATGTTTGGAGGAAAAGCCACCATGTTCCATAAACTACCCTGAACACACATCTTCTCTGAACATAGTGTGCCGCATGGTGGGGATGCTTTGCTTCAGTAGCAAAGAAAGCTGTCGAGATGAAGGAAATATTGATGGAGCTAACACGGGTCTCTATGTCAAATACATTTAGCATTCATTTAATAGATATTATTTTTCTAGATACAGAAATCATTTTTTGTTCTATGTAGGTATTGTTAGTTTTTTAACAACAGGCGACACTCCAATAATTATACTAATGTTTTTTTTTTTTTTGTCATTTATAAAATTACTTTTTAGTATATTTATCTCACCATTGCTGTTTGTAAGAGCAAAAGCAAACTCAATCCCTTTTCAGTTAAGCATGCTGGATTGGGAGGTGTTCTTTAAAGAAAGACACATTCTGCCAAACAGTCTTACGTTTTGATGATGCATTTAATCCATAACAGGTGAATCCATCGTAATTTTTGTATGGCAATAACCTGATTGGGAATTGTAAACATATTGGCACTTGAAGATTTTGAAGTCAATTGTTTCAACAGCATGAAAAATGTTCATAAAATAACTTACCTTATTTAAGTCGATAAGTACTACTCGATACAAGTCCTGTGGGTAAGTGCCTTCTACCACCCACTAAACAATTATGGGATGACTGGGCAGCAACCATATATCCCTTAAGTAGTATTCTTCTACGTGCTTGGAATATCAGCAATGACTGAATCTTAATGGCATGAGTATTTGCTGATGTAGAAGAAATAATAAATGATTATGGACTTGGTTGATCTTTAGTATATCTAACGAGCTTGGTTTAACTGATCAGCTAAGCATTTATCATCATTAACCTCATATTAGCCCAGAGGTTTGTTTGATACATGAGTACCTAAAACCATCTACTCTGTATGTCGACTTACAAATTAATAGATCTTTAATATTTATTTTAACAAAATCACCATATCTATGGAGTGATGGGAGAATAGCCAACAGCCCGTCATTTATCATGCTGATCGTTTCCTACTGCAAGGTTGCGGTTGGTCTCAGTAGTAGGGCTTTACTCGCTTTTAATAGATTTCATGGAAGTGATTCGGACCAAGTTGAGATTTGATTCGAACACTCAGTAAATATACCCGTCACATATTGAAACAAATTCCTGTGACAAGGTTTTACAATTTTTTTTGTCGTTTTATCAATTTTTGTCCTTTTGCTGCTTGGTGCCCCTTTGCCCAGTATGAATCAATGAACTGCCTCACAGCCATCCTCTTATGTGCAAAATATATGGGAGACTCCATGAGCATTGCTACTGATGCTACAATGGCGTGCTAATGGGGCTGATTGACCATGCTAAAGGTGTGCTGCTTGATTTGGCTACTTTGGTGCTACTGTGACTCTACGAAAAGGACTAGGGGGATCGGCACTTGGCAACATTTGTACAGTGACAGATATGCACACATCCAGCCCAATACTCAAAGTACATTTTCCTGCCATAATGGCAATTGAAAATTGCCCAATCCGATTGTTGAAAATTTTACTAATCTCTGTCTTTGTTATATATCTTGTGGTTAGCGGTACAATAGTAGGAACTTAGCATTTTGAGTTGTAATTTTTTGTGATTATCTAAAACTTATCTTAATTTTGTAACCTATGATAAGCTTGCTGCACACGAACCTACTGGGGATTCCACCACAAACCTGTCGGGGTCTGTGGCTCTGCCACTGCCGGTCTTGGGGCCTGCTGGGCATTCCCGAACCCATGCCCGGGGCCTGTGGCATTTTGCCTACGCCTTCTGTGGTCCTACGGTGTCCACCACTCCAGGGTCTGGGGTCCTACAGGGTTCCACCACAACCTGGTCTGGGGTCTGTGGCGTCTGCCACTGCCTGGTCTGGTTTGGGCTTTGGTGTCCACCACTGCCTGGTCCTGTGGGCGGCTGGGGGATTCCACAACAACCTGGCCCGGGGTCCTGTGCATTGCTACTTGCCTGGTCTGTGGGCCTTTGGTGTCCCACCACTGCCTTGTCTGGGG
This sequence comes from Engystomops pustulosus, assembly GCA_019512145.1. Lineage (NCBI taxonomy): Eukaryota > Metazoa > Chordata > Amphibia > Anura > Leptodactylidae > Engystomops > Engystomops pustulosus. The sequence goes on along the minus strand of CM033648.1, from coordinate 37,673,642 downwards.
GTCCTACGGGGATTCCACCGCTACCCTGGTCTGGGGGCCTGTGCCGTCTGCTACTGCCTGGTCTGCTACTGCCTTTTTGGCTTTCCAGCTCCATAAACTGAATTTTATTGTTCCTGTTGTTTTATCCTTGCATCGAGAACCAGAAACTGTAGTAAGAGCTTGTAGCTGGATGCTCTGCATCACATCTGCATTTTTTTTAATAACAAAATATTATCTAACCATTCCTATGTAGATTCTCCCTTCAAATTGCCCAAGATTGCTTACCTTGTTGTAACCATGACATCAGGTAATAAACATCAAATGCTGTCACCGGTCACCAGACTTCAAAAGTACCGTTAAAACTACAGCTTAGCCATATCATTATATCCCCATAAGGCCAATGCCTGGCTGCATAAGTCATAAGACATTATCCTGACATTGCGTCTGCAAAGCAGTGGAACAGGAGCAACAGCAATGGAACTGGAAGGTGAGTAATACTATTTTCTTATTGTGTGAACACAATGGCCCCTTGAAAAATACTTAACACCTGAAATTGTTGGACATCATAGTTACATGTAACATGATTAAAATGTCTCTTAAATGGTTAATCTGAATGGAAAGGGCAGCTCTGCGCCTGATTGCATTTCCTCTTCCTCTTCCTGTTCACTCTCTGAAACATCTTTCCTCTCTCACAGGGCTTTGCCAGAAAATCTGTTTTCACTTTTTTTACAATTAACCATGGAATATAAACAGTTTCTAACACCATGTCAATGCAATTTTAAGGTAATATAAATGTATGTTTATTTAAAAGTCACACTGCAATACTTTATGGCCCCCGTATATATATCTTATAACTATCCCCCGTATATACTTATTTTATAGACTTATTTTATTTTACACAGGGGTGTAATACTTTTTTTTTTTTGCATTTTGTACAGTATGTGTTTATCTAATAAAAAAAAAGGTGGTAAAAAAAACAACAAAGTTTATTATTCTTATTATTGGAAGTTATTCAGTCTTTATACAAGCATTAAACTTTCTAGCTATTTGCCAAATGGCTTTGAGGGGATTGCCTAGCAAACCGGCAAGCAAGATGTGATCATGTCCTGCGCCTATGTAGATCAGTCTGGTGTGATTCTTTGCTATAGAAGTGCTGGGGAGGGTAGAGGGGAACCTTTTATGAGACAAGATGCATATTTCTGTTGTTGTTTTTAGGCTAATAACTGTAGCTCAGTTGTTTTAATTTTTTTTTTTGCTTCTAACCCCGCAGTTAAATAGCCAGTATAGATAAATATCTCTCATTGTAACTCATTAAATATATCTTTCATCCATATCAAATGGTGGGCGTGATATATATTAGAATTCAAACAGATACCACATATGTAATCTACTATTTTAACAGTGAGTGACCTGAAGGGCATGTGTGAACAGTCAGAAGCATGTGTCCCTAGAATCAATCTCTGTGACACCACCTATTGCGTCACACTCAGAAATTGAGTGCAGTTCAAAGAACCTTTATAGGGAACGGACCAGTAGAAGTATGCATGGTTGTGTGAATGCAGCAGTTAGCCAGTTGAAGAATTTCTATTGCTTTTAAATACCCAAACAAATAACATTCTTGAGATTGTGAGCATGTCTGAGATGGACCTTTGCGGTCCTGAGAACGCTTTTGACATCTTATGGTTTCAGTTAGCCTTTATAAGGTTATCACTCGCAAATAAAAGTTATTTTTTGACCTATTAAAATAACATGAATTTGTTGTCATCTGTTTAACAAATGTATTTTATGCTGAATAATTGAGAGGAGTTTGCCTTGGGGATCCATGCAGGGCTAACCCTACTCCAAAAACTAGCTAACGAGTTTTCATTGGTTAGTACACCAGGTGATTCTCTAAATATTTCTTTTCCTTCAAAATGTGAAAATTCAGGGTATGAAACGCAAACTCCAAAAGAAACAGCTCCCACAGTCTTTTGACAGCTCATTGAAGGACTTCCAATGCTTGAGCCAATGCTGCCAAGATTGCAGCCATGGAGACTTGCAAAATATAGGGGGGAAAGTGGTTCTAGCACCTAAAAAACATTTAAATAATAACTTTCTTTATAATTCCATCTTAAATAACATGCAACGGCTACTGCCACCACAAGCAGCTACCGCGTTTCAGCAAGAAATTATGGACGCTGTTATCATACCATGCTATGATTAAGGGCATCTGATAATTTTCTTCCCGAAATGGGCCACCTCTTTGGGTGGCAGAACCTTTGTCTGTTATTTTAAGATGTACTAATAAAGAAGTTATTATTTTTATTTTTTTCTGCAGCTGGAATCATTTTTCCTATGTTACAAAATTCAGTTATTGTTCGTCCAGCCTGCTCCTACAAGATATTATGACTTGTATGTAAAGCTGTGAGTAAGGGACCAGAAAAATTTATAGCGTTGTGCATGTGGGCTAATAAAATATTTTTTAGTCCTTTTTTTAGATCTAGTTTTTAGCAATTATATCATCAGGTAACAGTAAAAAGTGATTAGTTACACATAAATGACAAGTTTTGGTGCACTGAAAAAACTATGGCTCGTATCGGGAAATACAAATGTATTCACTTGTATCCAAAAACCAATCTGCACACCTAAAGGCTTTCATAGATCATCTATGAGCAAATACTGGAGATCTTTACAAATTTGTTATTTTATTCAAGAGAAGGACCAATAACCTAACGCAGCAGAGAACAGCATAAAATACTGCAAACCCATGGCAAAGTTTTGGTGGGGACCCTAGGTGGCCTAATGGGGGACAACCCTAAAAATCCTGCAATATTGATTGGAATATCACCTGGCAAACTTTTTTATTTTTTGAAATTTTCTGCTCTTTCGTTTTTTTTAGTTTCCCACAGCTGACATACTGTGGGATAATTGACAGAGAAAAGCTGATGTATAGACACATGGCAACTGTTAGTTCTATATAAATGAGTTTTATAGTAGAGCACCTCAGCACAGCTAGTTTCTCTTTGTGATTGCATCATTATAGAAGAATGTGTGGGTGCTATGGTGACTTGTGTTGATGACATACAGAACTGATAGCTTTAACCATTAGCTCAAATGAGCTCTGAATTTTGCTAGAGGCCTAACATGGCATAAGATAATTTATGGAAAGAACCACTTAAGACACATATGTTTCTATTACTTTTTTTTCTCAGAAATGAATGAACATCTGTTTCAGTAAATGTTACTTTTAGCAATTGTTTCCAGGGTTTTACATGGTTTAGAATGGCTTGCACTAAATAAATACAGGATGACTCAGATCCTTTGGCATTGTATCTTTGCATGTCTTTTTCTTTAAAGTCACAGGAAGGAATAACATTGGACGGATAGTAGCCATTGTCTTAGCTTTAGGAAGTTACTACTTCCTTATAGGGAGCTTGTAAAATCTACCAAGGTTAGCTAAAGTGCCCTACTTAACGTAACTGTCATCAGGTTGTAGATTATGGCGCATTACTAAGAGTCGCCTGCACACTTTTGTCAGACTGTGACCTTTTTTTCGGGCTAAAACGTTTTGCACGGGTCTTTAAGAAGAGTGTGCGCTTGGATCGTGGAGCAAGCGACCTTGTGTGCTTGCTGCGCCGGCTTCTAGGGACACAAGTTAGGAGGCGTGCAGTCGGGACAGTCCAACTGATTTCGACAGAGTGCTGGGATTTAACTTCTAAATTGTGTCCTGGCTCTACTTTAAAGATGCACCACAAAAAAGATGGTGAACTCTGTCAGACCTGAGGCAGGGAAGTGACACATTCATGATTTCAGGCGCACAATCTTAGTGAATCGCCGCACGCTGCATTATAGACAGACATGCACTTTCATGACTCCCAGTGCGCTTTGTAAGTAAATGTGCCCCTATGTTCATTTAGCGTCTTGCAATACAATCCGAAGGAAATAAGTTATAGAATCTAAGGATGTTTAACTCATTTTAAACACAAACCCATTTAATATCCGCTACATACATACAACCCTTGCAAGCTGTTACTGGTTTGTGAAGAGATCCCTTCGCCAACCGTTCTATTTCTGGCTTATAAAGGGCTTGACATCATGAGATCTCTACATCATAAATAGGGTATACTGACATATAAATGGATGGTCTCTTGAAAACCGTATAATACCTCATCATGAAGAATTTTGACTACAGAATCCCACAATGATGTCATTTTCAAGTAAAGATGGGGGTGGAATCCTTTTATTATTCTTAAAAAGATTAAGCTATTTCCATATAGCCCATTGTAGCACAAGTCCCATAACCATCACAGCCTAAGTGTACTAAAACATCCATATACACACCATACAGATATCCTAGTGCCATTTCATAATTGCAGGCAAAAGAAGTTAACACCGTAAGTAACAAAATACTATTAAATAAATTTGTTTCTTAATATTTCTTTCTTCTGAGAATGTACTGTGATTTTTAATCCAAAATGTTTTTTTTTTTTTTTGCAGAGGCACATAAAGGGTTTGTGAATTGAGTAGAACAAGGAAGTCTATGTTCCCAGAGGGCAGCCATCTTGACTTGTTTATTTGTGTTTCAACTTTCTACTCTGAGATTTCTCCCTGCCGGGGCATCCTAAGACGAGGGGCCTCTTACAAAGCATGCTCTTGGCTATAATGTCCTCACAGAAAGGAGTGGAAAAGCGAGGGAAAAAAGCTAATTTTCTTTAAACTTCCTTTATATTTTACTTTTGAATCTAAGCCGTTGCGTTCTCTCACACTACTCCTTTACATGTACATTTACTTTTCACATTTTATAGAGAAAGATTTAGTCCCCAAATTAAACTAAAGAATAATCACATTTGTTTGACAACATAAGTGAACATCCAGTATAAGGGTCATAAAGAAGAGACTTTGTGTATCAGTCAGCTCTATAAAAACAGGAGGTATCAGAAGTTATAAATCAAGAATCAGAAAAAACAGGAACAAATCTAAGATATTTTTTGTACAGTATGTAAAGCATTTGTTAGGCAATAATGAGTTTATTTTTACAATTTACCCGTACAGTCCTGTTCACATTACTCTCCCAAAAAATCCCAAGAATGTAACACACTAAGAGCAATGGCAATTAAATGTTATTCACTATGTATGAGGGACTTACCTTCTAGGAGAAGTCTAGTAAGACATATTCATACGCCAAGTCATTTTTTGTTTCTACTTGTGGCCTTTTTAATGTTGAGAATTTTTCCAGGACTAGTGTCATATCGGAATCCTCTAGCTTCCTAGTCCACACCCATGCAAAACTTGCTTTTAGTGAACACACACAAAAGAAATACAGCAAAAGGCTCTGAAAGAATACTCTTAAATTATGTTTAGTCATATTCCATCCTTGAAAGTAGTAGATTGTAAAAACGCTTCCCTGCTCATTTTCAGAAGCATGGCTTTGCCTTATTTCCCATGCAGACTCTGTGGGAGAGCTCCTGATGCAGCTACCAGACATCCAAGAGTTTAGAGAAGACTTTTCATGCCACGTCAAATTACAAACCCCCACCCCCCAGCCTTTTTTCTGAGCAGCAGACACCAATAGTTCTTTTGTCCTTGCTTTGTCCTCCTCCCCTTTTGGCTAGCATTTGGAAAGGCAATTAAAGCTGACATATAAGGGAGAAGACTTTTTGATCAGTTTTTCTTGTTTTATTTTCTATAGAAAAACTCCTAAAAGTTGGATCAAGTAATTAACAATTCTGACCATATTGGGTACATATATATTAATGTTAAAATGCATAAGAAAAGTTTGATTAAACTTGGCCCTGTCTGAAATTTTTAATTCAGTTTCCTATACCAACAGCATTGAAAGTTTTTCTATATCCAAAGAGTGATATAATTATACATATATTTTAATATAATGCAAATTTCATATGTTATATTATCATTGTACCACACAAAACACATATTGACTAAAATTATTCAATATAAACTAAAAAAAGACCTTATACAACATACATTAACTACCAAAAGAAAAAGTATATAGTGTGATACAATACAAAATTATTAGCCATGTTCTAAAGGGGGTTAAGAAATAAAATAAAGATAACACTAATATCCCCAAAGCTTTCTGCCACGTTATGTAACAGGTAGGGTCCAATATTTTTTAATTAGAAAGCCAGCCAACTGCACAACATGACAAGCAAATTCCCTGTTGTGATGCTTTGCGCTGTTTTTCTGATACTTTCATAAATATTTTAACATGATGTTTATTTCTCTTTCAGATACCTACCTACGCACTTATCACTTCATACTCTGTTCATAAGACGCAGAATTCAGAAAGCCACGCAGTAAAGTAAGAATAGACACTTAGGGGGACATTATCAAATGCCAGGTCTGTATCCCAGTATTTAGAATTCCGCGTCAGGATTCAGGGGTAGTGGACCCACTGAGCCACCATGGACGATGACGTAAGCCACACCTGGGACCGAAGTCTGAGTGGTACCAGGTCTTCACGGAGCCCACCGCAAAGTGGGTTGGATTGTTTGCGGCATGGGTACACACCAGTCCACTCCACAGGCACAACTTTGTCCCCGGTGGTGGTCAAGGCGATGCAGAATCGTGAGGGAGACGGAGATGGGGACCGACGCAGCACACAGGAGCGAATCAGGAACGTGATCTCGAGGTCACAACCGGAAATCACTATAAATGCACATTGACATCTAGGGAACAAGCTTTTTCTAAGCGGAAGCTCAAGATCCGATGGGGCATGAGGGAAGAGGATGGCATTTTATCAGATTACCAGGTGCCCAGCGCCAATTAGCGTCCCTTAAATCTCAAGAGCCACAGCATGTGCACCATAGGAAGCGGGGACCCACGTGCCAGATTGCGGGAAACAGTGTTTGGATCGTGGACAGTTGAGTGAGCCTCCGCCACACAGCTGAGGGGGGACGGGAGGCGACCGAGAGGAGGGTCGCAGAGCCACCCATGAATCCCTTCGTTCTACTTATGCCACTTTCCTGTAGCCCCTCCAAACGTTTGACCATACTCGCATAACTTAATTACTTTTGCGAAAAACAACATCGACACTGTACACATATCCCTCATCACTTCCAGAACTCATAAAGAATAACTTAACGTCCCATTTTTGCACCACTCCCCGCCTTTCTTTCTTTTTTTCAACAAATTTATAAAATAGACACGATACCAGAATTGCCCCAGCAGCTCCCTCTTATCTGCAAAGCTTTGGACAGTTCGAAGTCACCAGGCATGTCCAACCATATCAGACCATTGAGTGGGGTAGCCTAAATCACATGCTTCACTTCTGCTTCAACTAAATCTGCATCGGATGAGTTGGATTTTTATCAGATGCTGCCAGTGGCAGATTAGACCACCCATATCCGGACAAGAAGGGATCCCTTGTCTTATGAGTGGTCTAATCTGCCAATGGCAGCTCTTTAAAATTCGTAAAAAAAACCCTGCCGGGACATTCGGTCTGTTTTTGTAAAAATTGGATAGAGTTGGCATACACTGTGGCAGTATGCCAGGCCCCTTTCTGACCCCAGCCCCACAAAAATGCTACTATGGCAGATTTTTCTAGCACTGACCGCAAAAAAAAGCCACAAGTTTGAGTTTAAAGGTGCACGAAGGTAAATACAGACAAAAATGGCCCTTTTCAATTAGCTGTCTAATTTGGGGACACCTAAGGCAGGAGATCTGAACCTATGGCTCGGGGAGCCAGTGGCTTTTGATGGCGGCATCTGGCTCGCAGCCAGGGCTTCTATCCAGGGGCATACACAGCCGCAGCACTGCTAGATCCTGCCAAGAACTCAGGAGCCCGATTTGGCCGTATGTCCCGTGCCCCTGTTGTGCCCCTGGATTTATTCGGCAGAGCAGCGCACCTCCCTCTCCCTCCTGTTGCAGCCTCCTCTGTGTGAGTGAGGGAGGAGACTGTCTGCCTGCAGCAATCCGGCGTGGATGTAGCAGCGCGGGAGTTCATACAAGGAGACTAAGAGGTGCATCACTCCGGAGACATCCATCACCTGAGAGAAGGAATCGGAATCAGGCCAGAGCTAAGTCCTCCCTCCCCCGAGTGTCTCCTCAGCACTTTGCACTAACCCCTTAGTGTCCTGGTGCAGTGGTGGACTGGCCATAAGACCCACCGGAGAAATCCTGTTTAGGGCCGGTCCTGTGGCCGGTCCTGTTCTGGTGGGGCCGGTGTAAAAATAAAAACACATGAAATCCTCTCTGACGTCTTATTTTTATGTATTGGCGTGGGGGTGGCTGTATCCAGGGCAGGGCTGTATACCAGGGGCACGTATACCATGGGCTGGTGCTGTCATACCGGTGCAGCGACTGTATAACTGGGGCTATGGGCTGTACACTGGGGCTATGGGCTGTAATACTACGGGGCTATGGGGCTGGGCTAATGCTGGGCTATGGGCTGGGCGGTAATGCTGTGGCTTGTGCTGTAATCTTGGGCTCATATGGGCTTGTAAATTACTGGGGCTATGGGCTGTATTGAGGGGCTATTGGCGTACTGACCTGGTGGCTCTATGGGCTGTCATATACCTGGTGGCTAAGTTTGCACTGGTACTACCTTGGGGCTATGGTACGTTTAAAGCGATAACTAAGTGCAGTCGAGTCTAACAAGTGTTATTGGCTGTTAGAATCACGATAGGTGGGTAAACGGGGCCTTTCACATGAGGTCAAGCAAGCACTGTGGATGCTAGTGTGCACGAGTTCTTAGGCGATGAGTGTTATGGTAAATACCGATAAAATCATGTTGGTCTCTGGTTATTCCTAGATTTCCTAGAGCTTCTGGGGTTCCTAGGGGTCTAGCCCGTTCGGTGATCGTTCGGAGACTTGCAGAGAGCGTCTGCACGAGAGAATCAGTTTACCTCAACGCATGTCGAAGCTTTGGTCCCATTTGGCATTCCTTCAGCTGTTTGGGTGTTGAAGAGGCACTTGGGCCCATTCGGGGAGTGATGCGTCGCGTGGTGGGGTGTGAGGCGTATACTCTACCTGTGCCTGTGGGGATAGTCAGCTAGGGTTGGGTGCAATATTCTACTGGGTGCACACAGCGCATACTGAATGGGGTTCTGTCTCCCCGTCCTAGGGCTTTCGCTGTAGAATCAGGCCTAATATGGTGGGCTCATGGGCCGTAATAACTGGGGCCATGGCCGTACTACTGGAGCCATGGGCCGTAATACTGGGGCCATGGGCCTAATACTGGGGCATGTGCCGTAATACTGGTGCCTGGCCTACTACTGGACAGGGGCTCAGGTGCTTTATATGGGTGCAGGGGCTGTATACTGGGGCAGTCCTGGCCATATACTTGGGCTAGGGCTGTATACTGGGCTGTCTGGCCTATACTGGGGGCACGGGCAGTCTGGCCGTATACTGGGGCCACAGGGCAGTCTTGCCCTTATAGCTGGGGCACGGGCGGTCTGGCCGTATACTGTGGCACGGGCGTCTTCCTTATAACTGTGCAGACTGAATATACTAAAAGGCTGGCTGTGTACTATATTGGCTTTGATTACTATACCTGCGGGGGTGGTGGCTGTCTATACTACACTGGGGGGGGGGTAATGGCTACTAGTATAGTAGCTATAGTTCTGTACTAGGGGGGTTCGTATTATAGTAGTTATATTCTTGTACAACTTTAGGGGCAGTATTAATAGTAGTTATATTCTTGTACATAGAGGGCCGTTAATTTATAGTAGTTATATTCCTGTACATAGGGCAGTAATTATAGTAGTTGAATTCTTGTACATAGAGGCAAAGTATTATAGTAGTGTTAATTCCGTACAAACAATAGGGGCAAGTATTGAGTAGTTTATATTCCGTCCATAGGGGCAGTATTATAAGTAGTTATATTCTTGTACATCGGTGGCATTATACTAGTAGTTATTCTTGTACACGAGGGCAGTATGTTAAGTATTTTATATCTTGTCCTAGGGAGCATATTATAGTAGGTATATCCTTGTACATAGAGGCATATTATAGTGTTAAATTCCTGTACATAGGGGCATATTATTAGTATTTGTTAAATTCCTGTACAATAGGAGGCAGTATTTAGGTAGTTATATTCTTGTACATAGGGGGCAGTATTATAGAAGTGTTTTTAGTACTCCACCCACATTGCAAGGCCACGCCTCTTTTTTTGACCCCGCCACAGAATGGGGCCCTACTTTTCCGAATTTTGGTCACAGGGTCCACTTTTTACAAAATTCCACGTCACGCCCACTTGCTGTGTGCCGGACAGCTATGAAGCTCCTAAGGTCACCTTACAGACCCCTCTGCAATCATCCCCTCTATCTATCCTGCCACCACTGCCTTTCTACATTTGTGGAGTTTTCTGCAGCAGCTTAGACACATAATAGCTGAAACCCAAGACAACATTTGTGTCCACAGCCCACTTTAGGTGCAGATTTTTCTGTCTTTGTGGGAACACAAGAGTAGCCTCCACACAAACTGGTTCAACGCGTTTATAAATACATGTCCAAGCTCAAGATGTTTTCTATCCATCAAATCCCAGAAACTGGTGCAGATAACTTTAATAAATGTGAATTATCAGTTCTGCAGCGGTGGGCTCATGTCTAGGATGTTCTGCATCGGTTGCTCATGTATAGGGATGTTCTTCAGCGGTTGGCTCATGTATAGGGATGTTCTGCAGCGGTTGGCTCATGTATAGGGCTGTTCTGCAGCGGTTGGCATGTGTATAGGGATGTTCTGCAGCGGATGCCGCGTGTATAGGGATGTTCTGCAGCGGTTGGCATGTGTATAGGGATGTTCTTCAGCGGTTGGCTCATGTATAGGGATGTTCTGCAGCGGTTGGCATGTGTATAGGAATGTTCTGCAGCGGTTGGCATGTGTATAGGGATGTTCTGCAGCGGTTGGCATGTGTATAGGGATGTTCTGCAGCAGATGGCGCGTGTATTGGGATGCTCTGCAGCGGTTGGTGCGTGTATTCTGCAGGTTCTGCAGCTCCTGTTCCTGATTATCAGTGATTTTTAGTAAATTGAAGCTACAAATTCCCTATGGGACTGCGCTCCCTCTTTATTTGTTTGCTTTATTTAAGACAACACTTTTAAAGGGCCACTGACAGAACAATGGCTCCAGCAGTCATTAGTACAGCAAGGAGTGTTCTTCCCCTGTACTAAGCCACCACCGGACCGAAACAATGTTAATTCCCTGTAAAATAAAAAAATAGATAATTTACAGAAGCACTCTGGCCTCTTCCTTCTTCTGCGCATGCCTGAAAGCTGGCACTCTCTCATCATCAGGTGGGAAGAAGCCAGATCCAGGCAGCACATTAAAAAGAAGCCAGAGTGCTGGACGAGATGTCCTGCATCACAAGCTCCAATGTAAATTATCTATTTTTTATTTTACAGGGAATCACCATTGTTTTGGTCCAGTGGTGGCTTAGTACAGGGGGGAGGAACACTCTTTGCTGTACTAATGACTGCTGGAGCCATTGTTCTGTCAGTGGCCCTTTAAACATATTGTACGGCTCTCGCAGAATTATATTTTGAAATATGTGGCACTTATGACTCTCTCAGCCAAAAAAGTTCCTGACCCCTGACCTAAGGGGTATAATACTGTGTGGTGGGCACTAAGAGAACAATCTGTATTGCAAGGAACAAAATGAACCCCAAGGGAACCCTTACTGTACATTTTGCATTTTTTATTGCATTTTGCCCACTGAAAAGGGCAATATCACTGTGTGAGGGCAAAAAAGGTATACAGGCAGTCCCCTACTTAAGAACACCTTACTTACATACGACCCCTAGTTACAAACGGACCTCTGGATTTTGGTAATTTGCTGTACTTTAGTCCTAGGCTAATAATAATATAACAGTTATCAGAGGTGTCTGCAATTAAGCTTTAGTGATAATCCTGGTTCTTATGACAATCCAACATTTTTAAAATCCAATTGTCACAGAGACCAAAAAAAGTTCTGGCTGGGATTACAATGATAAAATATACAGTTCCGACTTACATACAAACTCAACTTAAGAACAAACCTACAGACCAGGGGCGGACTGGCCATTAGACCCACCGGGAGAAATCCCGGTGGGCCGACTCGTTTGGGGCCGGTCCGGGGCCGGTCTGACACTGGTGGGGCCGGTGAAGGAAAAAAAAAAAACATGAACTTACCCTGAAGACCGTAGGAACTGGAGGCCGGGCGCAGCGCTGCAGGGAGAAATGGTTTGGTAGCACAAGTCTGGAGGAGATTAGTGAAGGGCTTGTCAGGGATTCTCTACTGTAAGAGCAGTGAGACTATGGCACTCTCTGCCGCAGGAGCTCGTTATGGTCAGGGGCGGACTGGCCATTAGACCCACCGGGAGAAATCCCGGTGGGCCGACTCTTTTGGGGCCGGTCCGGGGCCGGTCTGACACTGGTGGGGCCGGTGAAGGAAAAAAAAAAAACATGAACTTACCCTGAAGACCGTAGGAACTGGAGGCCGGGCGCAGCGCTGCAGGGACTTCCCCCTGCTGTGCTTGTGTTCTATGATGCCTGTGTCATGTGACACACATCGTAACCAGTATTATAGTAGTTATATTCTTGTACATAGGGGGCAGTATTATAGTAGTTATATTCTTGTACATAGGGGGCAGTATTATAGTAGTTATATTCTTGTACATAGGGGCAGTATTATAGTAGTTCTATTTCTGTACATAGGGGGCAGTATTATAGTAGTTATTCTTGGACATTAAGCAGGGGTTATATACAGTTAGTAATTGAATTCTTATAAATATGGCAGTATTATATTTTAATATTTCAAGGCTTGAACCGCACTCATGTACATTACTTACCTATCGTTGCTGGCTTTTTCCGCTTTCTAATCGATGCTCTGACCAAGTCGGCTCCATGTATTTTATCTCTATGTCTTCTTGATTTGGCCTCATAAAACCATTGGCCGCTTTTATACTTTAGTTCATTCTCGTCGTTCACTTTATCCTGTAGTTCACTGCAAAGCGAAAAGTCCAGACTTAATATATGAAATGATAATGATATAATGTCAGCTCAAGAGTTATAGATACTGTTATTACAAAGCTGAAGTTGTTGGCTTGTACCTGGACACACTTCATTACCAAATAGTAGTCTGAACGTGCACATAGCCGCACCAATTGTGGCTCATCTCATCAGTCTATGGGCCCATTGTAGATAGTAAAGGACTTTTCCTGGGATTAAGAAGGTGATGTCCAGGGCAAATGGTGGAGATGCCCTTACATAAAAGCCTGTAACCGGCTAACAGGAATCCTCTCCATTACATAGGATAAGCCAGCACTGGGAATTACTGTACACCGAGGTCATCCATTACCTCCAATCATCATCCAAACCTCATGATACAACTGCTGACACCAAGTTCACTAGAACTCAAAATAAAACCCCAAACACTTTTTCTGCCTTAGGCGAACCCCTATTACAGTAGTTTTATAGCAGGTTATTTTTTTTAGTCGGTTTTTAATCGGTGGGTTCTACATGCAGGGTCTCACATCATGCTGAAATTTTGGGTTGAAGGGAGACTATTTTCAAGAGTCAGGTCCTGCTTTGTAGCCGATAACGTTGCCCTCATGAGGCAAGAGGCTCAACTTGCCTCATGGCTGGTGCAACCCTGTATATAGTTATATTCCATCAGACCCATATCCATTAGGTCTTCAGCCAGATCCATAAATTATTGTGAGCCAAAACCAGGAGAGTTTGAACACATAGAAACTGGTGTAAGTCTTTCCAGTGACTATACAGGAGGCAAGGTTGTTTTTGACCAACACTATTTTGGGTTTAAAATAACTGATGAAAACAACTGAAGACTAAAGGCTCAGGCTTAACATTGCGTTTACGTAGAAACGCCAAACTCACATTTGGCTCGTTTATTGCACAAAATAGGAAATTATGCTGATATTAAATCACAAATACAAACATTCTGGTTCCTGACCCAATCTATATCTTCTTTACGTATTAGTATCTACACAAGCAATAGTAAAATTAGGGCAGCCAGATACGGATTGATTCACACATTATGGTTGGATTACATTTCCAAACACAACCCAATTAGAATAGAGCCCTATAGTACATGCTCTTCCATTGAAACGCATGAGATTGGTGACAAGTACTTGGTGCTTTGCATGTTAGCAAAATACTTGGTGCTGGTTACCGAGCACTTGCGTTTTTAATGGAAAAAAAAAAAAAAAAAAAAAAAGTGTGACCACACCCCAACAGCAGAAATAACCACCACCTACAAACATTTAAAGGGGGTGTCCAGAGATTGAAAAACATGGCCACTTTCTTCCCCCCCCCAAAAAAAAAAAAAATATATAATATAAATATATCTCTCTATCTCATCACACCTAGCTATGGGTATATCAAAAATTTTAAAATCAACTTTTAAAATTATGTTAAAGAACCAGAAGGGCCTCCGAGACCTTCTGGCTCAGTAGTAAAAGTTTGCTATCCCTGGCCTCCTTCCTTCTGAAAAACAGATAGGACTATCACAGACACGGTGCCTGGATCCAGGAGTAAGTGTCCCTGGTTTATGTACATAGGGGGCAGTATTATAGTAGTTATATTCTTGTACATAGGGGGCAGTATTATAGTAGTTATATTCTTGTACATAGGGGCAGTATTATAGTAGTTCTATTCCTGTACATAGGGGACAGTATTATAGTAGTTATATTCTTGTACATAGGGTGTAATCAGACCTCACACTGCTGTGCTCTGTGCTCTCTGCAGCCAGTGTTAGATATAGTCTATGGAGAGATGTGTAATCAGACCTTTATGTATGTTTGTAAGAGAAGAACAGTAATTTGTTGATTTATATTTCAGGATTGTAGTTTCCCAAAGTGCAATGTGTGTCCTCACACTGCTGTGCTCTGCGCTCTCTGCATTGAACTCATGCTAGAGTTAGGTTTCGTCAATGAGAAGATGTATAATCAGACCTTTGGACTGTGAAATATGGATTTATATTCTGGATTGTAGAGGCGTATCCTCACACTGCTGTGCTCTGTGCTCATCTTTAAGCTATCATCTCTGCCTAGAGTGATTGCCGTGAACAATCAACCTGTTAAAGCTTTTACTTACATCATTAATAGAATCTATGAGCCGGCTGAATGCAGAGAGACTAGAGCACAGCAGTGTGAGGACACTCTATTCTCGCACTTTACTTGAAGAATGTACAATCCAGGAAATTATTACACTGTATCTAAGGATGTCGGCAGCTAAGAGCACAGCAGTGTGAGGATGCGCTACAATTCCCTCCTGCACAGTCCTGCTGCTCTATATTGAACACTGATCATCCACAGACCCCAAACTGTAACACCCAGGAGCTGCGCAGTCCAGGGGCTTCCTTAAAGGGATGGGCACTCAGTTCTTAAAGGCGGCTTCTGTTGAGGTAAGTGAGGAGGGTTAGGAGGGAGGGGGGCTCAGGTAGAATTTATAAAGTGTCTAGTGAAAAGCTTCCCCCAGATCCTGAGATTGGGGAACAGGAGAAATCCTGGCAGGAGGTGATGGAAAACAGGGACCGAGGACCCCCGCCCCCCCGCAGCCCCTGAGAGAGAAATAACTCCGCACCAAGGTGAGAAACCAGACAGCTATAAAGTCACACCAGCACTAAATCCCCTCAGACAGGGCACATCCTGCAACATAATACCCCGGCAGGGCAAAGCTCTTCTGCAGACGGGCATCATCCTCCGCAACCGCTCACACACACCACATATAGCGGCATTACATCTACGGAGTCCTGCGGGGGCCATATATGTTATATACACACCGCATCATGTAACACAGCAACCAGGACTGAAAGGAAATGTACACAGCTACAAGGGAAACAACACATAGGGGGCAGTATTATAGTAGTTATATCCTGTACATAGGGGGCAGTATTATAGTAGTTATATTCCTGTACATAGAGGGCAGTATTATAATAGTTATATTCCTGTACATAGAGGGCAGTATTATAGTAGTTATATTCCTGTACATAGGGGGCAGTATTATAGTAGTTATATTCCTGTACATAGAGGGCAGTATTATAGTAGTTATATTCTTGTACATAGGGGGCAGTATTACGTAAGAGACCCTGCAGCCATTGCATACACCATCCCTCCCTCTCACTTATAAGGAGCCAACAGAGGCTAAAGCAGTAAACCAATGCAGCCGCCATCCCCAACAGTACCTACTCTCACATCAGCCCGAGACAGCGAGGTAAGAGATTAGAGCATCCTAGCCAGCACTGCAACATCCCCCTCCCTGCCCTATAATAATAAGCGAGACAACAGAGGCAAGAGCCACCTCAGTGCATCCCCTCCATACCCGCTAACATAAGGGCAGACACAGCCCAGGTACGAGACCCTGCCGCTGCATCCCCCCCCTCATCCCTCCTCACTTATAATGGAGACAGCAGAGCCGGCTTGCCTAGGCAGAGCACTGCCCCCCTCCGCAGCTGCATCCCCCTCCTCCTCTCACTATTATAAGCGATGAACACATAGAACCGAGCCAGAGCACCATGCATGCCCTGCCCTATCCATAAACACCACCTTCTAGCTACAATAAAATAAGCGCAGACAACCAGCAGCGCCAGAGACACTATGCCAGCAAGCCAAATCCCCCTCATCAGAGCTCTCAAATAAGTAAAGGCAGAACAACAAAAAGAGAGAGACCCTGCGCTGCCTACCCCCCTTCTCCCATCTCACTATAAGGTCAGACAGCAAGGAAGAGAATGCCTCTCTGCACTGAGCACTGTGATAGTTGAGGTAAGCATAGACGCGAGCTCTTTACGGTGACCCGGCGACCCTACAGCCTAAGCCATGTGTGATAGCTATATATTCACAGCCTATAAGACGTTCAGAGCCGACAACTACTTCGATAATACGCGTGGCATATATTACCGGCCCGTATCGACGGACACCACTACCAAGCTCCCGATGTTAATCGTTTCATGACTGCACTATAATACCATTTCACATTGCTGCAGCACACTTGCGCAAGTCCCCCGAACTTCGCGACTCCCATAGGATCATTCACTTATCTGAGTTTACCTTACGAGGACCACGCCCGGCGAAGCTGCCATATATATGAATATTGCGATCTACTAGTCCACAGGTCCGTCTTCGCACCCCGCCGAGATGAGACGATCTCCTAAAAGGAATTAGTGAGACCGTCACTGCCGCCAATTCGACCCTACACTCCCCGGAGATAAGTCAGACTGTGCTGGAAGATATCTCCAGGCTTATTCTAGACATCAGACCAAACTAATGCAGAGTCACACAAATCCGCCCATTATCATGCCAAAGTACGACTGTATATTAAGATGCCTTACCGACAATAGGGAGAGCATCGAATAGAGCCGTACGAGCCCGCAACGCTAATGTCCTCAGCCGCCGAGTCATTTACCAGACTCATCATGAAGCAGCCCCCAACAGCCAGCATGGCCATGAAGGAAGCGCGACTCCCCAAAGTATCTGCGCATTATCAATAATTGCCCTCTCCGCAGATCGGCGAGAATCCACCACCACGCAGGGCTCAGACGAAAACATAAGAGTGGATTACCGCCAACGCAAAGCGCCGTTAAATAATAACACCTGCACACCTCGTGTCAGCCAGCACACTACATAAAAAAATCGTTAAGACACCACCACACCTAGTATAAAGAGAAAATACAGCCCATGAAAGCCGCTCACCCCAGGCATAACAAAACCAGCCCTGGAAGCTTATCAGCTAATAGCGCACACATGGCTGGCGCTAGCCCTCAGCCCACAACAGCTCATATCAGAATGAGACCCCACACCCTGGAGCGAGCAGCAAAAGCTTTATTAGTAGCGGACACAAAACCCGCTTACTATCATAGAATATTTATTCAAATCACTCATACTCTGCCTTTCTTATTCACAGAAGAAACAATAGGATGCATCCGACTAATGATGCGATCTTCTAAACTCTCCAGCAAGAGGAGAGCAGAGCTAGAACCCTCTCGTTCGGGCGAATGGGAGAAGAGCTAGACTTAGATTACTAAGATCCGAGGATGAAGATGAGAGGGGCGGAGGGTGGAGAACACGAGATTCGAAAACGGCGACACAAAACATAGAATAATATACAGACTCCTCCCAATTGCTATGCGCAAAGCCATTGTAGAGAATAAATAGTTAGAACAACTATAATATGCCCACCCTCATGCTACAGGAATAATAGAGATACTAATACGAATACTAGACACATCACTATGCACACAGTGGCATGCAGGATTATTAACTACTATAATACTGCAACACTAAATGACAAAGAATATAACTACTCTAATACCGCTAGCACCTATGGTACAAGACAATATAAATCAGTACATATAATATCTGACCACCCCTTATGCTACAGGAGCAAAATCAACTACTATAATACTCCCCCTATTGTACAGAAAATATAACTACTATAATAATGCCAACTCCCTAGTACAGGAAGTATCTAAATACTATAATACTCCGCCCTCTATAATGTAGAAGCGAAATAATAACTACTTTATCATACTGCCCAACCCCTATGTACAGGGAATATAATACTATTGAATACATAGCCTCCTATGTACAAGGCCAATATAACTACTTAATAACTAACTCCCCTAGGGTAACAGGACGATAGAAACACTACTATAAAGTATTGCTGCCCATCCTATCGTAAACGGAATGTTATACAACTACTATTAATACTGACCCCTATGCGCACAGCCGAATATAAAACTACTATAATATCGCACCTCCATATCGACAGCCGCAATATAACTACTATAATTCACGTCCCTCTCATGTACATAGGAATATAATACTTATATACTGCACCCCTATAGTAAAGCAGAAAATAACTACATATTAATACTGCCCCCCCTATGCCCTACAGGAATATTAACTTACTATAATACTAAAGCCACCCTATGCTGTACAGCGAATAATAAAATACCTAATAATACTGACGTACACCCTCATGCTACAGTGAATATAACTATATAAACTGGCCCCCCTATGTTACAGGACCAGGATATAACTAAGCTATTAATATACTGCCCCCGATTCCCTAACAGGATATCAACTACTAATACTGCCCCCCTATGCTACAAGAAGGAATATAAAAGAATATAATAATGCCCCCCTATGTACAGGAAATAACATAATAATTAACTGCACCCTAGCGACAAGATATACAAACTACTATAATGCTGACTCCTCCTAAGGCATACAAGCAATAATCAACTACGATAAGTACAAATAAATGCCCACCACTAATGTACAGAATCATAACTACTAGTAATACTGCCCCCAATCTATGTACAAGATATAAATACTTATAATACTACGACAACCCAGCCATCCCCTATTCTGCAAAACTACAGGGCAATTTTATAACTATATTATACATGCCCCGTATGACAGACTATAACTACATAATAGATACTGACCAATATGTACAGCGGATATAACTACTTATAAATACTGACCCCTCACTATGCCTACAGCGAATAATAACTCACTTCATAATAATACATGCCCCCTATGCTACAGGCAATAATAACTACTAAATACATGCCGCCCCCCTAATGTAGCAGGAACCCGATCAGATAGCGTATAATCTAATAGAAATACAATGCCTCCCCTCATGCATACAGGAATAATATAACTCACTATAATACTGCCCCCCCCTTATGCTACCAGACAGAATAAAGCTACAAGAATACTACAACCTATATATCAGCCCAGATATAACTACTTATTAATACTTGCACCCATAATATGAAAACCTACAGAGAATATTAGACCTACTATAATATCTAGCCCCCCTCTAGCCCTACAGGGACTTTGATAAATAACGATGTACTAGCACCCCTAGACTACAAGCAACTAATAAAAAATAACTAATGGGCGTGAAGAGGGAGGAGTAGGACCAAAACGAACAGCCCTAGTGCCATTTAGCAGCACAGGGAGCGGTGCCCATGACGCAGAAGGGACGTGGGCCTCAGATAAGAGCTACTCCATTTAATACTTTATGCCAATGCGACAATTTGATTTAATCAACATCATAAATCTCCCCCTCACCATTGACTTCCTGGACAGTTTAAACAATGTTTTTTTGTGTTTAACTTTTGCCTTTTGCTTACCCGCCAGCTCAATTATCTGCCGCCGCCCCGCATTTCTCCATATAAAACTCCATACGTGCTACTAAAGTCACGAGCTCGCTTGCTGGGGGGCTGATACCTGGTTAAGGGTCTGCGTGATTATTGCCTTACTTGTGGCTCTGTACGCTATAGAAGGCTAGCGCCCTGGCCCCCACCACATGTACATGACAATATGCACATCACTCATCACCCCACTCCCCAAATACCATTATCCTTCCTAATGGCTAAGTTGAAAATTGCCCAATCCGGATGTTGAAAAGTTTACACTATCGCTAGTCTTTGTTGATATTGTGGTTAGCTGAGACAAAAATACGTAAGGGAACGTAGCATTGCGTGTGGTAATTTTTTGGATTATCTTGAACTTTATTCTTAATTTTGTAACCTATGATACAGCTGCGCACGCGAACCTACTGGTGGGGAATTCCACCACACAACCTTGTTCTGGGGGTCTGTGCCGTCCTGTCCACATGCCTGTCCTTGGGCCTGCCTGGCATTCCCTCAGCAACCATGCCCTGGTGCCTCGTGGCAATTTTGACCTCCCTCTTTGTCCTGTCTTTTGTTCCTCTGGTTGTCCCCCCCTTCCTTGGTCTTGGGTGTGCCTACGGGGATTCCCCCACAACCTGGTCGGGGGTCTGTGGCGTCTGCCACTGCCTGTCTTTTGGGCTTTGGTGTCCACCACTGCCCTGGTCCTGGTGGGTCCGGCTGGGGGATTACCACAACAACCTGGCCCTGGGTCCGTTTCCCTTTGCACTCGGCCTTTTCTTTGGGTCCTTTGGTGTCCCACCACTGCCTTGTCTTGGGGTCCTACGGGGATTCCACCGCTACCACCCACCTTGGTCTGGGGGCCTGTGCCGTCTTCTACTGCCTGGTCTGCTCTCTTGCTACTCTGCCTTTTGGCTTTCCAGCTCCATAACTGAATTTATTGTTCCTGTTGTTTTATTCCTTGCATCTATAACCATGAAACTGTAGTAAGAGCTGTAGCTGAATTCTCTGATCACATCTGCATTTTCTTTTTACATAACAAAAATAGTATCTAACCATTCCTATGTAGATTCTCCCTTCAAATTTGCCCACGATTTCTTACCTTGTTTGTAACAATGACATCAGGTAATAAACAATACAATGCTGTCCACCTGTCACCAGACTCACAAGTACTGTTAAAACTACAGCTTAGCCATATCATTATATCCCCACTTAAGGCCAATGCCTGGCTGCATAAGTCATAAGACATTATCCTGACATTGCGTCTGCAAAGCATTGGAACCGGAGCAACAGCAAATGGAACTGGAAGGGTGATAATACCTATTTTCTTATTGTTGAACCCAATGGCCCCTTGAAAAATACTTAAACCTGATTGTTGGACATCATAGTTACATGTAACATGGATTAAAATGTCGCTTAAAAAGGGTTAATCTGAATGTTTGAAAGGGCAGCTCTGGCTCCTGATTGCATTTCCTCTTCCTTTCCTGTTCACGCTGACTCCTGAAACAACCCAAACTTTTCCTCTCTCACAGGTGCTTTGCCAGAAATCTGTTTTCACTTTTATTACAATATACCCATTGGAATATAAACAGTTTCTAACACCACGTCAATGCAATTTTTAAGGTAATAAGAAATGTATGTTTATTTTAAAATCACAACACCTGCAATCTTTATGGCCCGCCGTATATATATCTTATAAACCATCCCCCCTGATATACTTATTTTATAAGACTTATTTTATTTTCAACAGGGGTGTAGAATTTTTTTTTTTTGCATTTTGTACAGTAATGTTTTATCTTATAAAAAAACATAGGTGTTAAAAAAAACAAACACAAAGTTTATAATACTTAATTATTATTGAGTTTATTCAGTCTTTTTTAACAAGCATTAAACTTTCTAGCTATTGCCAATGGCTTTGAGGGACTGCCTAGCAACCGCAAGCAATATGTTATCAGTGTCTGCGCCTATGTATATCAGTCTGGTGTGATTCTTTCTATAGAAGTGCTGGGGAGTAGAGGTGGAACCTTATGAGACAAGAGCAATTTTTCTGTTGTTTTTCAAGTCTAAGAACTGTAGCTCAGTTGTTTTAATTTTTTTTTTTGCTTCTAACCCCGCATTAAAATAGTCACAGTATAGAATAATATCCTCCCGTTTACTCCTATATAAATATATTTCTTATCCATATCAATGTGGACAGCGTGTATATATTGAATTCCAAACAGATACCATATTCTCTTATACTATTTTTAACGTGAGTGATCCTGAAGGTGCATGGTTGAACAGTCAGAAGCTGTGTCCTAGATCCATCTCTGTGACACACCTTTGCAGTCACATCAGAAATTGAGTGCAGTTCAAAGAACCTTTATAGGAACGGACCAGTAGAAGTATGCATGGTTGTGTGACATGCAGGCTTAGCCAGTTGAAGAATTTCTTTGCTTTTAAATAGGCCAAACAAAATAACATTCTTGAGATTGTGAGCATGTCTGATGAAGGGACCTTAGCGGTCCTGAAGAACGCTTTTGACATCTTATGTTTCAGTTAGCCTTTATACGGTTCACAAGCCAAATAAAAGTTATTTTTGACCTATTTAAAAATACATGAATGTGGGGGGTTGTCATCTGTTAACAAAATGTATTTTATTTGCTGAATAAATTGAGAGGGAGTTTGCCTGGGGATCCATGCAGGGCTAACCCTACTCCAAAAACTACTAGGTTGGCAATTTCATTGGTTGAGTAACCATGTGAATTCTCTAGTCTCTAAAAATAGTTCTTTTCCTTCAAAATGTGAAAATTTTCAGTGTATGAAACGCCAAAAAGAAACAACAGCTCCCACAGTCTTTTGACAGCTCATTGAAGGACTTCCAATTCTTGGAGCCAATGCTGCCAAGATTGCAGCCATGGAGACTTGCATAAATATATGGGGGGAAAAGTTGTTCTAGCACCATAAAAAATTTCAATAATAACTTCTTTATAAGTACCAATCTTAAAAAATGCAACGGCTACGCCACCACAATCAGCTACCTCGTTCGGAAGAAATATTGGACGCTGTTATCATACCATTCTATGATTAAGGGCATCCTGATAATTTTCTTGCCGAAATGGGCCACCTCTTTGGGTGGCAGAACCTTGTCTGTTTTATTTTAAGATGTACAACAAATAATCAGGAATTTATTATTTTTATTTTTTTCTGCAGCTGATCTTTTTTCCTATTTTCAAAATTCAGTTATTGTTTCCGTAGCCTGCTCCTACAAGATATTATGACTTGTCTAAAGCTGTGAGTACAGGGACCCGAAAAATTATAAGCGTTTAGTGCATGGGGCTAATAAAGATTTTTTTAGCCCCGTTTTTTAGTATTATGTTTTTAACCATTATCATCATCAATTCAAGGTTCAGTAAAAAAGTGATTAGTTACACTAAATGACAAGTTTTGGTGCACTGAAAAAAACTATTGCGCTGTATTCGGGAAAATACCAATGTATTCACTTGTATCCAAAAACCAATCGCACCCCTAAAGGCTTTCATAGTGACTCTATGAGGCAAATACTGGAGATCTTTACACTTTGTTATTTTATTCAAGAGAAGGACAATGACCATAAACGCAGCAGAGAAACAGCATAAAATACTGCAAACCCATGGTTCCAAGTTTTGGTGGTGACCTATGGTGGCCTAAGTGGGGGAGCAACCCTAAATAAAAATCTGCAATATTGATTGGAAATCACTGCACAACTTTTTTATTTTTTGAAAATTTTTTCTGCTCTTCGTTTTTTTTAGTTTTCCCAAGCTGGACATACTGTGGGATAATTGACAGAGAAAAGCTGATGTATATAACACATGGCAACTGTTAGTTCTTATATAAAATGAGTTTTTAGAGTTATAGCACCTCAGCACAGCTGTTTCTCTTTGGATTGCATCATATGAAGAATGTTTGGTGCTCTGGTGGAATTGTGTTGATGACATACAACTGATAGCTTTAACATTAGCTCCAATGGCTCTGAATTTTGCTAGAGGCATAGCATGGCATAAGATAATTTATGGAAGAGACCCTTAAGACACATATGTTTCTTATTACTTTTTTTTTTCTCAGGAAGGAATAATGAACATCTGTTTCAGTAAATGTTTACTTTTAGTTAGGCAATTGTTTTCCAGGGTTTAACAGTGGTTTAGAATGGCTTGCACAAATAAATACAGATGACTCGATCTTATGCATTGTATCTTTGCATGTCTTTTCTTTAAAGTCACCGGAAGGAATAACATTGGACGGATAAGTAGCATTGTCTTAGCTTAGGAAGTTACTACTTCCTTATAGGGAGCTTGTAAAATCTCCAATGTAGCTAAAGTGCCCTACTTAACGTAACTGAATCATCAGGTTGGTAGTTATGGGGCTCATTTACTAAGAGTCGCGCTGCACCACTTTTGTCCCGAACGTGCACCTTTTTCGGGGCTAAAACGGTTTCACGGGTCTTTTAAGAAGAGTGTGCGCATTGGAATCGTGGAGCAAGCGACCCCTTTTGTTGGTTCTGCGTGCGCCGGCTTTTCTAGTGACACAAGTTAGGAGCGTGCAGTCGGGACAGTCCAACTGATTTCGAATCAGAGTGCCGGGATTTAACTTCTAAATTGGTGGTCCCATGCTCTACTTTAAAGATCCCACAAAAAAGATGGTGGAACTCGGTCAGACCTGAGCAGGAAGTGACACATTCATGATTTCAGGCGGACAATCTTAGTGAATCCGCCGCACGCTGCATTATAGACAGACAATGCACTTCATGACCTCCAGTGCGCTTGTAGTAAATGTGCCCCTATGTTCATTAGAGCTTTTGAATACAATCCATAAGGAAAGAAGTTATAGAATCTAAGTGTTTAACGGTCATTTTTAAACACAAACCCATTTAATAGTCCGCTACAAATACAACCCTTGCAAGCTGCTGAGATTTTGTGAAGAGATCCCTTCGCCAACCGTTTAGTGCTGGCTTATAAATAGGTCTTGACATCTATGAATCGCTACATCATAAATAGGGTATACTGACATATAATGGATGGTCTCTTTGAAAACCGTATAATACCTCATCATGAAGAATTTTTTGACTACAGAATATTCCCACAATGATGGTCATTTTCAAGTAAAGAATGGGGGTGGGAATCCTGTTTATTAATTCTTAATAAAGATTAAGCTATTTCCATATGCCCCTTGTAGCACACATCCCATAACCATCACATCCTAAGTGTCTGAAACCTCCCTTACACACCATAACATAATAGCTAGGCCATTTCATAATTTCAGGGCAAACGAAGTTTACACCGTAAGTAACAAAATACTCTTAAATAATATTTTTCTTAATATTTCTTTCTTCTGTATGTACTGTGTTTTTAATTCCAAAATGTTTTTTTGTTTTTTTTTGCAGAGGCAACATAAAGGGTTTGAATAGGAGTAGACAGAGAGTCTATGTTCCCAGAGGGCAGCCATCTTACTTGTTTATTTGTGTTTTAACTTCTACTCTGAGATTTTCCCCCTGGCCTGGTCATCCTAAAGACGAGGGGCCTCTTAAAAGCATGCCTCTGGCTATAATGTCCCTCACGAAAGGAGTGGAAAAAGCGAGGGAAAAAGCTAATTTTTCTTTAAACTTCTTTAATATTTTACTTTTTTGCATCTAAGCCTTGTTCCTTCTGTATCTCACACTTAACATTGTACATTTACTTTCACATTTTTATAGAGAAAGATTTAGTCCCCCAAATATAAAACTAAAGAATATCACATTTGTTTGGACAACATAAGTGACATCCAGTATACGGTCATAGAGAAGAGACTTTTGTATCAGAGCTCTATAAAAACCGGAGGATCAGAAGTTATACTCAAGAATCAGAAAAAACAGGAAACAAATCTAGATATTTTTTGTACATTATTAAAGCTTTGTTAGGCAAATAATGATTTTATTAATTTAACAAGTTCCGTACATTCCCTCTGTTCACATTACTACTCCAAAAAATCCAGAAATGGAAACACACTAAGAGGCATGGCAATTACATGTTATTCACTATGTAATGGGACTTCCTTCTAAGAGAAGTCTAGTAAGACATATTCATACGCCAAGTCATTTTTTGTTTCTACTTGTGGCTTTTAATTTGAGAAGATTTTTCCAGGATAGGTCACATCGGAATCCCTACTTCCGACAGTCCACAACCCTGGAAAACTTGCTTTAAGTGAACACACACAAAAGAAATACAAGCAAAAGGCTCTAAAGAATACTCTTAATATTGTTTAGTCACTATTCCATCCTTGAAAGTAGTAGGATTGTAAAAATCGTCCCCCTGCCTCATTTCGAACATGGCTTTGCTTAATTTCCCTGCAGACTCTGTGGGAGAGCTTCCTGAGTCAGCGACACGACATCCAAGAGTTTAGAGAGACTTTTCATGCCACGTCAAATTACAGCCAGCCCCCCAGCCTTTTTTCTGAGGCGCTACACCAATAGTTCTTTTGTCCTTGCTTGTGTCCTCCCCCCTTGCTAGCATTTGGAAAGGCAATTAAGAGCTGACAATATAAGGGAGAAGACTTTTTTGATCAGTTTTTTTTCTGTTTTATTTTCTATAGTAAACAACTCCTAAAAGTATGGATCAAGTAATTAACAATCTGACCATATTGGGTAACATATTTAATGTTAATGCAATAAGAAAAGTTTGATTAAACTTAAACTGGCCCTGTCTGACATTTTTAATTCAGTTTCCTATACCAACAGCATTGAAAGTTTTTCTATAGCCAAAGAGTGATATAATTATACATATATCTTTAATATTAATGCATAATTTCTATGTTATATTATATTTACCACAAAAACACATATTGACGAAAATTATTTCAATTAAAAACTAAAAAAAGACCTTATAAACAGACATTAACTACAAAGACAAGTATATAGTGTGAAATCAATACAAAATTATTAGCAATGTTCTAAAGGGGTTAAGAAATAAAAAAAGATAACACTAATATCCCCATAAGCTTTCTTGCACGGTATGTAACAGGTAGGGTCAATATTGTAATTAGAAATCCAGCCAACTGCACAACAGTACAAGCAAATCCAAGTTGTGATGCTTTTCCTGCTGTTTTCTGATACTTTTAAATTTTTAACATGATGTTATTTCTTCAGATACCTACGCCTTATCACTTCATACTCTGTTTCATTTTGAAGACGCAGAATTCGAAAGCCACGCGTAAAGTAAGAATAGACCCTTAGGGGGGACATTTCTCAACTCCAGGTCTGTATCCCCAGTATTTAGAATTCCCGTTTCAGGATTCAGGTAGTGGACCCCCCACTGAAGCCCCATGACGATGACGTAAGCCACACTGGACCGAAGTCTGAGTGGTCCAGGTCTTCAAAAAAAACCTGGGGGGGAGCCCACGCAAAGTGGGTTGGAGTTGTGCGGGCATGGGTACCACCAGGCCACCTTCCACAGGGCACAAACTTGTCCCCGGTGGTGGTCAAGCGATTTGCAGAATCGTGGGAGAAAAAGACGTAGATGGGGACCGGACAGGCATCACAGGAGCGAATCAGAACGGAAATCTAGGTCACAACCGGAATCACTATAAATGCCATTACTAGGGACACGCTTTTCTAAGGCAGGAAGCCAAGATCCGATGGGGCATGAGGAAGAGGATGGCTATTTATCAGATTCCAGGTGGCCCAGCGCCAATTAGCGTCCCTTAAAATCTCAAAGCCAGCATGTGCACCATAGGAAGCGGGGGGACCCAGTGCCAGATTGCGGGAAACAGTTTTGGATCGTGGAACAGTTGAGTGAGCCGCCACACAGCTGAGGGGGGACAGGGAGGCCGACCTAGAGGAGGGTCGCAGGAGCAGCACCCATGACTCCCGTCTTTTCTACTTATGCCACTTTCCTGTAGCCCCTCCAAACGTTTTCTTCCTCTTTTCTTTAGACCCCCACTTACATAGACGCCATATACTGATACTCATATGAGCCTCCCATTTTTTTGCAACACTCCCCAGCCTTTCTTTACTTTTTTCAACAAATTTATAAAAATAGACACGATACACATATTCCCCATCACTTCCGCTCCTATCTGCCAAATCGTATGGACAGTTCTTAAGTCACCAGGCATGTCCAACCATATCAACCATTGTTCTTGGGTAGCCTAAGATCACATGCTTCACTTCTGCCTTTCAACTAAATCTGCATCGGGATAGAATTTGATTTTTTATACAAGATGCTGGCCATGGGCAGATTAGAACACCCATATCCGGACAGGAGGGAAATCCCCTTGTCTGATAGAGTGGTCTAATCTGCCATGGCACTCTTTAAAAATTCGTAAAAAAAACCCTGCCGGGACATTCGGTCTGTTTTTGTAAAAATTGGATAGCGTTGGCATACACTGTGGCAGTATGCCATGCCCCTTTGTGACCGCCAGCCCCCCAAAAATGCTACTATGGCAGATTTTTCTAGCACTGACCGGCAAAAAAACCACAAGTTTGAGTTTAAAGGTGCACGAAGGTAAATACAAGACAATACATTGGCCTTTTCAATTAGCGTCTAATTTGGGGACACCTAAGGCATGGATCTGGAACCTATGGCTCGGGATCCAGATGGCTTTTTGATGGCGGCATCTGGCTCGCGCCAGGCTTCTATCAAGGGGATACACAGCCGCAGTCAACTGCTAAGATGCTGCCAGACCAGGAGCCCGATTTGGGCCGTATGTCCCGGGCCCCTGTTGTGCCCCTGGATGTTTCGGCTAGCAGCGGACCTCCCTCCCCTCCTGGTTGCAGCCTCCTCTGTGTAGTGAGGGGGAACGTCTGCCTGCGCCATTCCGGCTCTGATGTAGCCGCGCTGGATATTCATACAGAGAGATAGAGAGGTGCATACTCCGGCGACTCCACAACCTGAGGAGAAGGAATCGGAATCAAGCCAGAAGCTAAGTCCTTCCCTCCCCCGAGTGTCCCTCGACTTTGCACTAACCCCTTAGTGTTCCTGTGTGCAGTGGTGGACTGGCCATAAGACCCACCGGGAGAACTCCTGGTTTAGGTCCGGTCCCCTGTGGGCCGGTCCTGTTACTGGTGGGGCCGGTGTAAAAATAAAAACACATTGAACTCCTCTCTGAACGTCTTATTTTTATGTATTGGTCGTGGGGGTTGGCTGTATACAAGGGTCGGCTGTATCCGGGGGCAGGCTGTATACCAGGGTCTGGTGCTGTATACCGGTGGCATCTGTATACTGGGGCTTATATGGGCTGTACACTGGGGCTAGGGCTGTAATACTACCTGGGGCTATTGGCGTAATTCTGGGCTATGGGCTGTAATGCTGGGGCTATGGGCTGTACTGCTCGGGGCTATGGGCTTAATGCTGGGGCTATGGGCTGTATATGGGGGCTATGGGCTGTAATATACTGGGGCTAGGGGCCTGTAATGACTGGCTATGGTCTGTATACTACTGGGGCTATGGACTGTAATACTGAGGGCGTAAGTGTGATGTAATCTGGGGTTTGGGCTTGTAGATACTGGGGTATGGGCTTGTTAATAAGGGGCTATGGCTGTAATACTGGGCCATGGGCAGTAATAACTGGGGCCCATGCTGGTAATACGGGGATATGGCTGTAATACTGGGAAATGTGCTGTTACCAGGGCTGGCGCTGTATACTGGGGCATGGGCCGTAAATGGTGCCATGGGCCGTAATACTGGATGCCATGGGCCGTAATACATACGGGGCCAATGGGCCGTAATACTGGGCCATGGGCCGTAATATGGGGCCATGGCTCCGTAATCACTGGGACAGGGGCTCAGGGTCTTACTGGGCTGTATACTGGGTCACGGGGTTACGGGCGTCGGCCATCTACTTGGCTATGGGCTGTATACACGGGTGTTAGGGCCTGGGCGCTCTGCGTAATACTGGGGCAACGGGCATCTGGCCGTAGGTGGGCACGGGCAGGTTGGCCAGTATTTACTGGGGCACGGGCATCTGTGCCCGTAGACTGGGGGCACGCATCCCGTATCTGGCAACGAATATACTAGAAGGGTGGCTGGTACTATAGTGGGCTGGATAATTACTGGGGGGGGTGGGCTGGCTATATTGATGGGGTGGGGTAATGGCTCAGTAATAGATCAGCTATATTCTTGTACGGGTCAATTAATCTTTACCTGGGGGCGATTAGAGTACGTACATAGGGCAGTAATATAGTAGTTATATTTTGACATAGGGGCCGTCATTAATAGTAGTTATATGCTTGTACATAGAGGGCAGTATATCGTAGTCGTATCCATGTACATAGGGGCATTTAGTGCTATTTGCTAGCGCTTTAGTTATATTTCTGGTACATAGGGGCAGTATTAGTAGTATGATATTCATGTACACGTGGGAGCAGTCATACTGTTTCTATCTTGTACACGGGGCAGTATTATAGTAAGTATATTCTTGTACCCATATAGGAGTCATATCTGACTCGCAGTATAGTCTTCTATTTATTCTTGTAATAAGGTGCAGGTTTATGTAGTTAAATTCCTGTAACTAGGGGCAGTAGTTTAGTAGTTAATTCCGTCATATGAGGCGTATACTTATATAGTTATATGTCTTGACTAGGGGGGCAGTATTATAGAAGTTAGTACACTCCCCACATTTGCAAGGCCACGCTACTTGTTTTGACCCCGCCCAGACATGGGCCACCTTACTGTTTTTCCAGGGCCACTGAATCCCCAGTCCGCCCTTTGCCCTGTTTGGAGGAGCAGACTATGAAGGACTCCTAAGTGTCCCCTTAACGACCCCTCTGCATCATCCCCCTATTTCCTCCACCCGCTCATTTCACATTAATGTGAGGTTCGCGCAGCTTACGACACTAAATCGCTAGAACCCAGACAACTTTGTGTGCACAGCCCCTTTAGGTGCAGATTTTTTCTGTCTTGTGGGGACACAGAGTAGCACCCCTCCACCACAAACTGGTTCCAAACGCGTTACAATACATGTACAAGCTCCAAAGATGTTTCTATCCATGCAAACGTCCCCAGAAAAATGGTGCGATACTTCAAAAATGTGAATTAGAAATGTTGCAACCGCGGTGGCTCATGTTAGGGATGTTCTGTCAGCGTGTTGGTCATGTATGGGATGTTCTTCCAGCGGGTGGTATGTATGGATGTCTGCAGCGGTGTGGGCTCATGTATAGGGCGTCTGGCAGGGGTTGGCATGTGATGGGATGTTCTCGCGGATGGCGCGTGTATGGGATGTTCTGCAGGGTTGGCTGGGTATTGGGATGTCTGCAGAACGGTTGCATGTGTATAGGATTTCTGCAGCGGTTGGCTGTGATAGGAATGTTCTGCCGGACGGTTGGCATGTGTATAGGGATGTTCTGCAAGCGGTTGCATTGTATAGGATGGTTCTGCCGCGGTTTGGCATGTGTAATAAGGATTTCTGCGCGGATGGCGTCTGTATTGGGAGTTCTGCCAGCGCCGTCTGGCTCTGTATAGGGATGTTCTGCAGCGGTTGGATGTGTAAGGGATGTCTGTAGCTCAATCTGTATGTCTGGGTTGGATCTGTTTATAGCGCGACTGTTCTCTGCAGCGGTTGCATGATGTATGGGAGTTCTGCAGCGGTTGGCTCTAGTATAGGGCTTTCTTCAGCGGTGGCTCATGTATAGGATGTTCTTCGTCAGGTATCGGTTTGAGCTCATTTATAGGGCTTTCGTCAGCGTTGGCATGTGTATAGGGATGTTGTCGGGCATCGGATGCGCGTGTATAGGGATGGTTCTGCAGCGGTTGGCATGTGTATAGGGAGGTTCTTCAGCGGTTGGCTCATGTATAGGGATGTTCTGCATGCGTTGCATGTGTATAGAATGTTCTTGCAGCGGTTGGCATGTGTATAGGGATGTTCTGCAGCGGTGGACATGTTGTATAGGGATGTTCTGCAGCAGATTGGTCGGGTGTATTGGGATGCTCTGCAGCGGCTAGTGCGTGTATTCTGCCGGTTCTGCAGCTCCTGTCCTGATTATCAGTGGATTTTTAGTAATTGAAGCTACACAATTCCCTATGGGGACTGCGCTCCCTCTTTATTTTGTTTGCTTTATTAAGACAACACTTTAAAGGGCCACTGACAGAACAATGGCTCCAGCAGTCATCGTACAGCAAGGAGTTTTCTTCCCTTACTAAGGCCACCACCGACCGAAACAATGGTTTAACTCCTGTAAAATAAAAAGATAATTTACAGAAGCACTCTGGCCTCTCCTTCTTCTGCGCATGCCTGAAAGCTGGCACTCTCTCATCACATGTGGAAGAGCCAGATCCAGGCAGCACATTAAAAGAAGCCAGAGTGCTGGACGAGATGTCCTGGCATCACAGCCCTCCACTGTAAATTATCTATTTTTATTTTACAGGGGAATCACCATTGTTTTGGTCCAGTTGTGGCTTAGTACAGGGGAGGAACACTCTTGCTGTACAATGACTGCTGGAGCCATGTTCTGTCAGTGGCCTTTAAAACTATTGTACGGCTTCCGCAGAATTATATTTTGAAATATGTGGCACTTATGACTCTCTCAGCCAAAAAAGTCCTGACCCCTGACCTAAGGGGTATAATACTGTGTGGTGGGCACTAAGAGAACAATCTGTATGCAAGGAACAAAATGAACCCAAGGGAACCCTTAACTACATTTTGCATTTTTTTTGCATTTTGCCCATGAAAAGGGCAATATCACTGTTTGAGGCAAAAAAGGTATACAGGCAGTCCCCTACTAAGAACACCTTACTGTACAATACGACCCCTAGTTACAAACGGACCTCTGGATTTGGTAATTGCTGTACTTAGTCCGAGGCTAAATAATATAACATTTATCAGATTTGCTGCAATTAAGCTTTATGATAATCCTGTTCTTATGACAATCCACATTTTAATCCAATTGCACAGAGACCAAAAAAGTTCTGGCTGGATTACAATGATAAAAATACAGTTCCGACTACATACAAACTCAATTAAGAACAAACCCTACAGACCAGGGGCGGACTGGCCATTAACCCACCGGGAATAACCCGGTGGCCGACTCGTTTGGGGCCGTCCGGGGCCGGTCTGACACTGGTGGGGGGGCGGTGAAGGAAAAAAAAAAAACATGAACTTCCCTGAAGACCGTAGGAACTGGAGGGCCGGGCGCGCAGCGCTGGCACGGACTTCCCGCTGTGCTTGTGTTTCTATGTCCTGTGTCATGTGACACACATCGTAACTTCCCCCGCGCGAGCCGGCATCTCTTCCAGCTAAGTTTGAAGGCACGAGCATGTGTGAGCTGCATGCCCCCCCCCCCGCGATGGCCCCCCCCCGCGATGGCCCCCCCCGCGATCGCCCCCCCCCCCCGCGATCGCCCGCCCCCCACGATCGCCCCCCCCCGACGCCCCCCCCCCGCGATCGCCCCCCATCGTGATCAAACCCCCCCCTCCCCTTGATAGCCCCCCCCCCCTCTTCCCATGATCTCAAGAAGACAGCCTTCTCTAAGTGCAGAAGAACCCAGCGTTGACAATGAGAAAGAGCTTACAGGTAAGTGCCTGTATACATGGGACTGTATGTGTCTGTGTTATGTTACATGGGACTGTATGGCTGTGGCTAGTTGATGGGACCGTTGGCTGTGGCTATGTGCATGGCGTGGGTGGTGGGTATGTTGCATGGGACCGTGTGGCTGGTGGCTATGTTGCATGGGACCGTGTGGCTGGTGGCTATGTTGCATGGGACCGTGTGGCTGGTGGCTATGTTGCATGGGACCGCGTGTGGCTTGGTGTTGCTATGTTGCATGGACCGTGTGGCTGGTGCTATGTTGCATGGGACCGCGTGGCTGGTGCCTGTTGCATGGGACCGTGTGGCTGGTGGCTATGTTGCATTGCCGTGGGCTGTGGTAGTTTCATGGACCGTGTGGCTGGTGGCTATGTTTGGCATGGGACCGTGTGGCTGGTGGTATGTTGCATGGGACCGTGTGGCTGGTGGCTATGTTGCATGGGACCGTGTGGCTGGTGGCTATGTTGCATGGGACCGTGTGGCTGGTGGCTATGTTGCATGGGACCGTGTGGCTGGTGGCTATGTTGCATGGGACCGTGTGGCTGGTGGGTATGTTGCATGGGACCGTGTGGCTGGTGTGGCTGCGGTGGATGTTACATGGGACCGCGTGGCTGGTGCAGGCTTTAAGTATATTACATGGACTGCGTGGCTGGTGCATGCTGAGTATATGTTACATGGTTACTGGGCGAGGGCTGCTTTATGTAGCTGTGTTGTATAGTAGTTTATAGTTTAGAATAGTTATTTCCTGATAGGGGCAGTATTATAGTAGTTATTTCTGCTACATGGGGCAGTATTTAGTAGTTATATTTCTGTACATAGGGGCAGTATATAGTAGTTATTATTTCTGTACATAGGGGGCAGTTATTATAGTAGTATATTCTTGTACATAAGGGGCAGTATTATATTAGTTATATCTCCCATATTAGGGGCAGTATTTAGTAGTTAATTCTTGTACATAGGGGCAGTAATGTAATGGTTGTATTCTTGTACATAGGGGGCAGTATTATAGTAGTTTTATTCTTGTACATAGGGGGCATTATTATAGTAGTTATATTCTGTACTAGGGGGGGCATAGTAAGTAGTTATATTCTTGTACATAGGGGCAGTATTATAGTAGTTCTTTTCTGGACATAGGGGCAGTATTATAGTAGTTATTTATTGTACATAGGGGGACAGTGTTCATAGTAGTTATATTCTTGTACATAGGGGGCAGTATATAGTAGTTATATTTTGTACATACGGGGCCCGTAGTTATATAGTTATTCTTGTACATAGGGGCAGTATTATAGTAGTATATTCTGTTACTCTGGTAGTATTATGTAGTTATATTTCTTGTACATAGGGGGCAGTATTATATAGTATATTCTTGTACATGGGGCAGTATTATAGTAGTATTTCCTGTACATAGGGGGGCAGTATTATGATATTATATTCCTGTAAATAGGGCAGTATATAGTAGTTATATTCCTGTACATAGGGGGCAGTATTATAGTAGTTATTCCTGTACATAGGGGGCAGTATTATAGTAGTTATATTCATGTACATAGGGGGCGTATTATAGTAGTTATATTCCTGACATAGGGGGCAGTATTAAGGTAGTTTATATCCTGTACATAGGGGGCAGTAGTTATAGTAGTTATATTCTTGTACATAGGGGCAGTATTATAGTAGTATATTCCTGTACATAGGGGACGGTAATATAGTAGTTACATTCTTGGTTATCGGAGAAGGTATTTTAGTATTAAGTTGTGTTCTCTTAAAAAAAGAAGCGTTATTCCTGTATAAGGGAGGCATATATATGAGTTTCTTTCTCTGTGCTGTACAAGTTGATTTAGACCTTCTATAAACAGTTTGTATGCAGTTTAGTAACTCCACCCACATCACATGGCCACGCCTACTTGTTTTGACCCCACCCACAGAATGGGGCCACTTTAACAGTTTTTTCCAGGGCCACTTTAAATTCCCAGTCCGCCCCTGCTACAGACCCTATCTTGTACGTAACCCGGGGACTGCCTGTATTCTTATCACCATAGTTATAGGCCCCCACAGTAATTATTGTATTAAGAATTTCTGCCTATTCCGTTTTAGTAAATTTTGGTGCTGCTTACTTGATGGCTTATGACTATGCACTTTTAGGATTGTATTATTCTTCCACCTGGACCTTATTTCAACCTATAGGCGCTTGACAACAGGCGCTTGAACACAGATGTCATTATACAGGATAAGCTTTAGGCTGTGTTTGCAAAACTTTTCTTTTTTTGCATGGTCATTCCAAAAAGCCTTTCAAATTAACACTCCACTCCCCCCTTTTCAGCCATGACCTTTTTATCCCCATTATGTCATACTGTATTTCTCTTCTCACATACTGTATATACTCGACTATAAGCCGACCCGAGTATAAGGTACCTAATTTTACCACAAAAACTCGAAAAACTATTGACTCGAGTATAAGCCTAGGGTGGGAAATGCATTGGTCCCAGCCTGCCCCAGTATATAGCTAGCCAGCGCATGCCCCCAGTATATAGCCAGAAACCCCTTGTCCCCAGTATATAGCCTGCAGCCCCTGTCCCGATAATCTTCAGCACCTGCCCCCAGTATATAGCCTGCAGCCCCTGCACCCAGTATACAGCCTGCAGCCCCCTGTCCCCAGTATAGAGCCTGCAGCCCCCTATCCCCAGTATAGAGCCTGCAGCCCCCTGTCCCCAGTATACAGCCTGCAGCCTCTTATCCCCTGTATACAGCCTGCAGCCCCCTGTCCCCAGTATACAGCCTGCAGCCCCCTGTCCCCAGTATACAGCCTGCAGCCTCTTATCCCCTGTACACAGCCTGCAGCCCTCTGTCCCCAGTATACAGCCTGCAGCCCCCTTTCAACAGTATACAGGCTGCAGCCCCCTGACCACAGTATACAGCCCTGTCCACAGTACAGTCTGCAGCCCCTGCCCCCCAATATACAGCCCCTTCCCCCCAGTATACAGTCAGCAGCCCCCTGTCCCCGGTATACCACCCCTCCCAGAGGAATGCCCAGCCTATAAGAAAAAAAAGTGTACTCACCTTCCAACATCCCCCTGGCAGGTCCTCTTCTAGCCATCAATGTTCTGGCTCTGGCTCCCTTCTCCGTGTGGTGCTGTCACTCTAGTCCTGACGCCAGCCACTTGCTGACATCATAGTGTGTACCGATGGCGGCACACACACTAGAATGTCACTGAGCGGCTGACATCAAAGCTCGAGCCACCGCATCGCATGGAGACAGGGAGCCGGAACATTGATGGCTAGAAGAGGACCTGTCGGTGCGTAAGAAGGTGAGTACATTTTTGTTTTTTTTATAGACTCAAGTATAAGCCAAGTTAGGGTATTTCAGCAAATTTTTTTGTGCTGAAAAATTCAGCTCATACTCAAGTATATACGGTATCAATTCTATTTCTCTCAGTCTTGTTATCAAGGATTAGGCATCAGTATACATACTCCATTAGAAATATTTTTTGAATATCTCTATTTCCATATTTTTTCAATACTTCCTGTTGTCCCGACTTTGATTGGAATTGTATAACTTGAGAGACCATCACAAATGTGATTATCATAAAATTGTCAGGAACTAGTGGTCATAGTTCCATATGACTGCTTGTACTCTGTAATGTATTATTTTATTTGTATATGTCCCCTAAGATCTGTAAAGCGCGACAGAATACAATGGCGCTACATAAATAAGTGTAGGTTCATCAGACGAAACAGACTATACTATCAAGGCTCTCAATCATATTCACTGGGCTAACTACTACCTGACTGTGGTCCTCTCAACAGACACTTGTAGCGCCCTACATAGATGATTTATTCTCTTGATCTACTACTGTCCATTCCAGCCCTGCGGATTTGGTCTACAAAAGCATTACAAGTTGGTTGTGGCATTTGACACAAACTCTCAAGGTGAGCATATAGTTGCACTTAACTACTGGATTGGCATTACTTAAACCTGCTACACTATTTTTGCGCTCTCCACCTTCTTTTTTTCTATATTACAAACATTCCAGATCTTACAGAGGAAACAGACACATTTGGTAGGCTACCTAACTTTAAAGTTAACGCCTAAAAGCAATGGCACTTTGTCTCCTCAGTACAGAAGAGACAGCTTGGTGGAACTTATTTCGTTGGACCTCTGACACCAATAAATATTTGGGTCTACAGCTTCCATCTAGTATCTAGACTTTCAAACTCAATTTCCCCCCTTTGCTCCAACAGTTGAAATAGATGGTCCCCAGGACTGTTCTCTTGGTTTGGCAGGACAGGTATCATAAAAATGAATGTTCTCCAACACATTTTGTATTGTCAAGAATAGCACCACTGTAGGTGGCTGCCTGTGCATCGGCTCTGGCTTTCTTCACCCCACACCCTCCCACCCTGCGGCACCAACGTGGCACTCATCCTGCCACCCCTCTTCAGTATCCAGCCGATCATCAGCATCAGGGGCTCCATGAGCTATGGGCAGTGTCACAGGCATGTTAACTTGTATTGTGCTGTATCGTAATGTCTTGTAACTATGTTAATATGCAACTAACGAACTAGCAACATGTAAGAATGTGCCTCTTGTAGTGTATGTATGTAACTGTAACGTTAAGCCTAACTAGCTGCGTGTAACAATTGCAGGGACACTGTACAAAAGAATTCCCCCCCAGGCCCTACCAATAAAAATTCCAGCCACCTTTCTACCAACTGTCCGTGGCCTTATCTCAAACTCTGTTCGGGCAAATAAAACAGAGGAAATCATGCCTCTGTCTGACTAAAAAAGATGGAGGGACTGCCTCCTTAGCGTCCTACTATCAGGTAGATCATCTGATGAGAACAGTTTACTGGTGTTGTAACAGTAACAATAAGGCTTGGGTATCTGTGAAGAAAACTTTGCTGCAGATGCCTTTGCCCTGTCTCCTGTGGCTTCCCTAACGTTGGTTAAGTTAAGTTTCTTCTCACCTAACAATCTACCTGACTGTTGTGGTGTATTGTGGCTGTTGAAACAATGCAGATATTTCCCTGGGAAACTTCCCTATTCTCCCAGTCCAGGGAAACCCAGACTTCTAGCCAGGCCAATCTCTTCAAGTCTTCCAACAGTGGTACAGGTCAATTTTGTGCCACACACTTCATATACAGGTCATAATAATAATAGTTTGTTATTTATATAGCGTACACAGATTATGCAGCCCTACACAGAAATTGCAAAATCGGTCCAGAATGGCAAAAGAGAGACAGTCTAGTTGTCCCCCACCTCCGATATACAGAAGGTTTTACTTTGGCAGGGTCTACAACTATTCAACTTTGAGAATTCCCTCCCAAAACCAACAGAACTCTCTAGGGCACTGACTGCATTTGAAGGTGTGTGTCCTAACCGGTCTGACTCTGTCCTTTGCACATGTCTATTGTTCAGCATACACACTCAATCCTTGTAAAGTTAGGTGGCTTGGTTGATGTTGGTGCTAAGTTGGCACCTATGTTTTTAGTTTGTTTAGTTTAAATATGACCCTTTCCGTGACATACAAACTATTAATCACACCCAATTGCACACCTACACCATCATTCTGTAAGGCAAGGAAACAGAATTAGGGAAAACGTTCTCTAACAGTCAGTGGAAAAAATGTTTTTCTCTGTCTCAGAAGGCAGTTATAGCCTCCAAACTAGGCTCAGGGATTAACCAAGATATGATCCTGCATCAGTGTAGCTACAGCATTCTCAAGGTATGTTTGGTTCATAATGTATGAAATCATATGGTACATTTCCTTTAAAGCAAACTGGGTTGGGTGGAAGTGCTGATGTAGGTAGGCATCCTGCTTCTGCTCGTTTCTCTGAAGAGCTGTATTTTACCATAGTGTGGACTCTCTATGCAATTGCATGGGATCCCTTATGACCCCTGGCTAGGTGTGAGTGGCCAGATTGCAAAACTGGCATTCCAGAAAGAATCCAAGAATAACAGGAAAGACCAACAGTCCTAGAGACAGAACAGACTGTAAAATCCTCTATTAATGTGTTAATCTGGGTCGAATTGGCAACTTAAAGGGAACCTGTCACCAGTTAATTACCCCATTAAACTACTAGCCATCTTAGGTATGAAATGTCCTTTCTTGGAAACCCTTTTTATGTCAAATCTCATCATTCACCCCCTCCAAAGTCATGTGAAAATGAGCAGAGAAGAGTCGTTTTTGCCAAGATAAGACACCTCACATTTTTTAGAGGAGATTTTTTTTCTAAGGTAAATGGGCAAGATTTTACAGATGAAAGAGAGAATTCTAGAAAAGACATTTCTTATTGGACCTGAGAATAATGGGTAATGGTTTTAATGGGGTAAAACCAGAGACAGGTTTAGTTTAAATTGGCTCTAGGGAAACTAAAGTGACCTAATGTGGCAGCCATTATTCTTCTGTAGGAAACCTAGCATCATAGAGGTAAGTTGCAGACTTTTACTGTACATACTGCTGTGAGATATATTGTTTTACAGTTCTACTATATATGTATATATATAGTTATGTATTTATTTAACTAACTAACTACTGGTATATAGTTCCTGTTAGTGATATATAAAGCGCAAATACCCATCAATTGCAAATCTACTACCATTGTTAAAGGGGGTTTCCAACAAAAGAATTAAGGCCTAACTTGCCACAGATCATGAGAATGGGGGTCTGATGGGGTCCAAGGTACCTCCGTCAGACCCCTTGTTGCTCCACGAGGTGAGCGGAACAGACAGCCACTCATGTCCGTGCTGCCCCATTCATCTATATGGAGATAATGGAGATTGCCAAGCACTCCACTCATCTCGGGGAGTAACGATTATTTCGCGGGAGTGACTAGGGATGGTACAACGGACTGCCCGTTCTCGTGATCAGTGGAAATACCATCACTGAGACCTTCCATTGATCAGCAGCTTAGGCCCTATCCTGTGTTTTTGTATTAATTTGCTTATAGTTTCCTGACTTCCTGTGGGTGTTGTTCATATTGGGATCACTGACCTGGTTCCGTCTGTATAACATGGGGCAAGCTTGCCGTCTCTACTCCCTCTGTGTGGAGCTCATGACATAGGCTCTGTGGTCTGTATAGGTTGTCACGATATGAAATGAACTGCTGACAAGTGTCGGACTGGCCCACCAGAATGCCAGAGGATCCTCCGGTGGGCTCTGGCTCAACCCAATACTGAACTCCTTAGGTCCATCAGAAAACACCACAATTTGGAGGCTACAAGAGTATATTTCCTGGGGGATAATGAAGAGTGGGCCCCCAAATTGATTTTCTCTGGTGGGCCTAAGGAAACCCAGTCCGACACTGCTGCTGACCACTGAGGTTTTAAAGAGTTCTTACTTAGTTTTGCACAGTAGCTATAATAAGTTTATATTTCTTTATAATAAGTAGAAACTGGAGACTTTGGATACCTGTTTGTGGGTTATTTTGTATTTACCTGCTCTATCATAACTGAAAGTCAATTTTGCTATTGTGTTGTGTCAAATCAACAAAGGCTGGAAAAAGGAAAGGCTAAAGTGCTGTAACATTTATTTTAAATCTAACTAAAGGCTGTGCACCAACGCCATCTACTGGACACATTTGTTTTCTACTGGACACATTCATTTCAGCATATAATTTGCCTGCAATGATAGAGGTGCAATAGATTGGGAGTCCAATAATAGGATCCTACTAATCTCACAAAGATGAAAGGCTATCTATAGTCCACCCCCTACATTAAACATGTTACTTTGTGCCCTATGAGCTTATTGCCATTATTGCTTGCAAAAAATAGAGCTGTCTAGGAGAGCTAGCTTAAATGGGACATAAAATGGGAAGTTCACCTAAGGTTGGGGGGTATAAAAACGGAGGCTAGAGAAATAGGGACGTAAATTTGTGAGGGGAGGCTGCAAAAAGGACTATTTTGTCAAACACTCTGTACCAGTGGCATGAATAGGAAAAGCTGGGCCCCATAGGAGACTTCTGATTAGAGACCCCAAACTGCCTTAAAAATATATAGCTATCTGTGCAATCACACTTTTATACAATAACACACATTTATACAGTTGTACACATATTATATATATATATATATATATATATATATATAGATAATATAGATAGATTACACACATACACACTTATAATACATACAGTTATGGTACAATATATATACAAACACACATATAGTATATATAAATATTGTTACACAGACAGTGTATTACACTATGTATGCGTATTACTAACAACCATATACACACACATGCAGCATAAAAAACACCATAATACAACAACTATACTCCATATACACACATAAACACATGTACATACATTTAACTCGTCAAAATTCCAAAAATCCAACGAAAGTAAGCAGTCCGAGACCTATAGTAAATAGCCCCATTGTGTAATTCCCCACAGCGCTTTTTTTTTTTTTTTTTTCTGTCTCTCGCTTTGCAGTTGCTTTTGTCTCTTCGTTTTCCTCCAGTGTGGCCTTTCCGCTTCCATGTCCGCAATCTTCCTAACTTCTCCTACCTTTATTGCTTCAATCGTACGTCTCTAACGCCTTTCGTCCTGCACCCTCTCCCCTCTCTTTCTTATCTCCCTCCAGAGTCTCCTCTTTTCATCGACACTTGTTCCCGCCTCCCCCCGCACTCCTCACCCTTTCTAGGGTGGTGGTCCCCAAGACGTCACTCCTTTAAGATCCGCCGCGCCGTCTGTTTTCTTTCTCCCGGTGGTAGACTTAGCACACCTATCCGCTATTTTCCAAGCGATTCCCACGGCCTCCTCTTCCTTCGCTACACGGGGTCTTCTTCTTTTGTTTCTATCTTATTTTTGGTAGGTAGAATAGACAAAGTGCAATACAGGCGTATTCGTTGAGGTGTTATAAGCGGAATTGATTACGGTCCTGTGAGAAAGTAGTGGCCCAAAAAAAAGGAGAACAGGGGATGAACTCCAGCGCCAACTGGCTGGAGGTGTGAAAATTTGCTATACGAAAGGGAACCTGTGAAAAGAAACAAGTCTCACTACACGATTGTTTCGTTTACAATCCAGTTGATTATAGGTGTGCATGCCAAGGAGTATGATGATGTTAACTTATAACCAAACATATAAATATAGAAGTTATTATGCCACATTTACAAAATATAAGTTTTTAAAATTATAATAAAATGATTATTGGAAAATACTTAAAGGGGGAAATATTTGGCAAAATCATATAAACTTTACAGTTACACTTAAGGCTCAGCCTCATTTTTGCATATGTTAGCTTTATATGGTTATAACTTTTGAAAGCTATGTTTACCAACATGATTTTTAAGATTGTTTTGTCACCTGTTGTACTTCATGTGGTGCTAAATTTTGGCTGATTATTTTTATAATATAAATGCAAAACGTAAGGAAAAAATTGCAAATGAATTTCCATTTTCTAAATTTATTTATTTGTTTACAGACAGACAATGTATCACCCAGATTAGTAACTAAATAACATTTCCATATGTCTGCTTTTTTCATAATTTTTAAAATGTTTGCATATTTTATTTTGATGTTATGCGGCTTAATAATCGAACATCATTTTCTTATTTCAAGGAGATTTTAGAATTTACTTTAATGTTTTTAATAATATTTGAAATATATATTAGAAACCTATATATCACTCCAATTTCAAATCTGCATTATTACTAGAGATGAGCGAACATACTCGTCCGAGCTTGATGCTCGTTCGAGCATTAGCGTACTCGAAACTGCTCGTTGCTCGGACGAATACTTCGCCCACTCGAGAAAATGGCATCTCCCGCCGTTTTGCTTTTTGGCGGCCAGAAACAGAGCCAATCACAGGCCAGGAGACTCTGCACTCCACCCAGCATGACGTGGTACCCTTACACGTCGATAGCAGTGGTTGGCTGGCCAGATCAGGTGACCCTGGAATAGACTAGCCCCTGCCCGCGCTGCTCGCGTCATTCTCTGTCTGGATGCCGCTATGGAGAGAGCTGCTGGTCAGGGAAAGCGTTAGGGTGTTCTATTAGAATATTATAGCAGTGGTTGGCTGGCCAGATCAGGTGACCCTGGAATAGACTAGCCCTGCCGCGCTGGCTCGCGTCATTCTCTGTCTGGGATGCGCTAGGGAGAGAGCTGCTGCTGCTCAGGGAAGCGTTAGGGTGTTTCTATTAAATATTTTTTATAGCTCAAAACTCATCTTGCACAAGCAGTGTGCTTTCCGTGTAGGCTAGAAAAAGCCATGGAGAACCCCAACGGCTTACTTAGGCCTACAATAGCGTTATATTTTCCTTTTTTTGTTTGCTTGTGGCTGGATGTTGCTGGCATTGGGGCGTGAAGAGGGAGGAGTAGGACCAAAACGAACAGCCCTAGTGCCATTTAGCAGCACAGGG
Source organism: Engystomops pustulosus (assembly GCA_019512145.1). Classification (NCBI taxonomy): domain Eukaryota; kingdom Metazoa; phylum Chordata; class Amphibia; order Anura; family Leptodactylidae; genus Engystomops; species Engystomops pustulosus. Next base: position 37,629,719 of record CM033648.1, on the reverse strand, counting down.
AGCGGTGCCCATGACGCAGAAGGGACGTGGGCCTCAGATAAGAGCTACTCCATTTAATACTTTATGCCAATGCGACAATTTGATTTAATCAACATCATAAATCTCCCCCTCACCATTGACTTCCTGGACAGTTTAAACAATGTTTTTTTGTGTTTACTTGTTTTCCTTTTTGCTTGTCCCCCTTGCCAGCATCAATTAATCTGCCTCCGCCCACGCATTATTCGGCAATAATAGAGACTCCATACGTTGCTACTAGAGTCGCGACAATGCTTGCTGAAGGGGGCTGATTGACCTGTCTAAAGGGTGCTGCGTGATTATGCTTACTTTTGGTGCTCTGTGACGTCTATGAGAAAGGACATAGCGTCGCACTTGGCCACACAATTGTACATGACAGATATCACAACCATAGCCCCAATCACTCAAAGTACATTTATTTCCTAATGTGCTAAGTTGAAAATTGCCCAATCGATTGTTGAAAAGTTTTACTAATCTCTGTCTTTGTTATATATGTGGTTAGCGAGACAAAAATTAGTAGGGAACTTAGCATTTTGAGTTGTAATTTTTTGTGATTATCTAAACTTATCTTAATTTTGTAACCTATGATAAGCTTGCGCACACGAACCTACTGGGGATTCCACCACAAACCTGTTCTGGGGGTCTGTGCCGTCCTGTCCACATGCCTGTCCTTGGGGCCTGCTGGCATTCCCTAGCAACCTGCCCTGGTGCCTCGTGGCATTTTGCCTCCCCTTCTGTCCTGTCTGTTCCTCTGGGTATGTCCACCACAACCTGGTCTGGGTGTGCTCGTGGTCGGTCTGTCTCGCCACTGCCTGGTCTTTTGGGCTTTGGTGTCCACCACTGCCTGGTCTGTGGGCCGGCTGGGGGATTCCACAACAACCTGGCCCTGGGTCCGTTTCCTTTGCTACTGGCCTGTCTGTGGGCCTTTGGTGTCCCACCACTGCCTTGTCTGGGGGCCTACGGGGATTCCACCGCTACCACCCCTGGTCTGGGGGCCTGTGCCGTCTGCTACTGCCTGGTCTGCTACTGCCTTTTGGCTTTCCAGCTCCATAAACTGAATTTATTGTTCCTGTTGTTTTATTCCTTGCATCTAGAACCAGAAACTGTAGTAAGAGCTTGTAGCTGGATGCTCTGCATCACATCTGCATTTCTTTTTAATAACAAAAATATTATCTAACCATTCCTATGTAGATTCTCCCTTCAAATTGCCCAGATTTGCTTACCTTGTTGTAACCATGACATCAGGTAATAAACATCAAATGCTGTCACCTGGTCACCAGACTCAAAGTACTGTTAAAACTACAGCTTAGCCATATCATTATATCCCCATTAAGGCCAATGCCTGGCTGCATAAGTCATAAGACATTATCCTGACATTGCGTCTGCAAAGCAGTGGAACGGAGCAACAGCAATGGAACTGGAAGGTGAGTAATACTATTTTCTTATTGTTGAACACAATGGCCCCTTGAAAAATACTTAAACCTGATTGTTGGACATCATAGTTACATGTAACATGATTAAAATGTCCTTAAAATGGTTAATCTGAATGGAAAGGGCAGCTCTGCTGCCTGATTGCATTTCCTCTTCCTCTTCCTGTTCACCTCTCTGAAACATCTTTCCTCTCTCACAGGGCTTTGCCAGAAAATCTGTTTTCACTTTTTTACAATATACCCATTGGAATATAAACAGTTTCTAACACCAAGTCAATGCAATTTTTAAGGTAATAATAAATGTATGTTTATTTAAAAGTCACACTGCAATATTTATGGCCCGCCGTATATATATCTTATAACCATCCCCCCTGATATACTTATTTTATAAGACTTATTTTATTTTAACAGGGGTGTAAATTTTTTTTTTTTGCATTTTGTACAGTATGTTTTATCTTAATAAAAAAAAAGGTGTTAAAAAAAACAAACACAAAGTTTATAATACTTATTATTATGGAGTTATTCAGTCTTTTTTATACAAGCATTAAACTTTCTAGCTAATTGGCCAAATGGCTTTGAGGGGATGCCTAGCAACCCGCAAGCAAGATGTTGATCATGTCCTGCGCCTATGTAGATCAGTCTGGTGTGATTCTTTGCTATAGAAGTGCTGGGGAGTAGAGGTGGAACCTTTTATGAGACAAGAGCATTTTTCTGTTGTTTTTAAGTCTAAAACTGTAGCTCAGTTGTTTTAATTTTTTTTTTTGCTTCTAACCCCGCAGTTAAAATAGTCACAGTATAGATAATATCCTCTTGTAACTCTATATAAATATATTTCTTATCCATATCAAATGGTGGGCGTGTATATATTGAATTCCAAACAGATACCATATGTATCTACTATTTTTAACAGTGAGTGATCCTGAAGGTGCATGTTGAACAGTCAGAAGCTGTGTCCCTAGAATCAATCTCTGTGACACCACCTTTGCGTCACACTCAGAAATTGAGTGCAGTTCAAAGAACCTTTATAGGGAACGGACCAGTAGAAGTATGCATGGTTGTGTGAATGCAGGCTTAGCCAGTTGAAGAATTTCTATTGCTTTTAAATAGGCCAAACAAATAACATTCTTGAGATTGTGAGCATGTCTGATGATGGACCTTTGCGGTCCTGAGAACGCTTTTGACATCTTATGGTTTCAGTTAGCCTTTATACGGTTCACAAGCGTCAAATAAAAGTTATTTTTGACCTATTAAAAATACATGAATTTGTTGTCATCTGTTTAACAAATGTATTTTATTGCTGAATAATTGAGAGGAGTTTGCCTGTGGGATCCATGCAGGGCTAACCCTACTCCAAAAACTAGCTAGTGGCAATTTCATTGGTTGAGTAACCAGGTGATTCTCTACTCTAAATATTCTTTTCCTTCAAAATGTGAAAATTCAGTGGTATGAAACGCCGAAAAAGAAACAACAGCTCCCACAGTCTTTTGACAGCTCATTGAAGGACTTCCAATGCTTGGAGCCAATGCTGCCAAGATTGCAGCCATGGAGACTTGCATAAATATATAGGGGGGAAAAGTGGTTCTAGCACCATAAAAAATTTAAATAATAACTTCTTTATAAGTACCATCTTAAAAAATGCAACGGCTACTGCCACCACAAGCAGCTACCCGTTTCGAAGAAATATTGGACGCTGTTATCATACCATTGCTATGATTAAGGGCATCCTGATAATTTTCTTGCCCGAAATGGGCCACCTCTTTGGGTGGCAGAACCTTTGTCTGTTATTTTAAGATGTACACTAATAAAGGAAGTTATTATTTTTATTTTTTTCTGCAGCTGGAATCTATTTTTCCTATGTTAAAATTCAGTTATTGTTCGTAGCCTGCTCCTACAAGATATTATGACTTGTTAAAGCTGTGAGTAAGGGACCCGAAAAATTATAGCGTTTAGTGCATGTGGGCTAATAAAATATTTTTTAGTTCCTTTTTTAGTATTATGTTTTACGCATTATATCATATCAAGGTTCAGTAAAAAGTGATTAGTTACACTAAATGACAAGTTTGGTGCACTGAAAAACTATGCGCTGTATATCGGGAAATACAATGTATTCACTTGTATCCAAAAACCAATCGCACCCTAAAGGCTTTCATAGGACATCTATGAGCAAATACTGGAGATCTTTACATTTGTTATTTTATTCAGAGAAGGACAATGACCATAACGCAGCAGGAAACAGCATAAAATACTGCAAACCATGGTTCAAGTTTGGTGGTGACCCTGAGGTGGCCTAAGTGGGGGACAACCCTAAATAATCCTGCAATATTGATTGGAAATTCAGCTGCAAACTTTTTTATTTTTTGAAAATTTTCTGCTCTTCGTTTTTTTTAGTTTCCCAAGCTGACATACTGTGGGATATTGACAGAGAAAGCTGATGTATAAGACACATGGCAACTGTAGTTCTTATATAAATGAGTTTTTAGAGTTAAGCACCTCAGCACAGCTAGTTTCTCTTTGTGATTGCATCATTATAGAAGAATGTGTGGTGCTTGGTGACTTGTGTTGATGACATACAGAACTGATAGCTTTAACATTAGCTCCAAGAGCTCTGAATTTTGCTAGAGGCACTAACATGGCATAAGATAATTTATGGAAAGAACCACTTAAGACACATATGTTTCTATTACTTTTTTTTCTCAGAAGGAATGAATGAACATCTGTTTCAGTAAATGTTACTTTTAGGCAATTGTTTCCAGGGTTTTACAGTGGTTTAGAATGGCTTGCACAAATAAATACAGGATGACTCAGATCTTATGGCATTGTATCTTTGCATGTCTTTTCTTTAAAGTCACGGAAGGAATAACATTGGACGGATAGAGCATTGTCTTAGCTTTAGGAAGTTACTACTTCCTTATAGGGAGCTTGTAAAATCTACCAAGGTAGCTAAAGTGCCCTACTTAACGTAACTGTCATCAGGTTGTAGATTATGTGGCTCATTACTAAGAGTCGCGCTGCACACTTTTGTCAACTGTGCACCTTTTTCGGGGCTAAAACGGTTTGCACGGGTCTTTAAGAAGAGTGTGCGCTTGGATCGTGGAGCAAGCGACCTTTTGTTGGTCTGCTGCGCCGGCTTCTATGTGACACAAGTTAGGAGGTGCAGTCGGACAGTCCAACTGATTCGACAGAGTGCCGGGATTTAACTTCTAAATTGTGTCCATGCTCTACTTTAAAGATCACCACAAAAAAGATGGTGAACTCGTGTCAGACCTGAGCAGGGAAGTGACACATTCATGATTTCAGGCGACAATCTTAGTGATCGCCGCACGCTGCATATAGACAGACAATGCACTTTCATGACCTCCAGTGCGCTTGTAGTAAATGTGCCCCTATGTTCATTATAGCTTCTTGAATACAATCCAAAGGAAATAAGTTATAGAATCTAAGGATGTTTAACTCATTTTAAACACAAACCCATTTAATATCCGCTACAAATACAACCCTTGCAAGCTGTGATATTTTGTGAAGAGATCCCTTCGCCAACCGTTCTATCTGGCTTATAAATAGGTCTTGACATCTATGAGATCCTACATCATAAATAGGGTATACTGACATATAAATGGATGGTCTCTTGAAAACCGTATAATACCTCATCATGAAGAATTTTGACTACAGATATCCCACAATGATGTCATTTTCAAAGTAAAGATGGGGGTGGGAATCCGTTTATTTTCTTAATAAAGATTAAGCTATTTCCATATGCCCATTGTAGCACAATCCCATAACCATCACACCTAAGTGTACTAAACCATCCCTTACACACATACATAATATCTAGTGCCATTTCATAATTCAGGCAAAGAAGTTACACCGTAAGTAACAAAATACTTTAAATAATATTTTTCTTAATATTTCTTTCTTCTGTATGTACTGTGATTTTTAATTCCAAAAGTTTTTTTTTTTTTTGCAGAGGCAACATAAAGGGTTTGAATATGAGTAGACAGAGGAGTCTATGTTCCCAGAGGGCAGCCATCTACTTGTTTATTTGTGTTTTCAACTTCTACTCTGAGATTTTCCCCTGGCCTGGGCATCCTAAGACGAGGGGCCTCTTACAAAGCATGCTCTGGCTATAATGTCCTCACAGAAAGGAGTGGAAAAGCGAGGGAAAAAAGCTAATTTTCTTTAAAAACTTCTTTAATATTTTACTTTTGATCTAAGCCGTTTTCTGTATCTCACACTTAACATTGTACTTTACTTTTCACATTTTTATAGAGAAAGATTTAGTCCCCAAATATAAAACTAAGAATAATCACATTTGTTTGGACAACATAAGTGAACATCCAGTATAGGTCATAAGAAGAGACTTTGTGGTATACAGAGCTCTATAAAAACAGGAGGTATTCAGAAGTTATACTCAAGAATCAGAAAAAACAGGAAACAAATCTAAGATATTTTTTGTACATGTATGTAAAAGCATTTGTTAGGCAATAATGATTTTATTAATTTAACAAGTTACCGTACATGTCCTGTTCACATTACTACTCCAAAAATCCCAAAATGAAACACACTAAGAGCAATGGCAATTAAATGTTATTCACTATGTAATGGGGACTTACCTTCTAAGAGAAGTCTAGTAAGACATATTCATACGCCAAGTCATTTTTTGTTTCTACTTGTGGCCTTTTTAATGTTGAGAAGATTTTTCCAGGACTAGTGTCAATCGGAATCCTCTAGCTTCCAAGTCCACACCCATGGCAAAACTTGCTTTAGTGAACACACACAAAAGAAATACAGCAAAAGGCTCTAAAGAATACTCTTAAATATATGTTTAGTCATATTCCATCCTTGAAAGTAGTAGATTGTAAAAATCTCCTCCCTGCTCATTTCAGAAGCATGGCTTTGCCTTATTTCCCTGGCAGACTCTGTGGGAGAGCTCCTGATCACTACACAGACATCCAAAGAGTTTAGAGAAGACTTTTCATGCCACGTCAAATTACAGCCAGCCCCCCAGCCTTTTTCTGAGCAGCACACCAATAGTTCTTTTGTCCTTGCTTGTGTCCTCCCCCCTTGGCTAGCATTTGGAAAGGCAATTAAGAGCTGACATATAGGGAGAAGACTTTTTGATCAGTTTTTCTGTTTTATTTCTATAGAAAAACTCCTAAAGTATGGATCAAGTAATTAACAATTCTGACCATATTGGGTAACATATTTAATGTTAATAGCATAAGAAAAGTTTGATTAAACTAGCCCTGTCTGAATTTTTAATTCAGTTTCCTATACCAACAGCATTGAAAGTTTTTCTATACCAAAGAGTGATATAATTATACATATATTTTAATATAATGCAAATTTCATATGTTATATTATCATTGTACCAACAAAAACACATATTGACTAAAATATTCAATAAAACTAAAAAAAGACCTTATAAACAGTACATTAACTAACAAAAGAAAAGTATATAGTGTGATAATACAAAATTATTAGCACATGTTCTAAAGGGGTTAAGAAATAAAATAAAGATAACACTAATATCCCAAGAGCTTTCTGCACGGTATGTAACAGGAGGGTCCAATATTTTAATTAGAAGCCAGCCAACTGCACAACATACAAGCAAATTCCAGTTGTATGCTTTGCCTGCTGTTTTTCTGATACTTTCATAAATTTTTAACATGATGTTATTTCTTCAGATACCTACGCACTTATCACTTCATACTCTGTTCATTTGAAGACGCAGAATTCAGAAAGCCACGCAGTAAAGTAAGAATAGACACTTAGGGGGGACATTTTCAAATGCCAGGTCTGTATCCCAGTATTTAGAATTCCGTTCAGGATTCAGGTAGTGGACCCACTGAGCCACCATGGACGATGACGTAAGCCACACTGGACCGAAGTCTGAGTGGTACCAGGTCTTCACTGGGAGCCCACCGCAAAGTGGGTTGGAGTTGTGCGGGCATGGGTACCACCAGGCCACTCCACAGGCACAAACTTTGTCCCCGGTGGTGGTCAAGCGATTGCAGAATCGTGGGAGAAAGACGAGATGGGGACCGGACAGGCAGTCACAGGAGCGAATCAGAACGGAAATCTAGGTCACAACCGGAAATCACTATAAATGCACATTACTAGGGAACAGCTTTTTCTAAGGCAGGAAGCTCAAAGATCCGATGGGGCATGAGGGAAGAGGATGGCATTTATCAGATTACCAGGTGGCCCAGCGCCAATTAGCGTCCCTTAAATCTCAAAGCCAGCATGTGCACCATAGGAAGCGGGGGGACCCACGTGCCAGATTGCGGGAAACAGTGTTTGGATCGTGGACAGTTGAGTGAGCCTGCCACACAGCTGAGGGGGGACAGGGAGGCCGACCTGAGAGGAGGGTCGCAGAGCACACCCATGATCCCTTTTTCACTTATGCCACTTTCCTGTAGCCCCTCCAAACGTTTTCTCTCCTCTTTTCTTTAGACACCCCACTTACAATAGACCCATATACTGATACTCATAGAGCCTCCATTTTTGCACCACTCCCCAGCCTTTCTTTACTTTTTTTCAAACAAATTTATAAAAATAAGACACGATACACAAATTCCCCAGCAGCTCCCTCTATCTGCCAAAGTTGGACAGTTCTAAGTCACCAGGCATGTCAACCATATCAGACCATTGTTTGGGTAGCCTAAGATCACATGCTTCACTTCTGCTTTCAACTAAATCTGCATCGGGATAGAGTTGGATTTTTTAACAGATGCTGCCATGGGCAGATTAGAACCACCCATATCCGGACAGGAGGGATCCCTTGTCTGATATGAGTGGTCTAATCTGCCAATGGCAGCTCTTTAAAAATTCGTAAAAAAAACCCTGCCGGGACATTCGGTCTGTTTTTGTAAAAATTGGATAGGTTGGCATACACTGTGCAGTATGCCAGGCCCCTTTGTGACCCCAGCCCCAAAAATGCTACTATGGCAGATTTTCTAGCACTGACCGCAAAAAAAACCACAAGTTTGAGTTTAAAGGTGCACAGAAGGTAAATACAGACAATAATGGCCTTTTCAATTAGCTGTCTATTTGGGGAGCACCTAAGGCAGGATCTGGAACCTATGGCTCGGGAGCCAGATGGCTTTTTGATGGCGGCATCTGGCTCGCAGCCAGGGCTTCTATCCAGGGGATACACAGCCGCAGCAACTGCTAGATGCCTGCCAAGAACCAGGAGCCCGTATTTGGCCGTATGTCCCGGGCCCCTGTTGTGCCCCTGGATGTTTCGGCAGCAGCGGCACCTCCCTCTCCCTCCTGTTGCAGCCTCCTCTGTGTAGTGAGGGAGGAGACTGTCTGCCTGCAGCCAATCCGGCCTGATGTAGCCAGCGCGGAGATTCATACAGAGGAGACTAGAGAGGTGCATACTCCGGGACATCCATCACCTGAGGAGAAGGAATCGGAATCAGCCAGAGCTAAGTCCTCCCTCCCCCGAGTGTCCCTCACTTTGCACTAACCCCTTAGTGTCCTGTGTGCAGTGGTGGACTGGCCATAAGACCCACCGGGAGAATCCTGTTTAGGCCGGTCCTGTGGGCCGGTCTGTACTGGTGGGGCCGGTGTAAAAATAAAAACACATGAAACTCCTCTCTGACGTCTTATTTTTATGTAATTGGTCGTGGGGGTGGCTGTATACACAGGGCAGGCTGTATACCGGGGCAGGCTGTATACCAGGGCTGGTGCTGTATACCGGTGCAGCTGTATACTGGGGCTTATGGGCTGTACACTGGGGCTAGGGCTGTAATACTACTGGGGCTGATTGGGGCGGTAATTGCTGGGCTATGGGCTGTAATGCTGGGCTATGGGCTGTACTGCTCGGGGCTATGGGCTTTATTGCTGTGGGCTATGGGCTGTAATATGGGGGCTATGGGCTGTAATATCTGGGGCTAGGCTGAGTGGCTGGTTTATACTACTGGGGCTATGGACTGTAATACTGAGGCTAGGGCTGTAATACTGGGGTTATGGGCTGTATACTGGGGCTATGGGCTGTAATAAACGTGGCTATGGGCTGTAATACTGGGGCCATGGGCAGTAATACTGGGGCCCATGTGCAGTAATAACGGGGCTATGGCTGTAATACTGGGACTATAGATGTGTATACCAGGGCTGGCGCTGTATACTGGGGCTGGGCCTATATACTGGTGCCATGGGCCGTAATACTGGAGCCATGGGCCGTAATACTAACTTGGGCCAATGGGCCGTAATACTGGGCCATGGGCCGTAATATACTGGGGCCATGGGCCGTAATACTGGGACAGGGGCTCAGGGTCTTTATCTGGGGCAGGGGCTGTATACTGGGCAGTCTGGCCATATACTTGGCTGGGCTATAGGGCTGTCTGTTATACTGGGGCGCTCTGGCCGTATACTGGGGGGCACGGGCAGGTCTGGCCGTATACTGGGGCACGGGCATTCTTGCCCGTATACTGGGGCCACGGATTCTGGCCGTATACGGGCAGACTGAATATACTAGAAGGGCGGCTGTGTACTATAGTGGCTGGATATATACTGGGGGGGTGGGGCTGGCTATATACTACTGGGGGGGGGTAATGGCTACTAGTAATAGTAGCTATATTCTTGTACATAGGGGGCAGTATTATGTAGTTATATCTTGACCTAGGGGGCAGTATTATAGATTATTCTTGTACATAGAGGGCAGTAATTATAGTAGTTATATTCCTGTACATAGGGGCAGTAATTATAGTAGTTATTCTTGTACATAGAGGGCAGTATTATAGTAGTTGTTTCCTGTACCATAGGGGCAGTATTGTTAATAGTTATATTTCCTGTACATAGAGGCAGGGGGGCAGTATTATAGTAGTTATATTCTTGTACATAGGTGGCAGTATTATAGTAGTTATATTCTTGTACACAGAGGGCAGTATTATAGTAGTTATATTCTTGTACATAGGGAGCAGTATTATAGTAGTTATATTCTTGTACATAGAGGGCAGTATTATAGTAGTTAAATTCCTGTACATAGGGGCAGTATTATAGTAGTTAAATTCCTGTACATAGGAGGCAGTATTATAGTAGTTATATTCTTGTACATAGGGGGCAGTATTATAGAAGTTTAGTAACTCCACCCACATTGCAAGGCCACGCCTACTTGTTTTGACCCCGCCCACAGAATGGGGCCACTTTTACTGTATTTTCCAGGGCCACTTTAAATTCCCAGTCCGCCCTTGCCTGTGTGCAGGAGCAGCTATGAAGCTCCTAAGTGTCCCTTACAGACCCCTCTGCATCATCCCCTCATATCTTCCTCCACCACTGCATTTCTACATTAATGTGAGGTTCTGCAGCAGCTTAGACACATAATAGCTAGAACCCAAGACAACATTTGTGTGCACAGCCCCTTTAGGTGCAGATTTTTCTGTCTTGTGGGACACAGAGTAGCCTCCACACAAAACTGGTTCAAACGCGTTATAAATACATGTACAAGCTCCAAAGATGTTCTATCCAGTGCAAAGTCCCCAGAAAACTGGTGCAGATACTTTAATAAATGTGTATTATAATGTTCTGCAGCGGTTGGCTCATGTATAGGGATGTTCTGCAGCGGTTGGCTCATGTATAGGGATGTTCTTCAGCGGTTGGCTCATGTATAGGGATGTTCTGCAGCGGTTGGCTCATGTATAGGGGGGAACTGCGGCCAGGTGCAGGGGTGGAGAGCTGCTGGGGGTCTCTGCTCATACACCTGGAACCAGAGACCACAGAGCAGCCGCTCCGCTGTGTTCAGGGGTGCGTGGTCCCGGCTCCGCACTGTTTGGAGGGGGGTGCGTGGTCCCGGCTCCGCACTGTTTGGAGGGGGGTGCGTGGTCCCGGCTCCGCACTGTTTGGAGGGGGGTGCGTGGTCCCGGCTCCGCACTGTTTGGAGGGGGGTGCCGTCCCCTATTTGTAGTCCCCTAGATGAGTCCTTGGGCATAGTCACTGCTGCTCATTGACCACCAGGAGGTGCTAACATTGGGAGCAGATATTTTGGATTTGCGATCAGGTGAGAGTGTGATGTCATCAGGGACCCTGGAGTGATGTCATCAGCGGACACTAATCTCACATAACCAAGAGATCTGCAGAACATTGCTCCTTCACTCACTGATAGAGATGTAACCTGCAGACTATTACAGCACTGATGTTGCTGTATAGCTGAAGATCATTGCTCCACTATCTCTTGATTTGCGGGACATGGATGAATCATCTGAGGTCACAGGTCAGTGTTTTCACTTTCGGGTTGTGTCCTCACACATCTCTCCATTGTGACCTGACCGTGATCAGCTGACCGACCCTGACACCAGGCGCCCATTGTTATATTGTCCCCAGCATCAACTGCAGCATTGTATACCGCCACACCGTGCCAGGAGCCGCGGGTCACACCGAGCCTGACATCATACAGCGCAGGCGCAGAGCTATCCACAGGGGGCAGTATTATAGTAGTTATATTCCTGTACATAGGGGGCAGTATTATAGTAGTTATATTCCTGTACATAGGGGGCAGTATTATAGTAGTTATATTCCTGTACATAGGGGCAGTATTATAGTAGTTATATTCCTGTACATAGGGGGCAGTATTATAGTAGTTATATTCCTGTACATAGGGGGCAGTATTATAGTAGTTATATTCTTGTACATAGGGGGCAGTATTATAGTAGTTATATTCTTGTACATAGGGGGCAGTATTATAGTAGTTATATTCCTGTACATAGGGGACGGTAATATAGTAGTTACATTCTTGGTTATCGGAGAAGGTATGCGGTTTAAAACACTAACAAAAATAAGCTCCGGCACCAGCTCACCCTGAGCTGGTGCTCGGTAGTTCCTTCTTATACCTGCCACTTCAAGTGGTAGGTTTCCTTTAAATGGGACATAAGATGGGAAGTTCACCTAAGGTTGGGGGTTATAAAAGCGGAGGCTAGAGAAATAGGGACATAAATTTGTGAGGGGAGGCTGCAAAAAGGACTTTTTTGTCAAACACTCTGTACCAGGGGCGTGAATAGGAAAAGCTGGGCCCCATAGGAGACTTCTGATTAGAGACCCCAAACTGCCTTAAAAATATATAGATATCTGTGCAATCACACTTTTATACAATAACACACATTTATACAGTTGTACACATATTATATATATGCACACACATACACACTTATACATATATACATATACATTTATACACTTATACAGTTATACATACAGTATACATACAAACACACATATAGTATATATAAATATTTTTACACAGACAGTGTATACACATATGTATGCAGTATTAACACACCATATACACACACATGCAGCATAAAATACATACACAACTTACTCCATATACACACATACAACACATGTACATCACATTTACACTCGTCAAAATTTCCAAAATCCAACGAAAGTGCGCTCCGCGGACCCTTAGTAAATAAGCCCCATTGTGTAATTCCCCACAGCAGCTTTGGTGAAATAACATAATAAGTATTTATTATACTGAATATAAGTTCTGTAGATATAGTTAAAACACATCACACAGTGGTGAACCTCTCAATGTGAGTTTTGCCAGCTCTATCCAGGGAATGTTAAATAAAAGCTCCACCCTGCTTTGTACAATCAGTTCTTACTAGGTAGCAAGAGTATAAGAGTAACTTAGAAGTTATTATGCCATTGTTGCCACATTTACAAAATATAAGTTTTAAAAAAATTTATAATAAAATGATTATTTGGAAAATACTTAAAGGGGGAAATCACATAAAATAATTTGGCAAAATCATTATAACTTTACAGTTACACTTTAAGGCCTCATTTTTTGCATATGCATAGCTTTATATGGTTATAACTTTTGAAAGCTATAGTGATTTTAAGATTGTTTTTGTCACCTGTTGTACTTTATGTGAGTGCTAAATTTTGGCTGATTATTTTTATAAATAAATGCAAACCGTATGGAAAAAAAATTGCAAATGAATTCTCCATTTTCTAAATTTATTTATCTTGTTTACAGACAGACAATTGTATCACCCAGATTAGTAACTAAATAACATTTCCCATATGTCTGCTTTATGTTTTCATAATTTTTAAAATTGTTTGCATATCTTATTTTGATGTTACGCGGCTTAAAAATCGAACATCAGTTTTACTTATTTTCAAGGAGATTTTAGAATTTACTTTATTGTTTTTAATAATATTTGAAATATATATTAGAAACCTATATATCACTCCAATTTCAAATCTGCATTATTACTAATTTTGTCAGTAATATGTTCATTTAGCCCTAAAATTTGCTCTTTCTTTTGCAAATACTGGCTCAATTGTTTCTTGCATATTATCCTAAAAAGATATTATTGTATAACCCACTAGGTTATAGCAAAGATCTAGTTGTTTCACACTTACTGCTTAAAAGTAGACTCTAAAGATATTATATCATATTTATAAAAATTGTCATGTGGATATATCCATGTACCTTGTCTACATGCTGGTCTGTGACATATTACTCACTTCTCCACTCATGTCTTGGTTGGCCAAAAAATATCAACTGTAAAAAAGGTCTATATGCTCATAGATCAGTAAAGTAATTATTTTAGTTATACTCTTTTAGGTCCAAAAGTATAAAATTGGTTTGGATGACAGCGATATTGGTATGGAGGACCTGCCACTATTCCTGACATATTAGTCTTTACTAAGTACCCAACTGGCTAAATTATTAGATGGTATAACTAAGGACCTACATAATATAGACTTCTAAGAAAAGATGCTCCAGAATTGTTATTTCATAAGCAAAAAACAAGTATTTACTGAAACAGGCTCTGTAAATTGGCTTTTCTGTCACTAATGGTGAAACACTTTGTAAGTCAATACCATCAATTACAAAGTTACAAAATTGGTCACTAGGAGCAAATTCATAAGTGATTATTAAAATGGATATGTTTTCTGCTGTTGCAATTTGCAAATATATTGGCAATAAATGAACCATAAATGAACTATAAAAATGCATAATAGTTGTAAAAATGCCTAAAAACTGTGTAAAATGCTTATAAATAACAGTTTTCCAGTGCAAATGATTTTAGATTTCTGTAATCTTTCAACAGATTGATAAATATGCTCAATTGTGTGTATGTTCTTTATGGCAGCTCTGCAATAGATCAAGGGGTATTCCGGGAATGTGAACGTCTGATAGAAAATCCTATAATGCTATTAATAACAATACTAGAGATGAGCGAACATACTCGTCCGAGCTTGATGCTCGTTCGAGCATTAGCGTACTCGAAACTGCTCGTTGCTCGGACGAATACTTCGCCCACTCAAGAAAATGGCATCTCCCACCGTTGTGATTTTTGGCGGCCAGAAACAGAGCCAATCACAAGCCAGGACCTTGGATTTTATTTATGGCGCTGAGATCCATCTCCTCTTTTCAGCATAAGATCATGTAATCTCTGGTTTGGTTGTTCATATATAATTTCCTTGAGCAGTCACTCTTTTCCACTCTAATGTTGTGTCATGAGTAGAGATGAGCGAACATGCTCGAGAAAATGGCAGCTCCCGCCGTTTTGCTTTTTGGCGGCCAGAAACAGAGCCAATCACAGGCCAGGAGACTCTGCACTCCACCCAGCATGACGTGGTACCCTTACACGTCGATAGCAGTGGTTGGCTGGCCAGATCAGGTGACCCTGGGATAGACTAGCCGCTGCCCGCGCTGCTCTCCATGTTATCCAGAGTTTACCAGCAGAGCAGAGCGATTGTAGACTGCCAGATGTCAACTTCCAACAGAACTGGTAGTCAGGTCAGTCAGCTTCCTCAAGTCTACAATGAGGAGTGGACGTGGATGTCTGATATCTGTCAGGTGCTGAGTAACTTTGAGGAGTCAACACAGATGGTCAGTGGCGATGCCGCCATCATCAGCCTCACCATCCCGCTGCTTGGCCTGTTAAAAAACTCTCTAGCCAGCATGAAGTCGGAAGCTTTGCGCTCGTCACAAGAGACGGAGGAAGAAGATTCCCTTGTTGATAGCCAAAGCACCCTCCAATCTGTTTCTCAGCGCGTATCGGAGGAGGTGGAGGAGGATGAGGAGGAATGGGAGGAGAATGTTCGCGAGACAGAAGAGGGGGGAGCATTGCTCAGTCCTTCACTGTTCAGCAGTGTATGGGCAGAAGAAGAGGAGTTGGAGGAGGAGGAAATGGAGAGTCAGGCCAGTGACGGGAGTGAATTCTTGCGCGTTGGTACTCTGGCGCATATGGCAGATTTCATGCTAGGCTGCCTATCCCGTGACCCTCGCGTTCAAAGAATTTATTCCAGCACTGATTACTGAGTATTCACTCTCCTGGACCCACGGTACAAGCAAAATCTTTCCACTCTCATCCCTGGAGAGGAAAGGAGTGTGAGAATGCATGAATACCAGCAGGCCCTGGTGCACAAGCTAAAACAGTATTTCCCTTCTGACAGCGCTAGCGGCAGAGTGCTTAGTTCTGCGGGACAAGTAGCGAGGGAGAGTAGGTGAGCAGGCAGCTTGTCCAGCACTGGCAGGGGTACGCTTTACAAGGCCTTTGCCAGTTTTATGTCACCCCAGCAAGACACTGTCACCTGTCCTCAGTCTCGGCAGAGTAGGGCTGATCTTTACAGAAAAATGGTGAGGGAGTACGTAGCTGACCATACCATCGTCCTAAATGATCACACAGCTCCCTACAACTACTGGGTTTCAAAGCTGGACATGTGGCACGAACTGGCGCTGTACGCCTTGGAGGTTCTTGCCTGCCCTACCGCTAGCGTGTTGTCAGAGCGGGTTTTCAGTGCAGCTGGTGGCATCATCACCGATAAGCGTACACGCCTGTCGACTGACAGGCTGACGCTTATCAAGCCTGGATTTCTCAGGATTTTCATTCTCCACCAGGTGAAAGCAGCTCAACCTGAATAATGTATGCACTCCTCCTCCTCATTCTCCTCCTTCTCCTCCTCTTTGTACACTAAAGCAGAGGAAACTGGCTATTTTTTTGCCAGGGCCAACTGGCTCTAGCTATAGTACTCTATGTATTTGGTCGTCCAGCTACCTGCTCCTCTGGTTTGAAAACTTTTTTGGACTGCCACATACAGGCACTATCCAAATTAAATTGTCTCCATAGCAGCCTCCACACGTCGTCTCCATAGCTGCCTTGTACTTATAGCTGCCTCCATACATCGTCCCTTTAACAAACGAGCTGTGTCAGGCAGAATTTTGGGTTGTTTTTACGGCTTCCACATCAAAATTGTTGACATTGTCGCCACCCTGCTGTGTTATCCACAAAATATGCCGCCAAACTTTTGTCATTTACCGATATTATTTCAGCGCTACTTGCGCATTTGTTTACGTTCCCCTCCCCCGCAATAACCAGGCCAATTACTTATAAGAACAGTACTACACTTGATCTTATACAAAAGGTTCTTAGAAGTGCTGTTTGTAGCCCCCGCCTGCTTTGAAAATTATAATTTTTTTTAAAGTAAACACTTCTGGCCCCCAGGCCCATTTTGGGTGGGGAGGAGCCGAGAGACAGGGGCTTGGACAGGCGAAAGCTTGCTTGGCAGCTTTATGTCACCCCAGCAAGACACTGTCACCTGTCCCCAGTCTCGGCAGAGTAGGGCTGATCTTTACAGAAAGATGGTGAGGGAGTACGTAGCTGACCATACCATCGTCCTAAATGATCACACAGCTCCCTACAACTACTGGGTTTCAAAGCTGGACATGTGGCACGAACTGGCGCTGTACGCCTTGGAGGTTCTTGCCTGCCCTGCCGCTAGCGTGTTGTCCGAGCGGGTTTTCAGTGCAGCTGGTGGCATCATCACCAATAAGCGTACACGCCTGTCGACTGACAGCGCTGACAGGCTGACGCTTATCAAGATGAATAAAGCCTTGATTTCTCCGGATTTTCATTCTCCACCAGGTGAAGGAAGCTTAACCTGAATAATGTATGCACTCCTCCTCCTCATTGTCCTCCTTCTCCTCCTCTTTGTACACTAAAGCAGAGGAAACTGGCTATTTTTTGCCAGGGCCAACTGGCTCTAGCTATAGCACTCTATGTATTTAATTTTTCTGGAGGGCCACCTACCCGGCCCTCTGTTTTAAGCAATTTTTGGGAGTGCCACATACAGGCACTCAATCTATTTAATTTTTCTGGAGGACCACCTACCTGCTCCTCTGGTTTGAAAACTTTTTTGGACTGCCACATACAGGCACTGTCCCCTATAGTGTCAGGGTCAATTATTGCTTGTTTTAGATGCTATCTAGCCTCATTCGGTCACTCTGTCATGGCCATGCTGTTGCCCATAATTTTGGCATAATGGTGCGATTAAGCAGCCTCAGAGGCATCCATGCATGCTGCCCCTGCTGTTTCCTGTCCATTTCCGTGGTGTTTCCATCCTTTTCTGAGGTTCCCAGGTGTTTGGCCAAGCTTCCCTGTGCAGAGCCTTGGTCCCCTTGAAAAATGCTCGAGTCTCCCATTGACTTCAATGGGGTTCGTTATTCGAGACGAGCACTCGAGCATCGGGAAAAGTTCGTCTCGAATAACGAGTATCTAGCTTCATTCTGTCACTCTGTCATGGCCATGCTGTTGCCCATAATTTTGGCATAATGGTGCGATTAAGCAGCCTCAGAGGCATCCATGCATGCTGCCCCTGCTGTTTCCTGTCCATTTCCGTGGTGTTTCCATCCTTTTCTGAGGTTCCCAGGTGTTTGGCCAAGCTTCCCTGTGCAGAGCCTTGGTCCCCTTGAAAAATGCTCGAGTCTCCCATTGACTTCAATGGGGCTCGTTATTCGAGACGAGCACTCGAGCATCGGGAAAAGTTCGTCTCGAATAACAAGTACCCAAGCATTTTAGTGCTCGCTCATCTCTAATTATTACTAATTTTGTCAGTAATATGTTCATTTAGCCCTAAAATTTACACATTTACAAAAAATAAAAAGAGGAAAGCCATCTTAACATTTGTTACGCAATTTCTACCACCCAAGTACTGGGATGCCCCACATGCGGACATTACTTGTATCGACACACAGAAGGCGCAGAAGGGATGGAAGGGCTATGCATTCAACAGTATGCACCCACAGAATTAGTGTTTTTTTTGTTGGTTCATGGGATATAATTTGTGAGGGTTTATATGTATTTTTGTCCGTTACGGTTTGCCATGTGAGGGTTTAGTGTTGATTAGTGGATAGAATGCATTTTTTTCAGCATATTTTTGGGCGGAGCTATGCCTATGCTTAAAGAGCTGGTTGAGAGATTTTTGCTGGACTTGTTGTACTTTATAACAATACTATTTTCATATAGATATGGCATTGAAGTAATTGCATTTATGTGGGCAAGTAGGCAAAAATCATTTTTTCGTTGTGGTTTTTAATGCATTAATCGTGTGGGTTTAATAATGATTTTTGTTTTATTATAGGGCACTGGCAGACTAAGACTATATGGCCTGATCTATAGAGAGTATTGCAGACCCCCTACAGTCTGGAGTTTTTAAATACACACATGCAGCTGCTACTCTAACCCTACATCATGTTTACCAATAACCCTAAATAGACTTTGAAAGGACCCAAACCCTAACCCAAAAAATACTTAATGTAACAACACCCTCGCACATCGCCCACAAGGTTGTCTTTGGAAGGAAGACTTTCACTGACATAACCATGATGAGAGTTATACTAAACAAAAGGAAAGTGGTGATGCGTATGTCACATGAAAACTAATATAATAAACACAATCAATATATAAAAACCATTAAAAAAACCCACTAGGGGGTTACAAATGTATATGCAGGTGGACAAAAAAAAGAACTGGCAATAATTTATATATTTGGAGAGAATAACACTGTGGTGTAACACAATACAGCATGTGAATACATGAATAACAAAACTGTGTTAAATATATGCATTGTAGTCTAGCTCTAGCAGTTGATGCAGAAATGAAGAAAACAAAGATTAAAGAGAGTGAGACCACAAAAAAGATACTGGGGACACATTAACTTACACGGTCCCCTGCGCGAGCCCCCCCCATCCGGAATTTCCAACGAGTGGAACTCTGCCGCGTTCAGGGTAATGTTAAACTAACGAGGGCCTACTTATATACTTGGCAAAATGCCAACAAGCAAAAGGGCCCTCTAGAGGTAATAAATAAACATACAAGTTATGACGATATTAAGCTGAAAATTATAGATAGAATACATAGGTAGGTAGATAAATAAATACAATATTTGTTATTTGTGTAAGAATCTAGAGGACTCAGGATTCAGCTCAGGGAGTTAAATGCATGGCGCAGATCTGTGTAGAGCAGAGGATTTGGGTTCCTAGACACTGGGCTGATTTTTCATTGGGGTACAAGCTGTTTTCCGCAGATAACTTGCACTAAATGGAAGGGGGGCTGTTGTGTGGGGGAGAAGATCCTAGACAGGGGTCATGGAGTATTTAAATTAGGATCGGGGAGGAGGAAAGGAGACACCAAAGGGGTAAACAAGTCAGAGAGGGGGCAGGTTATGTTGGTGGGTGGTTGAGGTGGCAGTGTATGGGGGACTAAGGCAGTGAATAGGAGATCCACAAGTTAGAAAATAATAGTGAGGATATATGTGCCAGTAAAATTACATAAATCAGATAAATACGTGGAAAATAAATGATGTTCACAAAGCCGAACTATCACAGGCAAAAATGGGTGATCTTAAAGCTCTGGTATTAGAGGAAGTTAGATGTTGTTGATGAAGCGGGGACATGGCTCGATGCATCACATGATTGGGGGTAATATTCAAGGTTTACACTCTTGGAAAGACAGGCAAATAGGAGGGAGGTGGTGTATGTCTGTATGTCAGAAGAGACTTAAAAGCGTATTGAATGAGTCAGTGGTCTCAGATAGTGTGAGGAGGCTAAACTTTGTGGGTTAAATACAAAAACCAGGAGACTTTGAGAAAATTATTTTGGTTTAATTTATAGACCCCCTAACATCTCTGAGGAAATAGAGGGTCACTATAACAAAACAGATGGAGCGGGCTGCACAGGGGGGGGACCCTAGTTGATAATGGGAGACTTTAACTGTCCTAATATAAATTGGGGTCAGGCTCTTCTTCATCTGTGAAGGGGAGACGTTTTATCAACTTTCGAAGGAAAATTTTATCTGGAGATTTGTCCAAAATGTCGTGTCCTGAACCCCTTGGGAACAGCGATCATATCATAATTATTTCCTCTTAAACTGTAAAAAAGCAAAAACAGGTGGGAAAATCGAAAACTATATTTAAGAAGGCTAATTTCCAGAAATTCAGGGCTGCACTACGGATATAGACTGGGATCAGATACTGTCACGTGATGATACTAATGTTAAATGGGAGAAATTTTAATCTATCTGGGTCATTATAATTCTAAATTTACCAATAGGTAGCAAGTATAGACGGGCTAGATTACACCCCGCGCGGCTTACGGCTACAGTAAAAAGGGCAATTAATGAGAAAAAGAGGGGGCATTCAAAAATATATAATTGATGGGTCACCTGAGGCTTTCAAAAACCTACAAAAAACTTACCAAAATCTGTAAGAAGAAATAAAACAGCCAAAATACAAAATAAAAAGAAGGGGCAAAGATAGTAAAGCAAATCCAAGAAAACCTTTTAAGTATTTCAATTAAAAAAAATGGGTCAGAACAGGTTGGACCCCTTTATTCGAAAATGGGGCAGGTGTCATGGAGACCAAGAGAAGGTGGGGCTACTAATGTTTTTTTTTATCTTCGTTTATACAATATAAGAAAGAACTTCTGACATGGGTGGTGCAGTGCGGGTCATGCATCCTGTAATTACTAGAATGTAGACATGATCCAATCTAAGCTCAACAAATCAATGTGTACAAGGCTCCGGACCAGATGGGTTACACCCCAGAGTTCTCAGTTCTTTTTTTTTTTTTCCTTTTATTTTATTTATTATAAAAAAATACAAAATATAAACAAATATAGACCAATACAGATAGACATATACACAAAAAAAAAAAAAAAAAAGTTTTTTTGCAGCTGCATCTGGGAGGGCGGCCGTTTCAAACTCAAGATTTAGAAATAACAAGAATTTTAGATTTTTAATTTTCATTCGAGTTAAAAGTGACCATTTGTTAATATATTGTGGGTTGAGCAACTTTAGGGGTTCTTTCAAGGACCAAACTGATTTTACTGAGGAAGGGGGAACTTCTCCATAGTATCCCATTTTCTTTCGTTCTGCAAAGATGCGTGTAATTTGAGGGCCATCATAATTTCATAATGGTTATATACATGTTACTTTGTTTGCAAACTTCTGTTAGGTTAGTTTTTGTGCCGCTTCCAGTTGCAGCTTACATTGCCTTGCTGCAATCAGGATATACGTCATAATCCATTCTGGGACTTTGGGAATATCGTCCCTAAATGTAATAGAGCTAGCTGTGGGGAAATAACATTCTGAGCTTGTGTGACTGGTTAATCAGATCCCCTATTTGTGACCAAAATGAGGTTAATTTAGGGCATGACACCACATATGAACTGGTCTCCTTTAATACCGCATCCCCGCCAGAATAAAGAAGAAGATGTGCCTCCTTTGGACAATCTGTCTGGCGTAAGCATACCATCTCATGCATCTTTTTTATTTGTCTAAGTGGTTATGCATGGCGAACACGAGCTGTCCATCTAAATGTTTTTGCCCATGCTCATCATCCCATTCGCATTCAGGTCCGACTCCCATTTTTCATGTAGCTCAACTTGTCTGGTTATCCCTTGTAAATTAAGAATATTATATGCAATTGGATACACCCTTTACTTTCTCTCAGAGGGCTCAAATAGTTTTTCAGGGGGTACAGGTGAGTGTTGCTTTGTTTTCCCCTTCTGCTAATATAATTCTTATTGTAATATTGAAAAAAAGACCTTATTGGCAAATCGAATTGGTCTAAGGGTTCAAAAGACTTTATCGTTTTACCCTCAGAAAGGTCTGAAATGTGTATATGCCTTATTAGCCCACAGCTCTAGTGTCATTTAGGGCCGAGTAATTCCAATGCTCGAATAGAATCTGTCCTCTTTTAAGCCTATGCGCCACCTTACTTCGTTCCAGGTTGTAAAGTATATTGTAATGAGGGCATGTTAGTGGAAAACGTTAAATTCCAAATAGGCGCCTCCATTACTGTTCTGAGGATCTCCCACCAAAAATGTACTGTTCTAATTCATCCATTTATGGTTTTCTTTCGGGTTCCAGCACCTCCTCAATGAGCAATGGCAAGCCTATAGTAGGTTGCAATATCTGGCATTGCCCATGCCTCCTTTTGTTAAGTGGAAAGTGCAAATTCGCTTGCTACTCGGGGGTTTGTTTTATCCACACAAAATTACTAAGGATTATCTGGACTCTTTTAAGACTTTATTAGAAACTAGTACATGGAGGCATCGGAAGACATAAGAATTTAGGCAAAGTGTCATCTTGCAAAACTGGATTCTGCCAACCCAAGATAAATAAATTTTGCCTAATTTATCCAAATCCTGTTTTCAAGTTTGCTTTAATTTAGTTAAGTTCTCTTATTGTCTCTTTGTTGTTGGCACAAAATAAACCCCAGAATTTTATGCCTTCTGGTTTCCAGGTTATGCCACAGGTATACACAAATCCCTACATACTGTGAGTGGACATTTATGGGAGAGCAAACCGATTTTTTAAATTCAACTTATAATATGAATATGTGAAAATAACTGTAGGGTCTTTAGCAAATTAGGAAGCGAATTTTGGGGTCTGCATGTGGATGGATGACATCATCAGCGTATAAGGTGATTACATGTCTTTCTTACCCGCTGGAATACCACAATTTCTGAATTAGACCTCACCATTTCGCCAGTGGTCCCATTATCAACGAAATATTAGCGGTGATAGGGGACACCCCTGGGCGGGACCATTAGAGATGTTAAGTGGTGAAGAAAAAACTGAGAATTAAAACCCGCGCGAAGGGGCCGAGTAGAGAGCTAAAATTGATTTTTGAATTTGATCAGCATGCCAAATTTGGACAGTTACCTCCTTAGGTAGCCCCAGTGCACCCTGTCAAAAGCTTTTTCAGAATCTAGTGACAGGAATGCAACAAGGGCTCCCATTGAGTTGCTAGATGAATAAGGTCATCATCCTCTTGTCGCATCTTTAGTTTGTCTCCCATATACGAACCTGTTGATCTGTAGATTACTAAGCTGGGAATTATTCTTCCATCTATTTGCCAGAACTTAGCGTAAATTTTAAATCACAGTTATTAGGAGGCCGGCTAATATGTAGCTGGTCAGTTAATGTTTTGTATATTAAAATATGTTGTTGTAGTGGGGTTCTGTATTTATGATAAGGCATGCATGCTGACTGGGAACAGCATAAAAAGGCCAGTTATCACTGAAATAATCTAGAAAGTATTAATATGCATTTAAAAACCTAAATGGTATGTAATGTCATGTGAAGTTATATGGGTGAACACTGCCTACAAAGCGATTCATTCACTTGGAAAAGAAATACTTAACATATGAAGCAGCAATAATAGTGGATACAAGAAACTCATTTACTTAAAAAAGATGAAGTCCGCCTACTATCGCGACTTTCCTACGATTATATTTGCAACTTCTAACTCTAAAAAAGCAGAGGGGTGTGGATGATGTTCAAAATACTGTTATATTGATCTTACTAGGAAACTGATGATGAGGAGGGGAGAACATTATAGTTCTAGGTAAAATAATGATGTGCCCTTATACTTCGTAACAATTTATGCCCCAAACAGAGGGCAAACTAAACTTTTAAAAAAATGGCTAGCTTGTTAGAACAAAATGCAGAGGGGAAAATTGTTATGATGGGAGATTTTAATATCCCTACAGATAGAGAATGGACTGTTCTTTGAACATGAGAGGGTGGTTAGAGAAGATTAGCACAAATATAACTGAAGAGAGGCTACATGATGTGTGGCGGTATCAACATGTGAAGAAGGATATCCTTCTTTTCCACTAGACACCTCTCGTATCAAGGATAGACTTTATCTAGTAATAATTTAGCATTAACATCTTGCTACTCTCAAGATAGGTCAAATAACTTGGACGGATCACGCCCCATATTTTTAACTATCAACGGAAAGCTCCACTGCATTTACAAATTCTCCCTGGAGGCTAAATAAACTCTCTTCTAAAAAATGAAAAACACAAGAACTTGATCTGGAGGTCCAGAGGAGTTTATTAACATTAACGCAATAATGAAGTTAACAATGAATCCTTATGGTCGTCACTAAATTACATATAAAGAAGTCTTTAAGCAGGTAGCAGCAGGGAAAAAAGAGCAAAAAATATTGAAATTCGCGAAATTTTGTCACAGATAACTTTACTAGAAAATTCTAATAAAACAAATCCTTCAGCTTCCACTAGTAACAATCTCTCCTCACTTAGAACTAGTTGAGAGCAAGGATGCTATCAGAATTACGAGAAATCATTAAGGAAGTAAAATTACAAAATACTCACTGGGAGATAGAGCAAGTGGGATTCTTGCTAAAAAAATTAAGAGAAAAATAGCTAAGGACGAATAAATCTTATACAAGAAAGTAATAATAGGCAGATAAGAGACCCTAGGGAGGTGGGAGGCATTAGGAATATTATGCAGCATTGTATAACTTAAAAGATAATAAAGTACACTCTGCAACCAACTATAGACGAAATCCGCCCATTTCACTTTCTTCAGTCTCCCTCCCAAGTAGTATCAGAAGATCAAGCTGCATCTTGGCAATGCCACTTAATCAAGAGGAATTAAACCGAGTTTTAAAGGGCCTTAAACTTAATTCTGCCCCAGGGCGGTGGCTTGACAAATATGTTTATTCTAATTTTGCTCAGGTCTGAACCCAGCTTTTAATACGAACTTCCATTTCTGCAAATCAGGGCAGGATTTCAAAGAGAATTGCTGTGAAACACATAATTAGAGCAATACCAAAGCAATGATAATCTTCATCCTCTCCCAGAAAAATATAGAGTTCTCAGTTCTGTTATGTGCTGTACCACTGTCTAAAATCTTCAGGATTCAGTAATGTCGACTGTTGGTGCAAGTGACTGGCGCAAAGGCAAATGTGGTGCCATATTTAAAAAAAGAACTTTGCCAGGCAATTACGGGCCTGTAAGCTAACTTCATTGTGGGGAAAATATTGGAAGGGTTAGTAAAGACTTTATACTGGAGTATGTGACATCAAATAGTATAATAAGGTGACAGCCAGCATGGGTTTACTAGAATAGTTGTCAGGACTAACCTGTATGCTTCCATCATGAAGAAGTGAGCAGATGTCTGATGGGGAGCTGCTGTGGATATTGATTTGGACTTTGCAAAGGCTTTGTCACTGTCCCTCATAGATGCCTGATGGGTTAAATTAGGGCTATGGTTTGGCAGGAATCATTTGCAATTGGATTGAAAACTGGCTGAAGGATGTATCAGCGAGTTGTGGTCAATATGCTCACTCAGAATGGTCACCAGTTATAGGTGGTGTAACATGGTTCTGTTCTTGGCCCACTTTAATATATTATTAATTATATAGAGGTAGGAATTATAGCACGTGCTATTTTTGCAGATGGATACCAAGCTGTGTATTGTTGCAGGGTGACTTGGACAAAATGAAGTCTGGTCATCCACTTGGCAAATGAGGTTCATGTGGATAAATGTAAGGGTTATGCACTGGGGGCTAATGATCCAAGGCAACAATGTCCTCTGGGGAATTAATGGGAGAGCCCCTTGTTGAGAAGGACCTGGGCGTTCTTGTAGTTCTAATTAAAATTGGCCACTTTGTAGGCTATAAATTTTAGCTTTTTTATTATGGGGACATGTCCATTTTTTTGTGGGATGAGATGCTTTTTCCAGTGTTAACTTTTTTCTTTTTGGTGTTCACAGTATAGCCTAATTATCATGTTATCTTTATGGGTCATACGATTACAGGGATACCAGACCCAAATATTTTCTAATGTTTTCTAAATTTGCAAAATAAACCTAGTGTGAGGAAAAATCTATCATTTGTTCATCGCCGTCTTCCAAGTGGCATAACATTTTTACTTTTTTGGCTACAGAGCTGGTTGATGGCTTGTTTTTTTGCAGGACTGTTATACTTTCACACAGTATCATTCTGGAGGACATATGTGCAACACCCTCGCCGATGCAAGGCAGAGGAGTGTTGCGATACGTCCCACCATGTAGTGGCAGCTGTGAGGGTCTGATATGCAGTCACAGCATGTCACTACATAAAACAGATGAATCTGCAGTGGTAGATCTGCCTGGTTAAGGCAGGAGTTAATTGCTTTATGGATGTCATCTGTGGCAGCCAATCACAGGTCTTATACTTGTCTCTGTGAGCTGAGCTTGAGCTGAGATGTAATGGAGGAAGGAGAGAGCGAACCGACCAGGGGAGTAAGAAGATCCCTGGAAACTTCAGAAGAAGTTAGTTCTCTCTGAGAAGGGAGTGCAGTGTGAGGAGAGAGTTCCACTCTCTCAGATTAGAGACTCCGAGGAGTTGTGCAGTCAGCACACCAGACCAGAGCAGGTGAGCCTGCCCTGCCTGAAGAGTGAAGCTAATAGCAGTTAGTGAGGAAAGGGGTATCATCCTACCTTTAAGGGTGATAACTGAAGCAATCAGGATTAAAGTGAAGCATCTATTAGGACACCGCTACCATCCCAGCCTGCCCTCTGATCCAGGCTGAGGATCCATTCGTGGCTCCCTCCAACCTGACATCTCAGCACTCCACTACTCTGTTTAAGGCACGTTGCTGCGGTTCCTGTCGGTTTTCCAATAAAGAACTGTAAGTTGTTTTTGTTAACCTCTGCCCCGTCTAGTCCCTGCTACTACGGCTACCATCATCACGGCACGTCCCCAAACAGGGACTATCCTCTAGACACCAAGGGTTGCCCCAGGGAGATCGCTTAGCAGCTCTCCCTCATCATTTCTGCCAACACCACCCTGCTGGAGACCTGCCAGGCTGTAGACAGCCCTCCGGTTCCCCATACCAAGCACCGTGACACTAGCGTGCCTAGGGCCGCAACCGCCAGCCACTCAGGTACTGCGGGCCCCCGCTGACTCCAGGCCCCGAGAAAGGCTAGGCCGGTGGGGGATGTTGATATGTTTTATTGACACTTTTTATTGCATTTTTGTTGAATTTAAGTGAGTGTAAAAATACCATAATTTGTGGCAGGTTTTATCATGCAGCTTCATAGAATCTACTTATTCTATAGAGTGTTCGGTTGCGGTGGATATATGTAGGGGGTGGTGTTGTGTTATGATTTAGACTTTTTTGTGCAGTATAGATCTCTTATAGATTTAGGGGCTTATGGGCATTTTTATTGATTTATTTTATTTGTTATTGAAGAATATTTTTTTTTACCATTTTTACTAGTTCTACATGAAACATGCCACAAGCGAGTATCTGATAATACCCTGCAAACTCATGTATTGCGGGTAGTTAGCTGCGTCAGCCTATGCACATGCATAGGCTGACACTGAGCCTTTAAAATGTCATAGACGCATCTTAGAAAGCCCTGGGGTCCTGATCGGAAGCAGCGTGGGAGGGAGGGGGGGGCAATTGTGGGTAGTGACCCCTAGAAGGCAGTTTAAATGCAGCAGTCGGATTTCGGCCATTTACGGGTTAAAACACCGCTACCGGAGGCCCACTCCGACCCGGGTGTACACGGGATGTTGGCTGTAGTACAGCCGGCACCCAGGGTATTCTGATGCAGGCCCGGCTCTAATCTTGAACTGAGCCGCATCAGCTAGCCTTCTGATGTCCAGCGCTTTGTGTACGATCTATTGGACACAGAACGCTAAGGGGTTAACAAGTTTGAAATTAAATTTCTCAATAACCTCATTCCGCCAAAAAATTAGCCTCACGTGGGAAATTGCCCCAAAATTGTAAAGAGGGTGTATAGCCTTAATAAAATTGGCAGTGAGCAATTGGCTCTGACAAGGCGCACCTTCCTTCATGCCATGATGGTGCTAATACAGCAGGTTACAAACAAGGAGTGAACAGTAGCCTTTCTGCTGTGAGGCGAACTAACACCCTCCCCCAAAAAAATTTTGTAGCCACATAGGCTTTTTATGTTTTTTTATGTGCAATTCAAATGACAATATTCCCTTTATGGAGAGTATGGTTAGTATTACAAATTTATATACCATATATACTCGTGTTAAGCCGAGTTTTCAGCACAAAAAAATGTTCTGTCTTCCGTGCCGCTTCTGTCTTCTCTAACTTCGTGCTGGTGCTGCCATGTTTTTCCCAGGAGGTGCCTAGTATGAACGTCAGAGCGGCACGTCATACTAGGCGCCGTCCGGGGGAGAACAATGCGCCGCCCAGCAGGAAGTTAGAGAAGAAAGAGACGGGCGCGGAAGCCAGAGAGGACCCGCGCGGAAATTGGGGCGAGCGCGCTGCACTCGGGGCCACCGGAGGGGGAGTATATAAGTTTTTTTTTTTTTTTAACGCTGGCTGTATTCTACTGGGGGCTGGCTGTATATCATGTGGGCATAGCTGTCTATAAGGGGGCAGGCTGGAACTTGGCTGCGTATACTACTGGGGGGCAGTGCTGTATAACTGAGCACTGGTATACGGGGGCAGGCTGGCTACATACGGGGGGTCTGTGACCAATGCATTCCCACCCTCGGCCTATACTCGAGTCAATAGGTTTACTCGGGTCGGACTTAACTCGCAGTATAATACGTGAATAGATTACTATATACAACACTTCCTTAAGGAACGCTTGGGATGGGTGGATAAGTGGGTGGGTGTTTCTACATATGTTTGCACTGAGGATTTGATCGCGGGATCACCCCTTGAGATCAATGGTTGTTAAAAGAAAATTATATGCCCTAAAAGTTTAGATGACCCCTCATAACAGAAATCATAACCCTAAAATACAACACAAAAATCATCTAAACATTTCGTTATTGCATGGTCCCAAAATTAGGTATTTCTGGCGTTGAAGCCCGTAATACAAAATACCCGCCCATATGTCTGAACCGCCCCTTTTTTGCCATTCCAACCCCATTTCACTGCGAAAGTACAATTTTTACACAGAAGACAGTTCCCAATACACATCTGTATGTGGAAAACTAAAAAATGTATGGATTTTTGAGAGGGGAGCAAAGAACAGAGGCAATAAAAAGGTTAAGAAGTTAAAAAAAATACACCAAATTCTGAGTCCATAAATTATTTGTGCTATGACGTAGGGAGCTATGTAAGGTGTAATTTTTTGTGGTAAGCTCATTATTGGGGACTATACGACATGTCTCTAGTATTTATGAGGCATTTCAGAGAGTCTTGTGATACTGCAGTATGTGTCCGCTGCGACACAAAATCTGCACATAAAGGGGGGTTCCATTGCCGATTTGATATTGTCCACATAGTCTGACATAATTGTGGAGTACGCCCGGTAACCTGAGTTGTACCTGAAAAAAAATCTTGCTGCACTCAGTTTAAGTGCTATAGACGAGTGCAGGGAGCGCCGGATGTTGAAGACTGCGCAGTGGTCTACACACTCCGGCGCACTCTGACACACTAATCACTAATGATAAATCTGGCCCAATAAATTCATTGCAACCTCATTCATTCTACATCTGTCCTCTTAGCCTGCTGATACTTACTATTGTACACAGAGTAGAAGAGATGGGGTGGACACCTAGCCCTGCTACATGAGGTAGAGCACTTCATTAACTGGTGGGCAAGATGGCAGCCTCCATGTGTCCACCAGGTGGCGCCCGCCTGAGGCGATTACAGGTATTTTACCATTCTGAATGTTAATTGTTTGAAAAAATGCATTCATCTAGCCAAAAAATGACAATTTCAAAATTAAACCTCCATTTTGTTTTAACCCCTGGGAAACACTTAAAGAGAACCTGTCACCAGGAGACCCATTTTTAGCACTTCCCCAGTCCCACAGAGCATAGTACATACACTGCCAAAGAGTTTTTGTGTAAAAAATAGGTTTTACAAGAAAAAAAGATATTGGGGCTATTTACGAAGGGTCCCACGGCCGCATATTGTCGGCTTTCACAACTTCTTTGGGGATCGCGTCTCACACATCGTTTTTTTCATACCATATGCTGTGTGACTAGGCACCTGGGATGGCTATAGAGGAGCAAGTTAACAACCCTCGGAATCGCTCCTCCATGTGTCCTTACAAATAAAGAAAATGCGGGAGTGGTCGGGAGTGGCTGTAGAGAGGGCGGGGGAGGGGCCAAAGCCAAGGTGGGTTGTTTTGGGGAACATTACTGTATTTAATGAGCCATTTGCAGTTCACCGTAAAGAGTAGTCAGTACTGTAGACATGCATGGCTCTAATTTTAAAAGAGCATATTAGTACTTGGCACTCCCCAGGCCCACAGCAGTCATAGATGAAAAGGTACAATATAACCTATTTTTTATACAAAAACACTTTGGCAGTGTATGTACTATGCCTGTGGGGACGGGGGAAGTGCTAAAATGGGTCTCCCGGTGACAGGTTCCTAAAGGGTTAAACAAACTTCATAAAAGTTGTATTACATTACGTTGAGGGGTTGTAGTTTCTACAATGGGGTAATTTATGGGTTTTACTTATTTGGGCCTCTCCAATGTGACTTGAAAGCTAAGCTTCAGGGGCGTCACCAGAGCCACTCTGGAGTCTCTGGCATTACACAGTCTCTCACAGCCAGGCCAGTGATAGTCCCAAAATGTTTCCTTGCAATGGGCTGTAGTAGTACAAGATGGCAAATAAGTGTGTGGGGGCCAACAAAATTTGCCAGTTCCCTAAATTCTAGTGGCGGCCCCGTCAGCACACAGAGAGAGTGCCCCTCCCCTACGGAGCCACCGCCCCATTGGAGATGAGGCGGTGGGATTGGGGGGTTTCCAGTGAACTCCTCCTGCAGATGTGGACGGGGCTGTCTGTGTGTGAGGGATGCGGGGAGCCTGCACATGTGTCATTAGGTCACACAATGGTTTACGTAGTAGTGTAACGCGCTATTACTCCCCGGCCGGAGTACGCTACACTGCCCTCTCAGCCATAGCAGCTAGGAGAGAGTAGACCAATGCAGAGGAAGATGCTAGCGGCCATCATGTGGCGCTTTACATGTCCTGTGCGAGGCAGCAGTGTGGCAGTGCACAGAGCGATGAGGATGCAGCAGAGCTGCCGCCGGTGGACTCAGGAGCGCATCGATCCTTCACCTGAGTCCCCATTGTGCCCGGACAGCAGCGCCCTGGAGGCTCGGCACACAGGCGGCCGCCCAGTGACATCTGCAGCGCAGTGTTGGACGTGCTGAGAGTGCAGCGCTAGGTATGTGGCCAGTCATGGCATGCATATTTATCAGCATCTCTTCTGTGATAAGACATGTACAGGGCTGTGCCCACATTCTAGCCACCCGCAGGTGCCCTATTACACTGGCATGTGACACCCTGGAACTAGACATTATATATCACATATAGCCCTGATGATTCATCCTCTCAGCACAGTGATGTCTCCATCTGTCACACATCCCTCCCAGTGGACGCATCACTGACTGTGAGGTGGCAGGAGATGGGTAATTGTATGAGGGGGAACCATCCAGTGACAACTGGTGATGCCCGGTGGAAGGGAGAAGAGGTGCTCTCCTAAGTAGTAAATGTAGCCAAGGAGGTTCCTTATAGAGTCTCGTGTGATGTGCGGAGGACTTTACAGCTTATATTGGGATGTCACTAGAGCATGAGCACTGTGGAGCCATAACATTGTAATAGCACTGTATACAGCGACCAGGATGTATCCTTACTGTGTGTGCACACCGGAGAACCACATGTGACAGAACAACGTCTGACCACACTGATTTCTAAAACGTAATCTCCATGATCATCGCCATGTAATGGATCTTTGTAGGGTACACCATGCCCCCACCGGACCAATATCTTAAAAAATTACCAGAGTATACAACATAATACCGTTACAGTATTTTGCCAAAAAACGGGATAATAATTAGAGAACAGCAACAGAAAAAGATGGAATTTAGTTTTCTGAAGGTGACAGCATTCAGGAGTGAGTGAGAGGCCTTTGTCTTCAGTGACTGAGTAGATTCGGAGCCACCGGACATCACCCGTCTCTCTCACTGCTGCTGGGATTTTGGTCCACTCTTCTTCCAGTCTCTCCACAATTCTGGGAGTTGTTGTTGGTTTCTTTGGCCACAACTTATCGCAATGATTTTTCAGAGGTTTTCTACTGGGTTTAGATGAGGTCTCTGGACTGGCCATTTATATTTTTTGATATCTTTTGTGTTTCAAACTGTTTCAGGGGCACTGCTTTCTACATATTTGCTGGTGGCAGGGGAAAATGTGGCATGTCGATGAAAATTGCTGCTGATTGAGTGAATGATCTACATGTTGTATCCACTCTGCTTTGTAGCCCTGCTACAGAAAACATTAATATTATTAATTCCTTTATTTACATAGCGCACCAACACATTACGAGCAAGCACAGAACTTGCCAAATTTGTCATCTTCCCCAATCCATGACACTTTCCACAACCTTTCAATGACTTCTTTACACACATTGGCAGATTTACGTACCCGATCCGTCGCGATCCCCGAGGTGCATTCTCCGACAGGATGAAGTCCAGTACGATTCTTCAAGATCGTGCGTCCATTTTCCTGCATGTGTCTCTCCCCGTGAGGTCTGCTGGAGTTCACCTTATTCTTCCAGGTGGATGGTGAGTGCATGTCTTGCGACACAATTTGAATTGTAAATCCTGCGCTAGTCCGAATCAGTCGGGTTGTCTGTCAGCCACGCCTCCGATTTGTGTTCGCTTGCAAGTTGCGCGAATTGCGCCAAAATCCGATCAGTGCCCAAAAACCCAACGTTAAATGCGTTGCAAATGGGAAATAGTCGTGAAACCCGACGAAAATGCGCAGTGCGGACCCTTAGTAAATGTGCCCCAGTGGGTTCAGTCTTCCCTAGTTTGTCGACAAACATAAGGTTGTCCCATCAAACCCAAATAATAAATATGCTATTTCACCTAAAAGAACTGTGGACACACTCTCCTATATCCACATAACATGCTCCTAAGTTGAGTTTGCCTTTTGATTCTTTCTCTGAGAGGTTGGTCGAGTAGAGTGAGCTTTTAGTCAAATGCTCTTGAATGTGAGACATTGTATGACAAGACAGATCTCACCTGTTCAGTGCTGAACTGGGGAGCAATTCAATGAAGTGTTCAAACTTACCCATGGAGATTATCACATTATCCAGCCTTCCTGGGGGCTTTTCTGGACAACTGTGCTAGATGGTTTCAGTCACATTGAAACAGCACAGCATGTTAGCAAAGTCAGGTAAACGGAACGTTAGGCTGCCAGTTAAATACGTTTGTCGATAATTAAGGGAATTAGAACCCGTGGTAGAAGTGAATTGAAGTGCTTCACATACTTTTTAGTGTTCACTCAGTTACACTTTTATTCTGTGCTTTAGAATATATACATTTATTAAAATAAGCTTAAATACATTAAAATATAGTTCATGTTAGAATATATCCACTAGGACTACCACCTTGACTTTAGGAAATTGTGCATATATTTCATATTTTGTATATAGCTGTACTAAATCATTTCATATTAAGCTGTCCACAATAACGGGGACCCAATTATCCACCCAATAATGAACAATATTCATCCACAGTGATCGAAGGCTAAAACAACCAAATATGCTTCGTCCGTGAATTTGTGTTGTTGAAGATTGACTTGTTGAACAGTGCTAGGGATCGACTCCAAGAATCATAGATGGATTATATGCAACGGGGCGCTTAAAGGTAAATGTCACAAGGGACCTCATTTCACTAAAACAGG
The DNA here is from genome assembly GCA_019512145.1 of Engystomops pustulosus. Lineage (NCBI taxonomy): Eukaryota > Metazoa > Chordata > Amphibia > Anura > Leptodactylidae > Engystomops > Engystomops pustulosus. The sequence goes on along the minus strand of CM033648.1, from coordinate 37,595,529 downwards.
TTACAGAAGCACATATACAGCTGCATGGAAATATGGCTTTCTGCTGCTTTCTCTAGCATTGCATTGCAATATAATTGTGTGTTATTACTTACCTTGCATCGGAGAGAATCTTTCTGTGTAGTACAGGAATTGGCTTTGGTTTGGATGCATTTCAAGAAACATGTGACTTGTCTGTGCAGCAACTGCTCTGCTCTTGGCCCCACCTTTGTGCTCTGTGAATGAATCCATAAGAACCTGTAGTTGGTTTGTGTCCTAAGTTGCCATGAGGTTAACTTTAAACTGTGCCCGATTTTATAACTCAAACACCATGAGTTATGCTGTTTTCTGCAACAGCATCAAACATTTGACACACTGGGGGAGATTTAACGTAAGTCTCTTAGGGCAGAACTGATCTAGTTGCCCATGGCTTTTTATTTCCCAAAGATGATTAAAACTTAAAGCTGAGCTTGGTGGTTTCCATGGGCATTAGAACAGTTTTACTATCAAAAATTGAGTATAAATCTTCCACCACTGGTTGGAGAAACTTTATGCAATGTGTGGCCGTTTGACACACAATCACAACTGGCAGCTGGTGCTGATCTACCTGATCATAACAAATTTCAGTCTGTTATATTGCAAGCCTATTATGATTTCATTTCATTTTGCAGGTCTGGCATGATTCTGCCCCGGCTCATCGCTTCAGGCCCCCATTCACACCCACTTTCCGGGGGGAAGGGGGACAGTCTCAATTCTGGCCATGCCAACATTCCTGGCCTGAATTTTACGAGATCTCCCCAGTATATGTCCTTGGTTTGCTCAATATATACACTAACCGGCCACTTTATTAGGTACACCATGCTAGTAATGGGTTGGACCCCCTTTTGCCTTCAGAACTGCCTCAATTCTTCGTGGCATAGATTAACAAGGTGCTGGAAGCATTCTCAGAGATTTGGTCCATATTGACATGATGTCATCCCACAGTTGCCGCAGATTGTCGCTGCCATCCATGATACGAATCTCCGTTTCCACCACATCCCAAAGATGCTCTATTGGATTGAGATCTGGTGACTGGGGAGGCATTTGAGTACAGTGAACTCATTGTCATGTTCAAGAAGAAAACCAGCGAGACTGATTCCAGCTTTATGACATGCGGCAGTCCATCCTGCCGAAAGTAGCCATCAGATGTTGGGAGTACATTGTGGTCATAAAGGGATGGACATGGTCAGCAACAATACTCAGGTAGGCAGTGGCGTTGCAACGTGCTCAATTGTACCAGGGGCCCAAAGAGTGCCAAAGTATTCCACACACATGACACCAACATCCCAGCTTGAACCGTTATACAAGACAGGATGGATCCATGCTTACTGTTGTTCTGACGCCCAATTTCGACCCTACCATCGAATGTCGCAGCAGAAATCGAGACTCATCAGACCAGGACATGTTTTTCCAATTATAACTGTCCAATCGATGAGCTTGTGCAAAGTGTAGCCTCAGTTTCGTTCTTAGTGTGAAAGGAGTGGCATCGGGTGTGGTCTTCTGCTGATGTAGCCCATTGCATAGTTCAAAGACGTGCGTTCAGAGATGCTATTCTGCTACCTGGTTGTAACGGGGGGGCGATGAGTCACTGTGACTTTTCTATCAGCTGAACCAGTCTGCCCATTCTCTCGGACCTCTGGCACTAACCAAGGCATTTCGCCACAGAAACGTGCCGCCACTGGATGTTCTTTTGGACCATTATATGTAACACCAGTAGAGATGGTTGGCGTGAAAACCCAGGACATCAGTTTCTGAAATACTCAGACCAGGTCCTTCGGCACAACAACGTACACGTCAAAGGCATCATACTAATCTTCCCATACTGATGCGTCGGTTTGAATGGAGATGATGTCTTGAGACAGTCTACCATGCCTAAAGACACTAGTTGCCGTACCATGTAGGGCTTGAATAAGGGTTAACGAGCATGACAGGTTGTACCTAATAAGGGAGGTGGTGGTAGTTCTACAGCTAGGACAGTGCTTCTATGATTGTAGGATAAGAAAGGATTGGTTGGGGAGGTCGATCGGCAAGTAGGTATGTCTCTTGGTCGTAGAAGGAGGATTTGAAAGGGGTTGAAGATTAACACCGTAGGGATATGATAACACAGTGAGTTAGCAAAAGTTAATTATTACTAATTTTGTCAGTAATATGTTCATTTAGCCCTAAAATTTACACATTTACAAAAAATAAAAAGAGGAAAGCCATCTTAACATTTGTTACGCAATTTCTCCCAAGTACTGGGATGCCCCACATGCGGACATTACTTGTATCGACACACAGAAGGCGCAGAAGGGATGGAAGGCTATGCATCAACCAGTATTGCCCCACAGAATTTAGTGTTTTTTTTTGTTGGTTCATGGGCATAATTTTGTGAGGTTTATATATTTGTTTGTCCGTTACGGTTGCCATGTGAGGGTTTATGTCTTGTGGGATTAGATGCATTTTTTTCAGCTATACTTTATTGGGGTAGCTATGCCCTATTGCTTAAAGAGCTGGTTGAGAGATTTTTGCTGGACTTGTTGTACTTTATAACAGTACTATTTTCATATAGATATGGCATTGAAGTAATTGCATTTTATGTGGGACAAGATAGGCAAAAATAATTATTTTCGTTGGGTTTTTAATGCCATTAATCGTGTGCAGCACAGACATGCATTATAATATTGGCAGTTTTATAAATTGCAATACTGCTAATGTTATTTATGTCATCATGTGTAAATCATGTAACGTACAGTATGTGGGTTGTACAGGAGGACCTTTAAAGGTTCGTATCAGAAAACACTTGCTTGATGCCAAAAACCTAAACGCAGTTAATGTATCGATGGCATCTCGTCATTTTCAAGTGGTGCATAATGGGGATTGCAGTTCTTTTGTATTTTCTGGCATTGAAAGGGTGTGGAAACCAGTGCGGGGTGGAGACCATAGGCGGAAACTTTTGAACCGTGAAACATATTGGATCTTCACCCTTGACACTAGAACCCCAAAAGGATTGAACAAAAGACTAGATATGATAAGTCATTATTAAAACATCCTTTCATAAATGGTTCATAGTTGTATATTCTTATTTTATATGTGCCCTGTTGTTTTATGTTTTTGAAAGTTCTAACACATGTGTAATGAATTGCGTCCGGTCATGTGATCTGGAGCATTTGGTTTATATGACCTGAAAACTTGGTGCAGGATTAGTCATGATTAAGGGTGTCTAACACCTGAAACGCGTAGACGATTTACGCTGTGTAAAGTCATGCCGTTGTATCCCATGGCCGAATTTATGGATTTTAAAAAGATGGAATAAAGTCTTGAATATTTTATATCGATTCCTGTCGCATCCTTTGAAGCTGGATCGTGTTGTTCGTTTTCTAATTTATACCTCTCCAAGCCAGAGTGATCCCATGCTCGGATGGTTCCAGGTGCTATGAAACACATCACCAGGGTGAGCTGACGTTTTTTCTTCTCTTTTTCTGGATTAATCGTGTGGGTTTAATAATGATTTTGTTTTATTATACGGGCACTGGCAGACTAAGACTACTATGGGCCCTGATCTATAGAGAGATTGCAGACCCCCTACATGTCTGGAGTTTTTAAATACACAGATGCAGCCTGCTACCTCTAACCCTACATCATGTTTACCAATAACCCTAAATAGGACTTTGAAAGGACCCAAACCCTAACCAAAAAATACTTACATGTAACAACACCCTCGCACATCGCCCACAGGTTGTATTTGGAAGGAAGACTTTCACTGACATAACACATGATGAGAGTTATACTAAACAAAAAGAAAGTGGGATGCGTATGTCACATGAAAAACTAATATTAATAAACACAATCAAATATCTAAAAACCATTAAAAAACCCACTAGGGGGTCTACAAATGTATATGCAGGTGGACAAAAAAACAGACTGGCAATAATTTATATATTTTGGAGAGAATAACTACATGTGGTGTAACACAATACAGCAGTGAATACATGAATTAACAACTGTGTTAAATATATTGCACTTGGTAGTCTAGCTCTAGCATTTGATGCAAGAAATGAAGAAAACAAAGATTAAAGAGAGTGATACCACAAAAAAGATACTGGGGCACATTAACTTACCCGGTCCCTGCGCGAGCCCCAATCCAGAATGTCCAACGAGTGTGAACTCTGCCGCGTTTCACGTAGATCATGCGCCCGATATCCTGCATGTGTCGCTTCCCAGATCAGGTCCGCTGGAGTTCACCATCTTCTTCCCGATGGATGTAAGTGCTTGGCTTGTGACACAATTTTAAAGTTAAATATCGCGGTTTGTCCGAATCTATCGGATCGTCCGGCGGCCCGCCCCCAATTTGTGTTGCATGAAAGCCGCCGCCATTGCGCCAAAATCCAAAGCCCTTCTAAACCCCTGTCCCGGCAGCGCGATCCCCGAAAAGTCTGAAAACTGGACGGAAATGCTGCCGCAAGACTCTTAATAAATAAGCCCCACTGAGTAGCTAATACAACACAATACAATTACCAGTCCGTATCCGTGAGAGAGAACACCTGATGTGTGTTGCCTAATACATTGGCTTCATCAGGGGTAATGTTAAACCTAACGAGGGCTACTTTATATACTCTGGCAAAATGCCACAAGCAAAAGGGCCCTCTAGCAGGTAATAAATAAACATACAAGATATGATGATAATTAAGCTGAAAATATATAGATAGAATACATAGGTAGGTAGATAAATACAATATTTGTTATTTGTGTAAGAATCCTAGAGGACCATGTATCTCAACAACAACGAGGATTCAGCTCAGGGAGTTAAATGCATGGCTCAGATCCTGGTGTAGAGCAGAGGGATTTGGTTCCTAGAGCACTGGGCTTATTTTTCATTGGGGTACAAGCTGTTTTCCTGCAGATAACTTGCACCTAAATGGAAGGGGGGCTGTTGTGCTGGGGGAGAAGATCCTAGCAGGGGTGATGGAGTATTTAAATTAGGATCGGGGGAGGAGGAAAAGGAAGACACCAAAGGGGTAAACAAGTCAGAGAGGGGGCAGGTTATGTTGGTGGGTGGTGAGGTGGGCAGTGTATGGGGGACTAAGGCAGTGAATAAGGAGATCCACAAGTTAGAAAATAATAGTGAGGATATATGTGCCAGTAAAATTACTATAAATCAGATAAATATCTGTGGAAAAATAAATGTATGTTCACAAATGCCAGAACTATCACAGGCAAAATGGGTGATCTTAAAGCTCTGGTATTAGAGGAACAGTTAGATGTTGTTGATGTAGCGGGTACATGGCTCGATGCATCGCATGATTGGGGTGTTAATATTCAAGGTTTTACACTCTTTTGGAAAGACAGGGCAAATAGGAGGGAAGGAAGTGTATGTCAGAAGAGTCTTGAAAGCGACAGCGAGTCAGAGGTCTCAGAATAGTGTGAGGAGGCTAAAACTTTGTGGGTTGAAATACAAAACCAGGAGATCTTTGAGAAAATTATTTTGGTTCAATTTATAGACCCCCTAACATCTCTGAGGAAATAGAGGGTCACCTATACAAACAGATGGAGCGGGCTGCACAGGAGGGGACAGCAGTGATAATGGGAGACTTTAACTGTCCAAATATAAATTGGGGTCAGGGCTCTTCTTCATCTGTGAAGGGGAGACGTTTTATCAACTTTCTGAAGGAAAATTTTATCTGGAGATTGTCCAAAATGTCAGTGTCCGGGAACCCCTTGGGAACAGCGATCATATCATAATTATTTTCCTCTTAAACTGTAAAAAGCAAAAACAGGTGGGAAAATCGAAAACTATGAATTTTAAGAAGGCTAATTTCCAGAAATTCAGGGCTGCACTACAGGATATAGACTGGGATCAGATACTGTCACGTGATGATACTAATGTTAAATGGGAGAAATTCTAATCTATCCTGGGTCATTATACTTCTAAATTTATTCCAATAGGTAGCAAGTATAGACGGGCTAGATTACACCCCGCGCGGCTTTCTGCTACAGTAAAAAGGGCAATTAATGAGAAAAAGAGGGCATTCAAAATATATAAATCTGATGGGTCACCTGAGGCTTTCAAAACCTACAAAAAACTTACCAAAATCTGTAAGAAGGAAATAAAATCAGCCAAAATACAAAATAAAAGACAGGTGGCCAAAGATAGTAAAGCAAATCCCAAGAAACCTTTTAAGTATTTCAATTAAAAAAAAATGGGTCAGAACAGGTTGGACCCCTTTATTCTGAAAATGGGGCAGGTGTCACTGGAGACCAAGAGAAGGTGGGGCTACTTGATGTGTTTTTTTATTATCTTCGTTTATACAGTATAAGAAAGAACTTCTGACATGGGTGGTGCCAGTGCGGGTCATGCATCCTGTAATATACTAGAATGTAGACATGATCCAATCTAAGCTCAACAAAATCAATGTGTACAAGGCTCCTGGACCAGATGGGTTACACCCCAGAGTTCTCAGTTCTTTTTTTTTTTTTTTTTTTTTTTTTTTTTATTATACAAAAATACAAATATATAAACAAATATAGACAATACAAATAGACATATACACAAAAAAAAAGAAAAAAAAGGTTTTTTTGCAGCTGCATCCTGGGAGGGGCGGCGTTTCAAACTCAAGATTTAGAAGTAACAAGAATTTTAGATTTTTAATTTTCCATTCAAGTTAAACGTGACCATTTATTAAATATATTGTGGGTTGAGCACTTTAGGGTATCTTTCAAGGGCCAAACTTATTTTACTGAGAAGGGGGACTTCTCCCATATATCCCATTTTTCTTTCGTTCTGCAAAGATGCGTGTAATTTGAGGCCATCATAATTTCATAATGGCTATACATGTTTACTTTGTTGCATACTTCTGTTAGGTTTAGTTTTTGTGCCGTCTTCCAGTTTGCAGCTATACATTGCCTTGCTGCAATCAGGATATACGTCATAATCCATCTCTGGGACTTTGGGAATTTATCCGTCCCTAAATGTAATAGAGCTAGCTGTGGGGAAATAACATTCTGAGCTTGTGTGACTGTGTTAATCAGGTCCCCTATTTGTGACCAGAATGAAGTTAATTTAGGGCATGACCACCACATATGAACTTGGTCTCCTTTAATACCGCATCCACGCCAGCATAGAGGAGAAGATGTGCCTCCTTTGGACAATCTGTCTGGCGTAAGATACCATCTCATATGCATCTTTTTTATTTGTTCTAAGTGGTTTATGCATGGCGAACATTGAGCTGTCCATCTAAGTGTTTTTGCCCACTGCTCAACATCCCATTCTGCATTCAGGTCCGACTCCCATTTTTTCATGTAGCTCAGCTTGTCTGTTATCCCTTGTAAATTAAGAATATTATATGCAATTGATATACCCCTTACTTTTCTCTCAGAGGGCTCAAATAGTTTTTTCAGGGGGTACAGGTGAGTGTTGCTTTGCTTTTCCCCTTCTGCTAATATACTTCTTATTTGTAAATATTGAAAAAATACCTTATTGGGCAAATCGAATTGGTCCTTAAGGGTTTCAAAAGACTTTATCGTTTTACCCTCAGAAAGGTCTGAAATAGTGTATATGCCTTTATTGGCCCACAGCTCTAGTGTCATATTAGGGCCGAGTAATTCCAATGCTCGAATAGACATCTGTCCTCTTTTTAAGCCTATGCTGCCACCTACTTCGTTCCAGGTTTGTAAAGTATATTGTAATGAGGGCATGTTAGTGGAAAACGTTAAATTCCCCAAATAGGCTGCCTCCATTACTGTTCTGAGAGATCTCCCACCAAAAATGTACTGTTCTAATCTCATCCATTTATGGTTTTCTTTCGGGTTCCAGCACTCCCTCAATGAGTCAATGGCAACAGCCTTATAGTAGGTTGCAATATCTGGCATTGCCATGCCTCCTTTGTTAAGTGGAAAGTGCAAATTCGCCTTTGCTACTCGTGGGTGTTTGTTATTCCACACAAAATTACTAAGGATTATCTGGATCTCTTTTAAGACTTTATTAGAAACTAGTACATGGAGGCATCGGAAGACATACAGAATCTTAGGCAGAGCTGTCATCTTGCAAAACTGAATTCTTGCCACCCAAGATAAATAAATTTTGCCTAATTTATCAAAATCTGTTTTCAAGTTTGCTTTTAATTTAGTTAAATTCTTCCTTATTGTCTCATTTGTTGTTGGGCACAAAATAACCCCCAGATATTTTATGCCTTCTGGTTTCCAGGTTATGCCACAGGTATTACACAAATCCCTACATACTGTGAGTGGGACATTTATTGGGAGAGCAACCGATTTTTTAATATTCAACTTATAATATGAAATATGTGAAAATAACTTTAGGGTGTTTAGCAAATTAGGGAGCGATTTTTCGGGGTCTTGGCATGTGATGATGACATCATCAGCGTATAAGGTGATTACATGTCTTTCTTTACCCGCTGGAATACCCACAATTTCTGAATTAGACCTCACCATTTCCGCCAGTGGTTCCATTATCAACGCAAATATTAGCGGTGATAGGGGACACCCCTGGCGGGTACCATTAGAGATGTTAAGTGGTGAAGATAAAAAACCTGAGATTAAAACCCGCGCTGAAGGGGCCGAGTAGAGAGCTAAAATTGATTTTTGAATTTGATCAGCAATGCCAAATTTGGACAGGACCTCCTTTAGGTAGCCCCAGTGCACCCTGTCAAAAGCTTTTTCAGCATCTAGTGACAGGAATGCAACCGGGGCTCCCATTGAGTTTGCTAGATGAATAAGGTCCATCATCCTCCTTGTCGCATCTTTAGTTTGTCTCCCATATACGAACCCTGTTTGATCTGTAGATACTAAGCTGGGAATTATTCTTTCCAATCTATTTGCCAGCAACTTAGCGTAAATTTTTAAATCACAGTTATTAGTCTAGGCCGGCTAATATGTTAGCTGGTCAGTTAATGTATTTGTATATTAAATATGTTGTTGTAGTGGTGTTCTGTATTTATGATAAGGCATGCTCTGGGAGGGGCAGTTTAACTGAAATAAATAAGAATGTATTAATAGCATTTAAAACGTGACTAAGATATGGTTATTGAAATAATGTCATTGAATGTTAATGGGTTGAACACTCCACAAAAGCGCACTTCACTTTGGAAAGAAATAATTAACACTCAAGCAGACATAATAGGGATACAAGAAACTCATTTACTTAAAAAAGATGAAGTCCGCCTACATCATCGCGACTTTCCTACGATTATATTTGCAACTTCTAACTCTAAAAAAGCAGGGGTGTGTATGATGTTCAAAAATACTGTTATATTTGATCTTACTAGGAAACTGATTGATGAGGAGGGGAGATACATTATAGTTCTAGGTAAAATAAATGATGTCCCTTATACTTTCGTAACAATTTATGCCCCAAACAGAGGGCAAAAAACCTTCTTTAAAAAAATGGCTAGCTTGTTAGAACAAAATGCAGAGGGGAAAATTGTTATGATGGGAGATTTTAATATCCCTCCAGACAGAGAATTGGACTGTTCTTTGAATATGAGAGGTGGTAGAGAAGATTTAGCACAAATAATAACTGAAGAGAGGCTACATGATGTGTGGCGGTATCAACATGCTGAAGAAAGGGATTATACCTTCTTTTCCACTAGACACCTCTCGTATTCAAGGATAGACTTTTATCTAGTAAATAATTTAGCATTAACATCTTGCTTACTCTCCAAGATAGGTCAAATAACTTGGACGGATCACGCCCCTATATTTTTAACTATCAAGGAAAGCTCCATTGCATTTACAAATTCTCCCTGGAGGCTAAATAACTCTCTTCTAAAAAATGAAAACACACAGAACTTGATCTTGGAGGTCACAGAGGAGTTTATTAACATTAACGATAATAATGAAGTTAACAATGAATCCTTATGGTCGTCACTTAAATTACATATAAAAGAAGTCTTTAAGCAGGTAGCAGCAAGGGAAAAAAGAGCAAAAAATATTGAAATTCGCGAAATTTTGTCACAGATAACTTTACTAGAAAATTCTAATAAAACAAATCCTTCAGCTTCCACTAGTAACAATCTCTCCTCACTTAGAACTATGTTGAGAGCACGGATGCTATCAGATTACGAGAAATCATTAAGGAAATTAAAATTACAAAATTACTCACTGGGAGATAGAGCAAGTGGGATTCTTGCTAAAAAAATTAAGAGAAAAATAGCTAAGGAACGAATAAATCTTATACAAGAAAGTAATAATAGGCAGATAAGAGACCCTAGGGAGGTAGCGGAGGCATTTAGGAAATATTATGCAGCATTGTATAACTTAAAAGATAATAAAGATACACTGCAACCAACTATAGACGAAATCCGTCATTTCCTTTCTTCAGTCTCCCTCCCAAGTATATCAGAAGATCAAGCTGCATACTTGGCAATGCCACTTAATCAAGAGGAATTAAACCGAGTTTTAAAGGGCCTTAAACTTAATTCTGCCCCAGGGCCGGATGGCTTGACAAATATGTTTTATTCTAATTTTGCTCAGGTCCTGAACCCGCTTTTAATAAGAACCTTCAATTTCTGGCAAAATCAGGGCAGGATTTCAAAGATGAATGCTGAAACAATAATTAGAGCAATACCAAAGCAAGATAATCTTAATCCTCTCCCAGAAAATTATAGAGTTCTCAGTTCTGTTATTGCTGTACCACTGTCTAAAATCTTCAGGGATTCAGTAATGTCTGATGTGGTGCCAAGTGACTGGCGCAAGGCAAATGTGGTGCCAATATTTAAAAAAAGAACTTTGCCAGGCAATTACAGGCCTGTAAGCTTAACTTCCATTGTGGGGAAAATATTGGAAGGGTTAGTAAAAGACTTTATACTGGAGTATGTGACATCAAATAGTATAATAAGTGACAGCCAGCATGGGTTTACTAAGAATAGTTGTCAGACTAACCTGATATGCTTCCATCAATGAAGAAGTGAGCAGATGTCTTGATGGAGGAGCTGCTGTGGATATTGTATTCTTGGACTTTGCAAAGGCATTTGTCACTGTCCCTCATAGATGCCTGATGGGTTAAATTAGGGCTATTGGTTTGGCAGGAATCATTTGCAATTGGATTGAGGTTTGGCAGGAATCATTTGCAATTGGATTGAAAACTGGCTGAAGGATCGTATCCAGCGAGTTGTGGTCAATGATTGCTACTCAGAATGGTCACCAGTTATAGGTGGTGTACCCCATGGTTCTGTTCTTGGCCCACTTTAATATATTTATTAATTATATAGAGGTAGGAATTAATAGCACAGTGTCTATTTTTGCAGATGTTACCAAGCTGTGTATTGTTGCAGGGTGACTTGGACAAAATGAATGTCTGGTCATCCACTTGGCAAATGAGGTTCAATGTGGATAAATGTAAGGTTATGCACCTGGGGGCTAATGATCCAAAGGCAACATATGTCCTCTGGGGAATTAATCTGGGAGAGCCCCTTGTTGAGAAGGACCTGGGCGTTCTTGTAGTTCATAATTAAATTGGCCACTTTTGTAGGCTATAAAATTTTAGCTTTTTTATTATTGGGGACATGTCATTTTTTTGTGGGATGAGATGCTTTTTCCAGTGTTAACTTTTTCTTTTTGGTGTTCACAGTATAGCCTAATAATCATGTTATCTTTATGGGTCAATACGATTACAGGGATACCAGACTCCAATATTTTTTCTAATGTTTTACTAAATTTGCAAAATAAAACCCTAGTGTGAGGAAAAATCTATCATTTGTTCATCGCCGTCTTCCAAGTGGCATAACATTTTTACTTTTTTGGCTACAGAGCTGGTTGATGGCTTGTTTTTTTGCAGGACATGTTATACTTTCCAACAGTATCATTCTGGAGTACATATGTGCAACACCCTCGCCGATGCAAGGCAGAGGAGTGGTTGCGAATACGTCCCACCATGTAGCTTGCAGCCTGTGTAGGGTCTGATTAGCCTCACAGCATGTCACTACATAACACAGATGAACTCTGCAGTGGTAGATCCTGCCTGGTAAGGCAGGAGTTAATTGCTTTATGTGATGTCATATGTGTCAGCCAATCACAGGTCTTATACTTTGTCTCTGTGAGCTGAGCTGTGAGCTGAGATGTAATTGGAGGAGTAGCGACCACCTGACCAGGGGAGTAAGAAGATCCCTGGAAACTTCCAGAAGAAGTTAGTTCTCTCTGAGAAGAGAGTGCAGTGTGAGGAGAGAGTTCACTCTCTCAGATTAGAGACTCAGAGGAGTCTGTGCAGTCAGCACACCAGACCAAGAGCAGGTGAGCCTAGCCCCTGCCTGAAGAGTGAAGCTAATAGCTAGTTAGTGAGGAAAGGGGTATCATCCTACCTTTTAAGGGTGATACCTGAAGCAATCCAGGATAAAGCTGAAGCATCCTATTAGGACACCGCTACCTCCCAGCCTGCCCTCTGCATCCAGGCTGAGGATCCATTCTGTGGCTCCCTCCAACTTGCATCTCAGCACTCCACTACTCTGTTAAGGCACGTTGCTGCGGTTCCTGTCGGTTCCAATAAAGAACTGTAAGTTGTTTTTGTTCAACCTCTGCCTCCGTCTAGTCCCTGCTACTACGGCTACCATCATCACAGGCACCCTGTCCACCACACAGGGACTCATCCTCTAGACACCAAAGGGTTGCCCCAGGGAGATCCGCTATAGCAGCCTCTCCCTCATCATTTCTTGCCAACACCACCCTGCTGGAGACCTGCCAGGCTGTAGGACAGCCCTCCGGTTCCCCATACCAAGCACCGTGACACTAGCGTGCCTAGGCCGCAACCGCCAGCCACTCAGGTACTGCGGGCCCCGGCTGACTCCAGGCCCCGAGAAAAGGCTAGGCCCCGGTGGGGGATGTTGCATATGTTTTATTGATCACTTTTTATTGCATTTTTTGTGAGATTAAGTAGGTAAAAATCATAATTTGTGGCAGGTTTTTATCATGCAGCTTCAATAATTGCTTACTTTTATTCTATAGAGTGTTTCGGTTGCGGTGATACTATGTAGGTGGGGTTTGTGTTATGATTTAGACTTTTTTGTGCAGTATATGTCTCTTTATATGTTATGGGGCTTATGGGCATTTTTATTGATTTATTTTATTTTTTATTGAATAATATTTTTTTTTTACCTTTTTACTAGTTCTACCATGAAACATGCACAAGCGATATCTGATAATACCCTGCAAAACTCATGTATTGCAGGGTATTAGCTGCGTCAGCCTATGCACATGCATAGGCTGACACTGTGCCTTTAAAATGTCATAGACGCCATCTTAGAAAGCCCTGGGGTCCTGATCGGAAGGCAGTGTGGGAGGGAGGAGGGGGGGCAATCGTGGGTAGTGACCCCTAGAAGGCAGTTTAAATGCAGCAGTCGGATTTCGGCATTTACCGGGTTAAACACCCGCTACCGGAGCCCACTCCGACCGCGGGTGTACACTGGGATGTTGGCTGTTAGTTACAGCCGGCACCCAGTGTATTCTGATGCCGGCCCGGCTCTAATCTTGAACTGAGCCAGCATCAGCTCAGCTTCTGATGTCCAGCGCTCTGCGTCCGATATATTGGACACAGAACGCTAAGGGGTTAAAGTTTGAAATGAAATTTCCTCAATAACCTCATTCCGCAAAAAATTAGCCCTCACGTGGCAAAATTGCCCCAAAATTGTAAAGGGTGTATAGCCTTAATAAAGTGGCAGTGCAAATTGGCTCTGAAAGGCGCACCTTCCCTTCAATGCCATGATGTGTGCTAATACAGCAGGTTACAACCAGGAGTGAACGTAGCCTTTCTGCTGTCTGAGGCGAACTACACCCCTCCCCCCAAAAAAATTTTGTAGCCACATAGGCTTTTATGTTTTTTTATTGTGCAATTCAAATGACAAATTCCCTTTATTGGAGTTAGTATGGTTAGTATTACAAAATTTATATACCATATATACTCGTGTATAAGCCGAGTTTTTCAGCACAAAAAATGTTCTGTCTTCCGTGCCCGTCTTCTGTCTTCTCTAACTTCGTGCTGGGTGCTGCCATGTTTTTCTCCCAGGAGGTGCCTAGTATGACGTCAGCAGCGGCACGTCATACTAGGCGCCGTCCGGGGGAGAACAATGGCGCCGCCCAGCAGGAAGTTAGAGAAGAAAGAAGACGGGCGCGGAAGCCAGAAGAGGACCCGCGCGGAAATTGGGGGAGCAGCGCTGCACGTCGGGGCCACCGGAGGGTGAGTATATAAGTTTTTTTTTTTTTTTTAACGCTGGGCTGTATTCTACTGGGGGCTGGCTGTATATCACTGTGGGCAAGCTGTATACTACTGGGGGCAGGCTGGGCTGTGCTGTATACTACTGGGGGCAGTGCTGTATACTACTGGGGGGCAGTGCTGTATACTACTGGGGGCAGGCTGGCTACATACTGGGGGGTCTGTGACCAATGCATTTCCCACCCTCGGCCTATACTCGAGTCAATAGGTTTACTCGGGTCGGCTTATACTCGAGTATATACGGTAGATTAGATCTATATAAACACATTCCTTAAGAAACGCTTGGATGGGTGGATAAGTGGGTGGGTGTTTTCTACATATTGTTTGCACTGATGGATTTGATCGCGGTCCCCCTTGAGATCAATGGTTGTTAAAAGAAAATTATATTACCCTAAAAGTTTAGATGACCCCCTCAAACAGAAATCATAAACCCTAAAATAAACAACAAAAATCATAAACATTTTCGTTATTGCCATGTCCCAAAATGTAGGTAATTTCTGGCGTTGAAGCCCGTAATACAAAATACCGCCCATATGTCTGAACCGCCACTTTTTTGCCATTTCCAACCCATTTCACTGCGAAGTACAATTTGTTACACAGAAGACAGTTCCCCATACACATCTGTATGTGGAAAACTAAAAAATGTATGGATTTTTGAAGGCGGGGAGCAAAGAACAGAGGCATAAAAAAGGTTAAGAAGTTAAAAAAAAATACACCAAATTCTGAGTCCCATAAATTATTTGTGCTATGACGTAGGGCGCTATGTAAGGTGTAATTTTTGTGGGATAAGCTCATTATTGGGGACTATACGACATGTCTCTAGTATTTATGAGGCATTTCAGAGAGTCTTGTGATACTGCAGTACTGTGTCCGCTGCGACACAAAACTCTGCACATAAAGGGGGGTTCCATTGCCGATTTGATATTGCTCCACATAGTCTGACATAATTGTGGAGTACGCCCGGTAACCTGAGTGTACCTGAAAAAAAATCTTGTGCACTCAGTTTAAGTGCTATAGACGAGTGCAGGGAGCGCCGGATTGTTGAAGACTGCGCAGTGGTCTACAACAATCCGGCGCACTCTGCACACTAATCACTAATGATAAATCTGGCCCAATAAATTAATTTGCAAACTCATTCATTCTACATCTGTCCATCTTAGCCCTGCTGCTACTTACTATTGTACACAGATGTAGAAGAGATGGGGTGGACACCTCAGCTCTGCTACATGAGGTAGAGCACTTCATTACCTGTGGGCAAGATGCCGCCTCCATGTGTCCACCAGGTGGCGCCGCCTGAGGCGATTACAGGTATTTTATCCATTCTGAATGTTTAAATTGTTTGAAAAATGCATTCATCTAGCCAAAAAAATGACAATTTCAAAATTAAACCTCCATTTTGTTTTAACCCCTGGGAAACACTTAAAGAGAACCTGTCACCAGGAGACCCATTTTTAGCACTTCCCCAGCCCCCACAGAGCATAGTACATACACTGCCAAAGAGTTTTTGTATAAAAAATAGGTTTTACAGAAAAAAAGATATTGGGGCTTATTTACGAAGGGTCCCACGGCCGCATATTCGTCGGCTTTCACAACTTTTTGGGGATCGCGTCTCACACTATCGTTTTTTTCAATACCATATGCTGTGTGACTAGGCACCTGGGAGTGGCTATAGAGGAGCAGTTAACCCAACCCTCGGGAAATCGCTCCTCCATGTGTCCTTTACAAATAAATGAAAATGCGGGAGTGGTCGGGAGTGGCTGTAGAGAGGCGGGGGAGGGGCCCAAAGCCAAGTGTGGGTGTTTTGGGGAACCATTACTGATTTAATGAGCCATTTGCAGTTCACCGTAAAGAGTAGTCAGTACTTAGACATGCATGGCTTAATCTTTAAAAGAAGCATATAGTACTTGTCACTCCCAGGTCCCACAGCAGATGCTAATGAAAGGTACAATATAACCTATTTTTTTTATACAAAAACACTTTGGCAGTGTATGTACTATGCTCTGTGGGGACTGGGGGAAGTGCTAAAAATGGGTCTCCCGGTGACAGGTTCCCCTTAAAGGGTTAAACAAACTTCATAAAAGTTGTATTACATACGTTGAGGGGTGTAGTTTCTACAATGGGGTAATTTATGGGGTTTTACTATTATTTGGGCCTCTCAATGTGACTTGAAAGCTAAGCTTCAGGGGGCGTCACCAGAGCCACTCTGGAGTCTCTGGCTATTACACAGTCTCTCTACAGCCCAGGGCCAGTGATAGTCCCAAATGTTTCCTTGCAATGTGGTGTAGTAGTACAAGATGGCAAAATAATGTGTGTTGGGGGCCAACAAAATTTGCCAGTTCCCCTAAATTCCTAGTGGCGGCCCAGTCATGCACACAGAGAGAGTGCCCCTCCCCTACGGAGCCACCGCCCCATTGGAGATGACTGGGCGGGGTTGGGGGGTTTCCAGTGAACTCCTCCTGCAGATGTGGACGGGGCCTGTCCGTGTGTGAGGGATGCGGGGAGCCTGCACATGTGTCATCAGGTCACACAATGTTTACTACGTAGTGTAACGCCGCTATTACTCCCCGGCCGGAGTACGCTACACTGCCCTCTCAGCCAATAGCAGCTAGAGAGAGGTAGACCAATGCAGAGGAAGATGCTAGCGGCCAATCATGTGGCGCTTTACATGGTCCTGTGCGAGCAGCAGTGTGCAGTGCACAGAGCGATGAGGATGCAGCAGCTGCTGCCGCGGTGACTCAGGAGCGCATCGATCCTTCTACCTGAGTCCCCATTGTGCCCGGACAGCAGCGCCCTGGAGGCTCGGCACACAGGCGCCCGCCCCAGTGACATCTGCAGCGCAGTGTGGACGTGCTGAGAGTGCAGCGCTAGGTATGTGGCCAGTCATTGGCATGCATTATTTATCAGCATGCTCTCTGTGATAGGCATGTACGGGCTGTGCCCACATTCTAGCACCCTGCAGGTGCCCTTATACACTGGCATGTGACACCCTGGAACTAGACATTACATATCACATATAGCCCTGATGTTATTCATCCTCTCAGCACAGTGATGTCTCCCATCTGTCACACATCCCTCCCAGTGGACGCATCATGACTGTGAGGTGGCAGGATATGGGTAATTGGTATGAGGGGGGAATACCCCAGTGACAACTGGTGATGCCCCGTGGAAGGGAGAGGTGCTTTCCTGTAATAGTAAATGTAGCCAAGGAGGTTCCTTATAGAGTCTCGTGTGATGTGCGGAAGGACTTTTACAGCTTATTATTGGGTGTCACTAGAGCATGAGCACTGCTGGAGCTATACATTGTAACATAGCACTGTATACAGCGCCAGGATGTTATCCTTACTGTGTGTGCACACCGGAGACCCATGTGACAGAACAACGTCTGACCACATGATTTCTAATAACGTAATCTCCATTGATCAGCATGTAATGGATCTTTTGTAAGGGGTACACCATGCCACACCATGGACCAATATCTTAAAAAATTACCAGAGTATATCAACATAATACCTTTACAGTATTTTGCCAAAAACGGGATAATAATTAGAGAACAGCAACAGAAAAAGATTGGAATTTAGTTTTCTGAAGGTGACAGCATTCAGTAGGGAGTGCAGAGGCCTTTGCTTTCAGTGACTGGAGTAGATCTGGAGCCACCGGACATCACCGTCTCTCTCACTGCTCTGCTGGGATTTTGGTCCACTCTTCTTCCAGTCTCTTCCACAATTCTGGGAGTGTTGTTGGTTTCTTGGCCACAACTTTATCGCCAATGATTTTTCAGAGGTTTTCTACTGGGTTTAGATGAGGTCTCTGGACTGGCCATTTAATTTTTTTGATCTTTTGTGTTTCAAACTGTTTCAGGGAGCTGCTTTCCACATTTTGCTGTGTGGCAGGGGACATTGTCCTGCATGAAAATTGCTGGCTGATTGAGTGAATGATCTACATGTTGTTAACACTCTGCTTTGTAGCTCCTGCTACAGAAAACATTAATATTATTAATTCCTTTATTTACATAGCGCACACACATTACGCAGCACTGCACAGAACTTGCCAAATTTGTCATTCCCCAATCCATGACACTTTCTTCACAACCTTTCAATGACTTCTTTACACACATTGGGGCAGATTTACGTACCCGATCCTGTCGCGATCCCCGAGGTGCATTCTCCGACGAGGATGAAGTCCAGTACGATTCTTCAAGATCGTGCGTCCATTTTCCTGCATGTGTCTCTTCCCCGCTGAGGTCTGCTGGAGTTCACCTTCTTCTTCCAGGTGTATGTGTGAGTGCATGTCTTGCGACACAATTTGAATTGTAAATCCTGCGCTTAGTCCGAATCAGTCGGGTTGTCTGTCAGCCACGCCTCCGATTTGTGTCGCTTGCAAGTTGGCGCGATTGCGCCAAAATCCGATAATGTGCCCCAAAAACCCCACTTAAATGCGTTGCAAATGGGAAATAGTCAGGAAACCCGACGAAAATGCGCAGTGCGGACCCTTAGTAAATGTGCCCCATTGGGTTCAGTCTTTCCCTAGTTTGTCGACAAACATAAGGTTTCCCATCAAACCCAAATATATAAATATGCTTTCATCACTAAAATGAACTGTGGACCACCTCTCCTATATCCACATAACATGCTCCTAAGTTGAGTCTTGCCTTTTGATTCTTTCTTCTGAGAGGTTTGGTCGAGTAGAGTGGGCTTTTAGTCCAAATGCTCTTGAATGTTGAGACATTGTATGACAAGACAGATCCTCACCCTGTTCAGTGCTGAACTGGGGAGCAATTCCAAATGAAGTGTTCAAACGATTACCCATGGAGATTCTCAACATTATCCAGCCTTCTCGAGGGGCTTCTTCTGGACAACCTGCTGCTAGATGGTTTCAGTCACATTGAAACAGCACAGCATGTTAGCAAAGTCAGGTAAATCTGGAACGTTAGGCTGCCAGTTAAATAGCGTTTGTCAGATAATTAAGGGAATTAGAACCAGGTGGTAGAAAGTGAATCTGAAAGTGTTCACTAATTTTAGTGTTCACTCAGTTCCACTTTTATTCTGTGCTTTAGAATATATACATTTTATAAAATAAGCTTAAAATACATTAAAATATATTCATGTTAGAATATATCCACATAGGACTACACCTTGACATTTAGGAAATTGTGCATATATTTATATTTTGTATAATAGCTGGTACTAAATCATTTCATATTAAGCTGTCCACAATAACGGGGGACCCAATTATCCACCCAATAATGAACAATATTCATCCACAGTGACTGAAGGCTAAAACACACAAATATGCTCTGTCCGTGAATTTGTGTTGTTGAAGATTTGACTTGTTGAACATTGTGCTAGGGATCAGACTCAAAGCATCATAGATGGATATCATGCAACGGGTCTCTGCTTAAAGGTAACTTGTCACCAGGGACCTCATTTTCACTAAGCACAGGTTACAGAAGCCCATTACAGCTGCATTGGAAATATGGCTTTCTGCTTTCTCTAAGCATTTGCATTGCAATATAATTGTGTGTTATTACTTACCTTGCATCCGGAGAGAATCTTCTGTGTAGTCCCAGGAATTGGGCTTTGGTTTGGATGCATTTCAAGAAACATGTGACTTGTCTGTGCAGCAGACTGCTCTGCTCTTGGCCCCCACCTTTGTGCTCCTGTGAAATCCATAAGAACCTGTAGTTGGTTTAGTGTCCTAAGTTGCCATGGAAGGTTAACTTTAAACTGTGCCAGATTTATAACTCAAACACCATGAGTTATGCTGTTTTCTGCAACAGCATCAAACATTTGACACACTGGGGGAGATTTAACGTAAGTCTCTTAGGGCAGAACTGTTCTAGTTGCCCATGGCTTTCATTTCCCCACAGATGTTTATAAAATTAAAGCTGAGCTCTGGTTGGTTTCCATGGGCATCTAGAACAGTTTTACCTCAAAAACTTGATGATAAATCTTCCACACTGGTTGGAGAACTTTATGCAATGTGTGGCCGTTGTGACACACAATCACAACTGGCAGCTGGTGCATGATCCTCCTGATATAACAAATTTTCAGTCTGTTATATTGCACGCCTATTTGATTTCATTTCATTTTTGCCAGGTCTGGCATGAGTTCTGCCACAGGCTTCATCGCTTCAGGCCCCCATTCCACCCACTTTCCGTGGGGGAAGGGGGGGAAGTCTCAATTCCTGGCCATGCAACATTTCCTGGCCTTGACATTTTTACGAGATCTCCCCAGTATATGTCCTTGGTTTTGCTCAATATATACACTCACCGGCCACTTTATTAGGTACACCATGCTAGTAATGGGTTGGACCCCCTTTTGCCTTCAGAACTGCCTCAATTCTTCGTGGCATAGATTCAACAAGGTGCTGGAAGCATTCCTCAGAGATTTTGGTCCATATTGACATGATGTCATCCCACAGTTGCCGCAGATTTGTCGGCTGCACATCCATGATACGAATCTCCCGTTCCACCACATCCCAAAGATGCTCTATTGGATTGAGATCTGGTGACTGTGGAGGCCATTTGAGTACAGTGAACTCATTGTCATGTTCAAGAAACCAGTCTGAGATGATTCCAGCTTTATGACATGGCGCATTATCCTGCTGAAAGTAGCCATCAGATGTTGGGTACATTGTGGTCATAAAGGGATGGACATGGTCAGCAACAATACTCAGGTAGGCAGTGGCGTTGCAACGATGCTCAATTGGTACCAAGGGGCCCAAAGAGTGCCAAAAAGTATTCCCCACACCATGACACCACCACTCCCAGCCTGAACCGTTGATACAAGACAGGATGGATCCATGCTTTCATGTTGTTGACGCCAAATTCTGACCCTACCATCCGAATGTCGCAGCAGAAATCGAGACTCATCAGACCAGGCAACGTTTTTCCAATCTTCTACTGTCCAATTTCGATGAGCTTGTGCAAATTGTAGCCTCAGTTTCCTGTTCTTAGCTGAAAGGAGTGGCACCCGGTGTGGTCTTCTGCTGCTGTAGCCCATCTGCCTCAAAGTTCGACGTACTGTGCGTTCAGAGATGCTCTTCTGCCTACCTTGGTTGTAACGGGTGGCGATTTGAGTCACTGTTGCCTTTCTATCAGCTCGAACCAGTCTGCCCATTCTCCTCTGACCTCTGGCATCAACAAGGCATTTCCGCCCACAGAACTGCCGCTCACTGGATGTTTTTTCTTTTTCGGACCATTATCTGTAAACCCTAGAGATGGTTGTGCGTGAAAATCCCAGTAGATCAGCAGTTTCTGAAATACTCAGACCAGCCCTTCTGGCACCAACAACCATGCCACGTTCAAAGGCACTCAAATCACCTTTCTTCCCCATACTGATGCTCGGTTTGAACTGGAGGAGATTGTCTTGACCATGTCTACATGCCTAAATGCACTGAGTTGCCGCCATGTGATTGGCTGATTAGAAATTAAGGGTTAACGAGCAGTTGGACAGGTGTACCTAATAAAGTGGCCGGTGAGTGTATGTCGACAGCTATTGGACAGTGTCGCTTTGTTATATGAGTTTGGTTATGCTAATAATCAAGGGCTGCTGGTTGGACTCTCTGCATAGTGCACAGTATGTACTTTTGTCCTTCTTTGGTTTCTGTAGACTGGAGGTATCTGCCATAATGTTGGGTGAAGATTTTCTACCCTCTCCCTGCATTTTTTCTGGTGCTATGATTAACCAGCTGCTTATACTGCCACCTGCCCAGTATGGACACAATGTGCTATGACTTGTGATAGGGATATGTTAAGGATGTGACTGTATGTAATTCTCAATTGGCAAGTGTTTACCTTATAATCTGCTTCCTTTGATAAGGACACCAAGCTCAAGAAGAAGCTCTGACTCTGAAATGTGTATTGGGCGAACCCCTGGTCACACCAGGCCTCAATATAACAACTATAATACTACTCCTATGCACATATCCTTCCTCTTATTGGTACCCTTATTACTCTGTGGCTACACCCACATACACAATATCACAATGCAACATTATCACACCTGATTTGTACCACAGCGTTTTACAGTGTTTTCAAGGGAGAATTATCTATCCTTACTTAACAAAAGTATAATTATATTTTACCAGTCCTAGTGATTGTTGGAGTTAGCATTTCCTGTGTGTGTCGAAACACCAGGTAGAAAAGACAATTGCAGACCTGGGTAGTCAGAACTGGTGATTGACCAAAAAATACATATGACTTTCATTTTGTTAAATGCTGTGTTCCTAGCCTGAGCTATAGTCTGTTTTTTTAACAGCCCTTTTAATAAAATCCTCTTCAGCTTTTCCTGAAGTGGGCTGGCACTTACTGGTTGTGACATCAGCTTTCGGCAAGGATTCCACAGCAGCTTAATTCACTTCCCATAATTCTGAGCTCAGTTTCCAACCTTAGCAGATCTAGCACACACATTATTTACATGCACATATACACCTATGCATTGTTACACAGATAGACCTGTAATCTAATACAGCCTTATGACTACTATACACACTTTCTTCTATGATTAATGTGTCAGCCTGGCTGTTCAGCAGAAGCTTCCCTCTTCCCTGCACAGTGGGGCATGGGGAGTACAGAGAACAGATTGAGAAGGGCTCACCCAACATTATGTCAGATACCTCTATTGCGCACACACCGAATTAAAGGAAACCTACCACTTGAAGTGGCAGATTTCAGAAGAAAATACCGAGCACCAGCTCAGGGTGAGCTGGTGCCGGAGCTTATTTTTGTTAGTGTTTTAAACCGCTGTATCGCGGTTTAAAACACTTTTTAAACTTTAAAGCCGGCGCAGGGAGGTACACACTCGGTACCATGCGCGCAGCTCTCCTTCACTTCCTATGTAGCTGCGCGCAGACTACTGTGCTGACCATGCTCCTTCTCTGTACCCAACTGTAGCCTTTTCAAAGCCTAACAAGAAATTGGTTGTGTGCAGGGAAGGCTAAAGGATGATAATAGATTATTTATTAAACTGTGTAGTGTAGACAGAGCAGACATGATGGTGCTGCTTACTGTAACAGTGCATACTCCCTCACCCAGAGGTTGCATTAATGCCTGTAGAAGCATCTATGATGCTTGTACAGGAAGTTTTACTCTTAAAAATAAAAGTCCCACACAGATTCATCTGCTGGGGAACCCCCCTCCGCGTGGGGCCCTGTGCTGTGGGTGACTCTTGTTTGTAGCTGATAGAAGGTCATGTGTCTGGAGCTCAGTTAGTCGTTCACATGACTGCGGTCTTGCCAACAGCAGGATAAGCTGTCTGTATGACAGCCCAATCTTTTACTGTGACAAGAGGCTGATATCAGGCCCCTGTATGCAAGGGGATCCCTGTAATAGTGGGGGGTGAGAGGCATGCAGGGATGATTCTTCCTCTCTGCATGTCTCAGTATACAGATCACTAATAAAAGTGATTTAATGGGCCGCTACCATTCGATCACTCTTTTATGTGATCTGTATAAAAGAAAAGCAGGCAACAGGTAACAACATCTCCCTTTAATTAGCTTTTTATCACTTCAGTTTTGTTTTTCACTATATCAGTGGTCAATTTAGAACTTGCCCTTTTGATAAGAAGGGCTCAGTAAGGCATCACTGAAGACAAGAAGAGAAAACCAATCTATATGTGTACATAAGCCAAAATGGGGTCAGTGAGAAATCACTGATGTGAAAAAAAACCACCAATGTGATTCCTTCCTAACTTTTGGGTAAAAAAATTAAATGTTCTCTAATTTTGATCAGTGTTCCTTTACAATTACAGTATATAGTTTTCATTTTTATTCTGTGCTTTAGAATATATACAGTGTATAAAAAAAAAGATTAAAATACTGCTATTTTACTCATGTTAGGATATATTCGACATCAAGCTACACATTGACCTTGATTTAGGAAATTGTGTGGTTTTCTCTAATTTCAGTGTACTGTATATACATTTCTTCAATTGGATGAAAAAACATGTACCTGTTTGAAGATAATTTTGCATAAATGTAGCCAAGTTGTCCCTTAGAAACAAGATAGCTGTCCTTGGAAATGACCACAACTGCACCCTGGCAGCAGTGGATGGACATGCGTTATTGAACCCTGCCTAACCACCTAGGTTCTGCGTTCATTATCCCTGGACGACTATGGGGCATGCTACAACTATTATCTTTACACAGGTAAGATTTTTAATTTAATTTTTACCAATTGAAGAAATGTATCTATATGGTAGATTAAATTAAATGTCAATGCCCAGATAAAAATACCCCCTCAAGTTCAACTTAAGAACAAACCTACATAACCTATAATGTAAGTAACTCTGGGACTTCCTGTATATATGTTTAGAGAGGACCTGTCACTAGATTTTGACCACCCTGACTAACAATGCCTGTTGATAAAGGGTTACAAGTCCTCCCCATATCACCTAAAATTACTTTAATTACAGACGTTTTTTCATATGTAAATAAGCTTTTGTGACTCATGTCTGGTCTTTGTAACTCTTCTCTCTCCTGGGTTGGCAGTGAATGACACCCCATTATTGTGACAGGTCTGTGTCTCTTCAAATCACTGCACTGTACTTAGGGATGGAGAGGAATAGAAGTCCATGGAGGCTGCTGTGACTGCAGGCGGTCAGATACATACATGCAGTACAGTTTGCTATTGTTAAGAGGCTAAAGGACTGATGTCACTCTGGTCACATGACATGAACTGTGACCAGTAAGGAGGCATAAGGCATGGAGAGGATTAGATGGGAGGGTCTGGATGAGCAGGACATGCCCCCTTTAATGCCAGGTAATATAAGATAAGATTTTTAGCTAAAAGAAGTGTGTCAGTCAGTGAATAGGGCTCTATAAGAACCTGTCACTGTCAGTATATGTGCAAATGTGATGACAGGTTCCCTTCAAAGTGAAACTGAATCCTTGCAGCAATTCTTTCTTTTCCTTTCTAAAAAAAAAAAAAGTATGGTTGATATTGGTAAACTTTCTAGTAAACTTAGTTAAGTAAAGCCGTGACTTTTTCTTCTGCTCATTGCCAGCTTCTTACAGGATATTTATGTGCTCAAAAAAACTTGCAAGGTTATCTGGTGCATTGTCTTATTTTCCCCTGTGAATGTGTGAAAGTTGAAGCCAAAAGAATGTGTTAAAATAAATCAAAATAATTTAATTTGAAATTCATTTTGCTTTACAAACAAAGGTATGGCAAATGTTAGTAACTACAAATCAGTAGCGGAAAAATTGAAAACCTAAATTCTTTGAAATTTCTGCCAAATGTGTATTATTTTAAAGGGATTGTCCGAGACTGTAAAAATTAACCTTGGTGGCCAGGAGGGGGCTGCTTAAAAAAAAAACCTTTACTTACCACTGTGGTTCTTCCCGGCGTCCCACAGTGCCATAGGGCCCCTATTTTTTTACATGCAGATTGCAGAGTTGGCATCGTGGGATAACAGGAGGGACCTTGGTTTATTTTTTTTAAGCAGCCCCTCCCAAGATTTTTTACTGTCTCGGACAACCCCTTTAATAATTGAAAACTGTTTAATCAATATTTACCAATAAATGATAATTTGTTATGAAATAACAATAAAATATCACCTGTTTAAATGAAAGTGTGGCAGTTTAGCAAATTCTTGCAAGTTTATCTGAATTAATCATTTATATAAATGTAATCATTCATTGGTATTTTTTAGGTTTTACTGTTACAAAGAAACATAGTAAATTTCTGCTGAGACTCTCTATTTCCCTACTAAAAACTACAATACTGTATGTGTAACTTTAATAGGCGCAATGGAGCAGATATGTACAATGAGCCATATGTAGGAATCATGTTCACCTGCTGGCACATTGTGATGAGTGCCGTATAGGTCTATAACAGTGGTGGCGAACCTATGGCACTGGTGCCAGAGGCGGCACTTAGAGCCCTCTGTGTGCCGCCTGTAGAATCTTCCTACAATGATAGACGAATTTGCCTTCCTCCTTTCAACTGTGTTGGTGTCCTTAGGAGGCTGAACGATTGAAAATTGTCAAAGAAAAAGGAGAAAAAAATTACTTCTTAAATTGCTGTGCTGGCACTTTGCAATAAATAAGTGGCTTTTAGTTAAAGTTTGGGCACTCCAGCTCTAAAAGGTTAGCAATTACTGGTCTATAGTATGTTCCAGTTTTCCTGGGATGGGTACCCAGTGCTGTCCTCAAATAGTCATAGAATAGTGAATCAAAAAAGGTTCAGGGATTTAATTGCACTTCCTGGCCATAATGCAGATGGTAAACGAAAGGCAATGGCCAAAATATATTAACCCCTAGGCGCACCAGGACGTTATAGTACGTCCCCGGGGCTAGATGCTTAGCGCACGGGGACGTTCTATAACGTCCTGCTTCTGGCACCGGCTCACGAACGGAGCCGGTACCAGAAGCAGTGGCTGTCAGCTGTCTAGTACAGGGGTGTTAACCCCTTACACGCCGCGGTCAAACATGACCGCGGCGTGTAAGGGTGTTTGCGCTGTGGATCGGATCCCCCGTGCCGCTTACCGGGGGATCCGATCCACTTCTGGGCAGCTCCGAGGACTGGCATGTGCCCCGGAGCTGCCTGGTCTCCATGGCAGCCAGACCCCTTCCGGGTCTGACTGTAAACTGTCTGAGCATGCGCAAGCTTGCTCAGACAGTTTACACTGCTCTACAATAAAATAGTATTGTAGAGCAGTGTATTGAACTTAAACCAGTGATCGGAGCATCACTGGTTTAAGTTCAAGTATGTATAAGTAAAAATATGCAAAAATACTTAACACTACACATTATAATAAATAAAAAATAAATACATAAAAATATAAGCCCCTAAAATGTCACTTTCCCATAAAAACACTTAATAAAGTATAAAAAAACACAAAAACACAAAAAACCCCGCATATTTGGTATTGCCGCGTCCGTAACAATCTGTATAATAAAACAGAATCGTTACTGGACCCGCACGGTACACGGCGTAGAAAAAAAAACGCAAAAACGTTCCGAAAAAAGATAATTTTTAATTAATACCCTATAAAAAAAGAAGTGTCAACATGGCTTTTAACACCCCGAGCCCCCCAATACAATGGAAAGAAGGAGGGCAAATTTACAGACTCATTATAGCTTCTCTCCAGGGCTCTCGTAGAGGAAGAATGTGGTCCAGGCAGAATGACTCCAAAGATATTGCAGTGCTGTCAACTACCTTCTCACTTTTCCCACAGTTCCAACAGTCAATGAAGTGTTGCTTTAAAATAGCGCTGAGAGCAGCATCTCTTAAGTTGCTGGGACTTCAGGAAGATTTGGTGATTGATCAATATGGTGAACTCGGCAATTTGGTCTGAGGCCCACAGAAATGGCTCCGAGTGCCACTTCTGGAACCCGTGCCATAGGTTATTCGCACCACTGCCCTATGACATCTTCTTTTCAATTCACGTCTGCCTCCAGTTAACAGGACAGATGTCAAGACCCTGCCTGGTTCACTTAAGAACCTTTTCACTTGCACCATCCACGGCAGGTCTCACTCGGCTATATAGAAATACTGGCCACCCCGCGACCCCCAAATAATAACACGACTAAATGTGGAAAAATGGAAGAGTATTTGGGAAGGAGCTGTCTCAGGAAGTCTGGGGATTGTTGGGATAGGGCGGCAAAATCGTCCCAATGTGCCAGTTTAAAGAAATCAGTATCCAGTCCAAATTGTTTGATGTTATGGTATCATACCCCAGCCTATTACACCGATTTATCCTGACTCCCCCGGGAGTAGGCTGGAGGGTGGAGGAGTGGGAAGCGAAGTACCACACATTCTTTGGGCACTGTCCCCTAATTAGTGAATACTGGAGAATGGTCGTCAATGGGGACGTCCTCAGTCCTTAAAACAATGTTCTTGACCCCGTGCCAAGTGCTATTAACTGTTTCAACGCAGAGATGAAGAAATTGACCTCTAGGCTACTCTGCATATTGCTCACAGCTGATAAGTGTCTGATCCAAGCAAATGGAAACAGCCTACCCCCCCCTCCCCCCGACACGGGGGGAATTATTGCCAGGATACACAGGAGGTGCGAAGAATGGAGCATATTACCGCGCTCCTCCAAAACACCGTAGGATAGGTTTCCCCTTATCTGGGCTCCGGGAGACTCTGGACAGAAGAAATGAATGAATGCTGAAGAGGGAGCCATCATAGGCTGTCCCTTTACTAATAGGAGTGCGGATACCACTACCCCCTCCCCAATACATTCCCTCTCCCAATTCCTCTGCTGTTCTTCCTTTAGTGCACCACATCTCTGTCTAGGTCTTTGTTACTAGAAGTTTTGTTAAATGTTGGCTCATATGAGTAATACGTTTCTTAGATACCAAAAAAAAAACACCTTTGCTACTCTGGCAGCCACATCAAAGAACATGTCCAGCAAGGGTTCTGGTTCACGGCAGGTTCAAAGCCCCAAGTGATCCCTGTAACACTTTTTCTGAAAGGGTGGATGTACAGGAGGTCCCAGGGTTACAAGATAGGTTCGTAGGTTTGTTCTTAAGTTGAATTGTATGTAGTCGGAAACTGTATAATTTATATGTAAACCCCAGCCGAAATTTTTTTTGGTGGACTGGACAATTGGATGTTTTAAAAATGTTGGGCTGTCATAAGAACCAGGATTTAACACTAAAGATTGCATTCAGACACCTTTGATAACTGGATTGTTGGTTATGTAGCCTAGGATAAAGTTAAGTAAATTACCAATTACCCGAGGTCCGTTTGTAAAACTAGGGTGTTGCTGTAGTTCGGTGTTCTTAAGTAGGGGAACGCCTGTATATCATTGTCTTCATCTTAAATTATGTGGAACGTCCACAACCTTCATTGAGTATAAAGTAAAATGACATTGTCATATCCTTCAAAGACCATCTCAGGAGTACAACAAATCCTAGCAAAGCATGTGAACGCAGCGCCCATGTGAAAACATTTAGAAATTAAACTATTACAAATAGTGATATCTACAAGTGTATATAATACCGTACTGTATTTTTTTTTCTTTTAAATAGCAATTTTGCTCCATGATATAACATTACTGCACACTTTTGCTACATGATGAAGTCTTATATTAAAGGTTAACTCAATCCACATTGGTAAATGAATATGATGGTGTGCACTGACTTGTGTGGTAACGTAATCTACATTTGACAAACGCACGTGATTTTACAGATTCAGTTTTTAATCTCAGCACTAAACAACCTGCTTTCAGCTGCACTGCAAAACTATTAAACAGGGAAAGATACTAGAGCCAAAGGGTAATCTAGATTCTGCACAATTTCTTATATAGATAAAAATTGGGACAGCACTGCATAATCTGGGACAAGGAAATGAATACTGCATGTGGAAACCACTAGGACATAACCGGTTAGTGGACAAGGATTTTTTTTTTGCGCTTACTACAATGTTACTGCATTCAGCTATATACTGTATGTCACCTGATTACACATACCTCATGTGGCTAGCACATTGTCATGACAGTTGCACCTTAAAATGCTTATTCTTCTGAACCATGGCACCATAGGAACAGATTTAGGATGTCATTTACAGACAAGATCTTGATTGAAAGATGCCACAGGAATCAGAGCTGCTCACATTTTAAAGTGTGCAGTTAAAAATGTGATATTATTTGTATACAAACTATTCTAACAAATTTTACAGTGGAGATAGACTAGTTATGTGCACCCAACAAATCGGGGGCAATACTAAAGGAGAGATTCCTAGACTTAAAAATTACATTGAGAACTAGGATATTCCAGTCTATAAGCTCAAATCAGAATGAAGAAGAAGGATCGAAAGAGAGACATTGTGATTGTTACAGAAGTACTCGCACACATCTGCATTCTGCAGATGAACTGAGGAAAGGTGAAGATCGAGACAATCACATATTTTTTTACATATTTTTGGTTTATTTAATATTTAACTGGTGGGGGATTTGGCCCAAGTATGAGGACCGTCGGTGGACGGGGTGCTGTGATGCATTTCAAGACAGTGACACCAAAAGTACAGTCCAAAAACAGGTCTCGCACTGCGTTTATTGCAGTAGGAAAATAAAACAGCCTTTACATTCAGGCATTAAATAAACAAAATCCTACTGTCAGGGTGCTGCTAAACTAGCCAGGGTGTTCACTAACTCACCACTATACAAAATCACTTGGCTGCTCCAGGCACAGGAGGTCAGGGATGTGTGCTCTCCAGCCTCCCTTCCCGAGAGACAACACTTCCAGCTCTGCTGAGCGGTTTTTAAAAAAAAAAACTGATTGGGCGCTCCCATCACCTGTTGTCCAAGGTGCTGGACACCCAACCTCAGCACTAAGCCTTGATAATAGCAAAAACCTAGGGGAAACATACCGCCATCCACAGTTAACCCCTTCAGGTTCACACTGCTTATAAAAAAAAAAAAACTATAATGTGCAATGTATTCCATTCCTTGCATGAGACTGTGGTGGCATTGGGGAGCACCTTCAGTGACCAACTGCTTCACCCCAAATGTGAAAAGAAGCGTTATCGTAGGTCATTCCTCCCCGCTGCCATCAGGCTGTTCAACAAACAAGGCCCAAACAGAAGTTAACCTGGCCCCCCCACCTAACCAGTCCATGCAGGTCCCATCCCACAGACTACATCAAAACTGTCTGTTTTTGTTTTTTATCCCCTTTTCTTTTTTGTTCATTTATCCCTAATATTATTGTTGTCATTGTTTGTACTTCACTCTCTGTACCCTCCGCTGCTGTACGCTGGTGAATCCCCACTGTGGGACTAATAAAGGATTATCTTATCTTACTTCTCACATTCTTAGTCCTTTTGTCAGCTAATTCTATACACAAAATACATGTAATTAATAAAACTATCCTATAAAGTTAATCTCAAATGTTTTGCCACACAAGTCGCTTGATGTTGGCCCATTCTCCATGCAGATCTCTCTAGACAGTGAGGTTCTGGGGCGGCTGTCGATGGGCAACCCAGAATTTCAATCCCTCTAAAGGGTTTTATGGGAAGCACTCACTTCTTGCCCTGGAGGTGGCTTGGGATCATGTCTGCTGCAAGACCAAGCCACATTTAATCTTCAATGCCCTTGCTGATGGAGGGAGGTCTGCACTCAAATCTCACCTTACATGGCCCTATTTATTCTGTCATGAAAAAGTTTTACTTTGGTTATTTCTGACCATATGAATTCTCCCAATACTCTTCCAGAACATTCAAACCAGAATTCAGACGAGTCCAGATATGTACTGGCTTAGCAGCGAGGACACTTTGGCACTGTAGGATCTGAAGCCCTGGGCCTCAATGGACAGTAGCATTGTGTTGCGTTGGCCCAGCTTTCGCAGGTCATTCACTAGGCCCCCCATGTGGTTCTGGGATATTGGCTCCATTCTTGCGAGAGCTCGGGAAGATCTTGCGAGGAGCCTTGGATTGAGGGGAGATAATCAGTATGTCTTCCATTTTCTAATTATTCTCCCACATTTGATTCTTCACACCAAGCTGCTTGCTATGCAGATTCAGTCTTACAGCTGGTGCAGGCCACAACTTGTTTTCGTGTCCTTATAACAGCTCTTTGGTCTTTACCATAGTGGAGCTTGAAGTGGGACTGTTGAGGTTATGGACAGGTGTCTTTTATATCGTAACAAGTTCAAACAGGAGCCTCTTGAGAGTTACAGTCTGTGAGAGCCAGAAATCTTGCTTGTTGTAGCTGACCAAATATATACTCGAGTTAAGCCTAGTTTTCAGCCAAAAAATGGCGAGAACCCAAAGTCGGCTTATACTAGAGTTTAAAAAATTATCAAAAAGTCAACATTCTGCTTCCCCTGCTGCTGGCCTTATACTGGGGCAGAGGTCTGGCAGGTTATATACTGGGAGGCAGGGTGCTGGCTAATACTATGGGTAGGGAGCGACCAGGCTTATACTGGGGAGCTTTGACCAATGCATTTCACACCCGGCTTATACTCGAGCCAATAGGTTTTCTCGGGTTTTGTGGTAAAATTAGGGGCCTCGGCTTATACTTGGGTTGGCTTATACTCGAGGATATTTCTACCATAACTTGCAAATAAATTCGGACAATGTGAGTTTCTAGATTTGTTTCACATTTTGTCCTTCATAGTTGAGGGTCTACATAGTGTGTCAATTACAGGTCCACGGTATGTGTCTGTTTGATGCAGTCAGAGCAGGTCAATTACCAGAGAGAATGGTAGCAGTAATCTTCAAAGATTATGTTTACCGCATATTGGACCAGATATATTATTCCGTTGCGACACTTGTTTGGTCTGACGTTAGCATTAAAAAAAAAAAAGGAGTCTTTGGCGCTGCACGTTAGTATTATGTTGTGTGCCACAATGGTGTTGCAGCATGCATTTTGTTTGACACTTTTTAATACTGTGCACCTTAAGTGCGTTGGACTTGTGTTCCGTTTGCAACAGTTCATAACTTAAGCCAAGTGCAATAAGAAAAAATAGGTGCAACTGTTGTGTGCACATGCTGAAAACTGACGGACATTAAACACTATTAAAATGTGGCGCAACTTGCAAAAAGCAAGTGCAAAAGAAAATTACACAATGTACAGTTTAACCCCTGGGGACACAGCCTATTTGGCCTTAGAGACGCGGCCCCATTCTTCAATCTGACATGTGTCACTCTAAGTGGTTATAGGTTGGAACGCTATGAGAGATATCCAGGGGATTTTGAGATTGTTTTCTGTGACACATTGTACTTCAATTAGTTTAAAAATTTGGATGATAATCTTTTGTGTTTAGTTATGAAAAAAAAAATAAAAGTGCAAAAATTTGGAAAAATTCTTATTTTCAACGTTCTAAATTCTTGCTTTTGATGCAGATAGTCATAGGTCCAATAAATTCATAACTTACATTTCCCAAATGTCTGCTTATGTTGCGCATGGTATTTTTTAAGATTCCACATATTTACTAGAATGTATGAGGCCAGAATTTAGGTATCGTTTTTCAAATTTTTGTAAAATCACCCAAAACCTGTATTTAGATGACCTGCTCAACTTCTAATGACATGAGAGGCCTAATAATAGTGGGACTCGTAAAATACCCCATTGTGGAAACTGACACACCTCAACGTATGAAAAAACACTTTTAAGAAGTTTGTTAACGCTTACGTTGTTTTATAGGGGTTAATTAAAACAAATGGCGGTGCAGTCTGCAAATTGTAAATATTTTTCACAATACACTCATTTTGGGTGAAAATTACACATTTACAATGGATTAAATATAAAGGCTCCACAAAGTTTGTTACCCAATTTCTCACGAGTACACGGATACTCATATGTGGTGGTAACCTGCTGTATGGGCGCACGGCAGGGCATAGAGGGAAGGAGGCGTCGTCTCCAGATCAGATTTTCTAGTCACATGTACAGGCTATAATTTTTTTCTTTTTTTTAAATGGGACCTATAGGGGCTATTTCTTTGCCATAGAGATGCACGTTTCTGGTACGTCATTTGGGGAATCTATAGGCTAATTGGTGAGATTTTATTAACTCTTGGTGGTGGAGGAAAGGAAATGACAATCACTTTTTCAGGAAGATTTTTATGGGGTTTTTTTTTTTGGCTGTTTACCATACCATGAAAAATAGTAATTATTTTTTTCTATGGGGCGCACGATTACAAAAAGACTCATTTATATAGATTTTTTATTTTTCCCATTTTAGTCATTAAAAAGGTAATTTGGCAAAAATGTTGGTACTTTAGCATCACCGTCTTTATATGCATAACTTTTTATGTTTGCGAGAAGGATTGTTCTTTTTTAGTGTCTATTTTAGAGTGCATAACATTTTTTAAATCCCTTTTAGAGCATTTTATAGGGTATTTGAAAATGATTTTTTCTGGAGCTTTTGTTTTGTTTTGTTTTTACGGGTTTAACTTTGCGAATCTAATAACGATTCTGTTTTATTATGCAGATTGTTACGGACGCAGGGATACAAATATTGGGGGTTGTTGATTTTATTCAATTGTACTGAATAAAACCAATTTGGAGAAATCTTGTTCATTTAGATCACCATCTTTTCATATGCATAACTTTTTTATTTTCGGCTGACAAATTAGTTAGGGGCTTATTTTGCGAGAAAAGGTGTTCTTTTAGTGGGCTTATTTTGGAGTGCATAACATTTTTTTAAATACTTTTAGAGTCCAGTTTTCCTGGGATGGGTACCCAGTGCTGTCCTCAAATAGTCATAGAATAGTGAATCAAAAAAGGTTCAGGGATTTGGTTGCACTACCTGGCCATAATGCAGATGGTAAATGAAAGGCAATGGCCAAAATATGTTAAAACTGGTGCATTGTGTATTATTTTTCTTTGCACTTGCTTTTTGCAAGTTGCACCGCATTTAATAGTGTTTAATAGTCCGGTTAGTTTTCAGGATACGCACACACAGTTGCACCTATTTTTTCTTATTGCACTTGGCTTAATGTTATGACAGAATCGTTGCAAACAAGGAACACACTCCAACCCACTTAAGGTGCACTGTATTATATAGTGTCAAACAAAATGCAGCTGCAACACCATTGTGGCACACAAATATAATAAATACACGTGCAGGCGCCAAAGACAGGACCTGTAATGGACATCATATGTAGACCTCAACTATGAGAGACAAAATGTGAAAACAAATCTAGAAACTCACATTGTCTGAATTTATTTGCAAGTTATGGTAGAAAATAGGTACTGTACTGTATATACTCGAGTATAAGCCAACCCAAGTATAAGCCGAGGCCCCTAATTTTACCACAAAAACCTGAGAAAACCTATTGACTTGAGTATAAGCCAAGGGTGTGAAATGCATTGGTCAAAGCCTCCCCAGTATATAGCCTGCCGATCCCTACCCCATAGTATATAGCCAGCACCTGCCCCCCAGTATATAACCTGCCAGCCCTCTGCCCCAGTATAGAGGCAGCAGCAGGGGAAGCCAGACTGGTGAGTTTTGATAATTTTTTTTAACTCGAGTATAAGCCGAGTTTGGGTTTTCTGCACATTTTTTTGTGCTGAAAAACTAGGCTTATACTCGAGTATATATTTGGTCAGCTACAAACAAGCATGATTTCTGGCTCTCACAGACCTGTAACTTCTTCAAGAGGCTCCTGTGTCCTCCAATGGCTCCTGTTTGAACTTGTTATCGATATAAAAGACACCTGTCCATAACCTCAAACAGTCCCACTTCAAACTCCACTATGGTAAAAACCAAACAGCTGTTATAGGACACGAAAAACAAAGTTGTGGGCCTGCACCAGGCTGGTAAGACTGAATCTGCTACAGGCAGGCAGAAAATGGAAGACGTACTGATAATCTCCCTCAATCCGAGGCTCCTCGCAAGATCTTGCCCGGGGGTCAAAATGATCACAAGAATGGTGAGCAAATATCCCAGAACTTTTTTTTTTTTTATGCTAACGTAGACAAAAAAAAGTGTCGCAGACGGAATAATATATCTGGTCCAATATGCGAGTAAACATAATCTTTGAAGATTACTGCCTACCATTCTCTGGGTAATTGACCTGCTCTGACTGCATCATAACAGACACATACAGTGGACCTGTAATTGACATCATATGTAGACCTCAACTATGAGAGACAAAATGTGAAAACAAATCTAGAAACTCACATTGTCTGAATTTATTTGCAAGTTATGGTAGAAATATACTCGAGTATAAGCCAACCCAAGTATAAGCCGAGGCCCCTAATTTTACCACAAAAACCTGAGAAAACCTATTGACTCGAGTATAAGCCGAGGGTGTGAAATGCATTGGTCAAAGCCTCCCCAGTATATAGCCTGTCGATCCCTACCCCATAGTATATAGCCAGCACCTGCCTCCCAGTATATAACCTGCCAGACCTCTGCCCCAGTATAGAGCCAGCAGCAGGGGAAGCCAGAATGTTGAGTTTTGATAATTTTTTTAAACTCTAGTATAAGCCGAGTTTGGGGTTTCTGCACATTTTTTGTGCTGAAAAACTAGGCTTATACTCGAGTATATATTTGGTCAGCTACAAACAAGCATGATTTCTGGCTCTCACAGACCTGTAACTTCTTCAAGAGGCTCCTGTGTCCTCCAATGGCTCCTGTTTGAACTTGTTATCGATATAAAAGACACCTGTCCATAACCTCAAACAGTCCCACTTCAAGCTCCACTATGGTAAAGACCAAAGAGCTGTTATAGGACACGAAAAACAAAGTTGTGGGCCTGCACCAGGCTGGTAAGACTGAATCTGCAATAGGCAAGCAGCTTGGTGTGAAGAAATCAAATGTGGGAGAAATAATTAGAAAATGGAAGACATACTGATTATCTCCCTCAATCCAAGGCTCCTCGCAAGATCTTGCCCGAGGCTCTCGCAAGAATGGTGAGCAAATATCCCAGAACCACATGGGGGGACCTAGTGAATGACCTGCGGAAAGCTGGGACCAACGCAACAAATGCTACTGTCCATTGAGGCCACCAAGGGCTCAGATCCTACAGTGCCAGAAGTGTCCTCCTGCATAAGCCAGTACATATCTGGACTCGTCTGAAGTTCTGGTTTGAATGTTCTGGAAGAGTATTGGGAGAATTTCATATGGTCAGAAATAACCAAAGTAAAACTTTTCATGACAGAATAAATAGGATAGGGGACCATGTAGGTAGATTTTGAGTGCAGACCTCCCTCCATCAGCAAGGGCATTGAAGATTAAATGTGGCTTGGTCTTGCAGCATGACAATGATCCCAAGCACACCTCCAGGGCAAGAAAGGAGTGGCTTCCCCATAGAAAACCTTTAGAGGGAGTTGAAAGTCTGTGTTGCCCATCGACAGCCCCAGAACCTCACTGGTCTAGAGGAGATCTGCATGGAAGAATGGGCCAACATGCAAGCGACTGTGTGTGCAAACATGTGAGAAATTAACTTTATAGGATAGTTTTATTAATTACATGTATTTTGTGTATAGAATTAGCTGACAAAAAGACTAAGAATGTGAGAAGATACATTGCACATTATAGTTTTTTTTTTTATAAGCAGTTAAACTTAATAAACCAAAATATGTAAAAAATATGTATGGCATCAGTCTGTCACCTTTCCTCAGTTTCAGCTGCAGATGCAGTGTGTGCGAGTACTTCTGTAAACTATCAGCAATGTCCCGCTACCACGGTCTCTACTGGGCCAAATCTCCCACAGCAGTTAAATTTAATAAACCAAAATATGTAAAAAATATGTATGGCATCAGTCTGTCACCTTTCCTCAGTTTCATCTGCAGATGCAGTGTGTGCGAGTACTTCTGTAAACTATCAGCAATGTCTGCAGATGCAGTGTGTGCGAGTACTTCTGTAAACTATCAGCAATGTCTCTCTGTAGATCCTTCTTCATTCTGATTTGAGCTGATAGACTGGAATAGCCTAGTTCTCATGTCATTTTAAAGTTAGCAATCTCTCCTTTAGTATTGCCCCAGGATTGTGGGTGCCACATAACTAGATATATCCACTGTAAAATTTTGTTAGAAATAGTTGTATACAAATAATCACATTTTTAACTGCAACTTTAAATGTGAGCATCTCTGATTCTGTGGCATCTTTCAATCAAAGATCTTCTCTGTAAAATGACATCAGAAATCTGTTCCTAGGTGCCATGGTTCAGAAGATATAAGCATTTTAAAGGTGCAACTGTCATGACATGTGCTATCCACATGAGGTATGTGTAATCAGGACATACAGTATATAGCTGAATGGCAGTAAAATTGTAGTAAGCGCTAAAAAAAAATCCTTGTCCACTAACAGGTTAATGTCCTAGTGGTTTCACAATGCAGTATTCATTTCCTTGTCCCAGATTATGCAGTGCTGTCCCAAATTATCTATCTATATAAGAAATTGTGCAGAATCTAGATTACCCTTGGAGCTCTATTATCATTTTCCCTGTGTTAATAGTTGCAGCGCAGCCTGAAAATAGCAGGTTGTTTAGTGCTGAGTATTAACTGAATCTGTAAAATCACGTGCGTTTGTCAAATGTGAGATTACGTTACACAGCACAAGTAAAGTGCACACCATCATATTCATTTACCAATGTGTATTGAGTTACCTTTAATATAAAGAAGTCATCATTGTAGCAAGTGCAGTAATGTATATCATGGAGCAGAAATTGCTATTTTAAAAATAAAAGTACGGTATTATAGACTTGGTAGATATCACTTATTGTATATTTTAATTTCTAAATGTTTTCACATGGGGCTGCGTTCACATGCTGTGCTAGGATTGTGTTTGTAGCTCATGAGAGGTCTTTGAAGATATGACAATGTCATTTTACATTTATAATCAATGAGGTTGTGGAAGTTCAAAATAAATGTAAGAATGAAGACAATTGAATATAGGTCCCCTACTTAAGAACACCCGACTTACAGACAACCCCTAGTTACAAACGGACCTCGGGTAATTGGTAATTTACTGTACTTTAGTCCTAGGCTACAATAACCAACAATAACAGTTATCAAAGGTGTCTGTAATGAATCTTTAGTGTTAATCCTGGTTCTTATGACAATCCAACATTTTTAAAATCCAATTGTCACATCCACCAAAAAAAATTCGGCTGGGGTTACAATTATAAATTATACAGTTCCGACTTACATACAAATTCAACTTAAGAACAAACCTACAGAACCTATCTTGTAACCCGGGGACCGCCTGTACATCCACCTATCAGAAAAAGTGTTACCAGGGAATCACTTGGGGCTTTGAAACTGCAGGTGAACCAGAACCTGGCTGGACATGATTCTTTGATGTGGCTGCAGAGAGCAAAAGTGTTTGGATCTTAAGAAACGTCAGGACTCATATGAGCCAACAATTACAAAACTTCTAGTAAACAAAGACATAGACAGAGATGGGGTGCACTAAAGGGAAGACAGCAGAGGAAAATTAGGGAGAGGGAAGGTAGTTGGGAGGGGGTAGTGGTATCCGCACTCCTATTAGTAAGGGACAGCCCTATGATGGGCTCCCTCTTCAGCATTCATTTCTTCCTGTCCAGAAGTCATCCCATGGAGCCCAGATAAGGTGAAACCTATCTACGGTGTTTTGGAGGAGCGCGGTAAGATGCTCCATTCTTCGCACCTCCTGTATCCTGGCACATAATTCCACCCGGGTCGGGGGGAGGGGGGGTAGGCTGTTTCCATTTGGCTGGGATCAGACACATAGCAGCTGTGAGCATATGCAGAAGTAGCCTAGAGGTCAATTTCTTCAAATGCGGTGGAAACAGGTTCAATAAGCACTTGGCAGGGTCTAAAGAAAATTTGTGTTTAAGGACTGAGGACGCCACATTGACTACCATTCTCCAGTATTCACTAATTAGGGGACAGTGCCAAAAGATGTGTGGTACATTCGCTTTCTCTCCTCCAGATCTTCTCCAGGTTGTTCAGGTTTTGAGGCTGTCACTGAGCAACATTGAGTGTCAGCAACCTCCACATATTTTTGATTGGGTTAAGGTCTGGAGACTGGTTAGACCACTCCAGACAGTAGACAGTCCTTATTTGCCCTGGCTGTGTGTTTTGGGTCATTGTCATGCTGAAAGAGCATCATTTCCACAAACCAATCACGTTCATGTACAAGTAGTAAAATCTGTTAGTAAATCTGCCCCATTGTTTAGAAAAAACACACTTTGTACATAATGCAAGAAAAATATGTGATATGATAGGTGATATGTTTGAAGTGTTTTTTGTGCATTCTCTCATTTTTGTAGGATGTTATGAGGCTTTGAACCGATTTCAGTTCACTTTGAGAGGCCTAAATTATACTAAAACTCCATGAATTATATCATTTTAGAAACTACACCGCTCAATGCATGTAAAACAACTTTGTTGGAATTTTGTTTACCCTTTAATTGTTTTACAGGGTTTAAAACAAAACCAGTTGCAATTTTGAAATTTAATTTTTTTTTTGGCTAAATGAATGTGTTTTTCATAAAATGTACACATTTTCAGTGGATAAAATACCAAAAAGCTCCACAAAGTTTGATACCCAATTTCTCCCAAGTATTACAATGCCCCATATGTGGTGGTAACCTGCTGTATGGGCACACGCCATGGCATTTAAAGGGAAGGTGAGACATTCAGAGCAGATTTGCATTGTAACTTTGTAAAGGCCATATAATCTTATTTTTTAAAATTTGGCTTATTTTTTTTGAAAGATTTACATGCACTTTACAAATACTCAATTTTAGTGGGTCTTTAGTTTACTGATGAGATTTTATTCACTCTGGAGGAAAAGAAAATGTTTAGCACTTTTATGGGGGGCAGTTTACCTTACTATAAAAATGATATTATGTTTATTCTATAGACCATTATAGTGATATGTCATTTATAAAGTACATCGCACATATCCGATCCACTTCACAAGTCCCTTACATGCCACGGTCATGTGTGAATTTCCGATCACGGGTGTTGCAGGCGGGTGTCTGCTGTAATATACAGATGACACCCGTAGCTTCTGGTGCCGGCTTCTGAAGCCCGTGCACGAATCTTGGCGTAAAAGTATGTTATAATGCGGTGAGTCCCTGCTGCTTGTGACATGCTCAGGGCTGTCCGATACATTTTCCCCAAAGGACACACGACTACCCCACTGTGACCTCCGGTAAAGCTCTCTCCGGATTCTCTTTAGTATCAGGCTGCAATGAGCAGCTGTAAGGTGTATGTAATATAGTTTTATTGAGTATCCTATTTCCTATAATGGCTTGTCACAGGTGCTCCTGCTACCCATGTCTCGAGTCGTAGGCGCACCCGTGTATCCCCGGGTTGAGGTACCTCAGGGCGTCAGCTGCAGGGTTACTCACTCGTCCACACTCCAGCGATGGCTCCTGTGCTCCGGAACGCACCTTCCAACCCCCTAGTGCATGCACGCCGCCTTTTGTGAAATTTAAAGGGCCAACGGGCCGCTATTTGGTGCTGGTTGGTCGCTGCTCTGATATGGCCTGCCTCTTACTTTGCTCTCTGCTGGATCTTTGTGCCCTGTTGCCTGAGAAAAAGCTTTGGAACACAATAGTCTCAATATATCTGTTTTGTGAACTTCGTTTCCTGATTCTCTGCCGCCTGTCTTGACCTTCTGCTATGTCCTCAACTCCAATCCTGTGCTGACCCCCCCCCCCACCTTACTACAACTCTGATTCTGCCTGCCGTTTCTGTACCTTGCCTTGGCCACTACCGCGAGCAAGTCATGCCTGTGGAGCGACCTGGTGGTATCCCGCTGCCGCAAGTCCAACCCGCAGTGAACTCTGTTGAAGACTCTGCTCCCAGGCGTCAGCTTCCGTCATCGCTCGCGGCAGTTCAGTGGGTCCACCACCTCCGATCGTGACAGTCCATCTCCAATCCCGACACAGCTCTGTTGAGCTGCTGCTGTCCCCTCTACATGCTGCTGCTCTCTGCCTCCTGCCTCTCCCCCTGAAGTACAAGAGAAGCTATTAATTCCAGAAGAATCTCCTGACAATAGTCAGGAGTTTATGGTTGTATCCAGGGACAACCAAAATGTACACACCAGGACTGATAGAAACAGGTTGGACTTATATCTGTGAAATGAGTATATTTCCTGAGTATATTTAAGAATTTAGTATTCGTGGGAATACTCCTTTAGGAACAAAGTTAAAGAACCTACCTTGTACTTAACTGCCTGTATCTTCTCAAGCAGTATAGTAGTTACATTTAAAGGGCACCTACCACCACAAATCTACCTATAAAGGTAGATTGGGTGGTAGGTGGATCAATGGGACGTGAGGATAGCCCTTTTAAGGGTTAATCCTCACGTCCCCACACTTTTTTGATAACTTTTATTACACATATATTCAAATTTACTTATGCGGCTACTGGGGCGTGGAGTAGCCGCATCTGAGGTTACACGAGGCGGCTACTCCACGCCCCGGTAGCCACTTTACCCCTCCTACTCACCCATCTGCATGCGCAGAAGAGCAGGCCCACGCCTGTTTCGCAGCAGTGACCGCGCAGGTGAGTAGATGGGTGAGTAGGAGGGGTAAAGTGGCTACCGTGGCGTGGAGTAGCCGCCTCGTGTAAATTCACTAATTAGGGGACAGTGCCAAAAGATGTGTGGTACATTCGCTCCCACTCCTCCACACCTCCAGCATACATCCGGGGAGTCAGGATAAATGCGGTGTAATAAGGCTGGGGTATGATACCAGAACATCAACAATTTGTACTGATTTTCTTTAAACTGGACACATTGGGACGATTTTGCCGCCCTATCCCAAACAATCCTCCAGGACTCCTGAGACCGCTCCCTGCCCAAATACTCTTCCCATTTTCCACATGTATTCGTGTTTTGGGGGGTCGCGTGGGTAGGCCAGTATTTTCTATATAGCCGAGATGAGACCTGCCGTGGATTGTGAAAGTGAAAAAGGTTCTTAAGGAACCAGGCAGGGTCTTGACATCTGTCCTGTTAGACTGGAGGGCAGACGTGAATTGAAAAGAAAGGATGTCATAGGGCAGTGGTGGCGAACCTATGGCACGGGTGCCAGAAGTGGCACTCGGAGCCATTTCTGTGGGCACTCAGACCATTGCCCGAGTTCACCAGATATGATCAAATCCACCAAATCTTCCTGAAGTCCCAAGCAACTTAAGAGATGCTGCTCTCAGCGCTATTTTAAAGCAACACTTCATTGACTGTTTGGAACTGTGGGAAAAGTGAGAAGGTGTTGACAGAACTGCAATATCTTTGGAGGTCATTCTGCTGGACCACCATTCTTCCTCTACAGAGAGACCCTGGAGAGAAGCTATAATGAGTCTGAATTTGCCCTCCTTCTTTCCATTGTATTGGGGGGCTCGGGGGGTTTAAAAGCCATGTTGACACTTCACAGTAAATAAGTGGATTTTGTTTGTAGTTTGGGCACTCGGCCTCTAAAAGGTTCGCCATCACTGTCATAGGGGAATGTTGGGATTAAAGGGGAAAAGTTTTTTAGCAAAAGTGGTTTTAACTGTTCAACATATTTATGTAGTTTTATATTTTGTTCCTCTATTCAATTCTATGGCCAGCCATGAACATCAGAAAATAGAAATTGTCCATTTGCTGTACTTTAACTATTCTGACATTAGACATTTAAATATATGCTCTACATTCTAGCTCCTTATAACCTCAAAGTTCTATGTATCCTCAAATGGAACCTATAGATGTATTAGGCTGAAAGAGAGTTAAAGGGGTATTCCCATTTATCAAGTAAATGTTAATGTATATTGTTTGAATAATGAAAAGTTATACGATTTTCCAATATACTTTCTGTATCAATGCCTCACAGTATTCGAGATCTCTGCTTGCTGTACTTCTATAGAAAGCTTCTATGTTTACTTCCAGTGGACAGAAATCTGACCATGGTCACACAGTGTTGCACGGCTCGTTATATATCACACAGCTTGATTACTCTTATGATCCTAACGAGCCGTGCACCTGTGTGACGCATGGTCAGAGTTCTGTCCCTTGAAACTAAACATAGAGCTTTTCTATAGATGACAGCAAGCCAGATCTAGAAAACAATGAAGGAATTGATACAGAAAGTCTATTGAAAATTGTTCATTTTTCATCATACCATCATAACATTCATTTTCCCGGAATGGAATATCCCTTGCTGCCGAAAGCAACTTCACCTTCCTGACACAGCCTACTTCATGTTAGTTGAAAAATTTGGGTGATATGTTTGATGTTTTATTTATGGAAAAAAACAATATTAGTTGAAAATGTGAAAAAATTCTCGATTTTCAAAATTTTCTACTTTTTCGACACATAGGTAATAAAAGCAAAATAACTTGATAACTATCATCTAACAAATGTCTACTTTATGTTGAAGTGGATGTTTTTTATGCATCCTCTCATTTTTGTAGGATGTTATGAGGAAAAATACATTTAAAATAGCATTTTATTTATTGGGGGGCTTACACCTAAGTATTTGATATAATAGAACAAATGAACTTTACTTTGGTAATAAACCTTTTGTGCATTACAAGGGTCAGACTTTCCTGTATTTCCTTCTGGACCAGTTTCCCAGACTGGCAGCCAGGGATTATGGCCCAGTCTTCCATACAGATCTTCTCCCGGTTGTTCAGGTTTTGAGGCTGTCACTCTGAGGCACATTGAGTGTCAGCAACCTCCACATATTTTTGATTGGGTTAAGGTCTGGAGACTGGTTACCAACCACTCCAACCGTGACAGTCCTTAGTTTGCCCTGGGCTGTGTGTTTTGGGTCATTGTTGTCGTGCTGAAAGAGCTACATTTCCACAACCAATCACTTCATGTACAGGTAGTAAAAATCTTTAGTACATCTGCCCCCATTGTTTAAAAAAAACACCTTTGACATAATGCAAAGAAAAATATTGATCTGATATGTCGTGATGGCGAACCTTTTAGAGGGGCTCTCAGTGCCCAAACTTCA
This sequence comes from Engystomops pustulosus, assembly GCA_019512145.1. Lineage (NCBI taxonomy): Eukaryota > Metazoa > Chordata > Amphibia > Anura > Leptodactylidae > Engystomops > Engystomops pustulosus. The sequence continues at coordinate 37,550,984 of CM033648.1, read as the reverse complement.
ACCAAAAGCCACTTATTTATTGCAAAGTGCCAGCGCAGCAATTTTAGCAGAATGTATTTCTCCTTGTCCATTGACAACTTTTCAATCCCTTCAGCCTCCCAAGGAACAACCAACCCGTTGAAAGGACGAGGGAAAATTCTCTTCATTTGTAGGAAGGTTCTGCATGAAGATTCTAGGAGTTCTATCAGTGAACTTCATTCTGGGGTGATGGTCCTGGGTGCCCACAGAAGGCTCATAATGTGCCGCCTCTGGCACCCGTGCATAGGTTCGCCACCCCTGTGATAGGTGAATATGTTTGATTGTTTTTTGTGCATCTCTCATTTTTGTAGGATGTTATGATGCTTGAAACCGATTTCATTTCCACTTTGAGAGACCTAATTATAGTAAAACTCATGAATTATATCATTTTGAGAAACTACAAACCTACAACCTCTCATTCAGTCCAACTTTGGTTTGGAATGTTGTTTACCCTTTAATTGTTTCCACAGTTTTTAAACAAAACCATTGCAATTTTGGCAATTTGGCAGTGTTTTCACATAAAATGTAACACATTTTCAAGTGGATAAAATTACCAAAAAGCTCCCACAGTTTTGATACCCAATTTCTCCCAGTATTGCAATGCCCATATGTGTGGGGTAACCTGCTGATGGGCACACGCCATGGCATTTAAAGGGGAAGGTGATGACATTCAGATCAAGATTTGCATTGTAAACTTTGTAAAAGGCCATATAATCTTATTTTTTAAAATTTTGGCTATTTTTTTTGAAAGATTTATATGCACTTTCCAATACTCAATTTTATTGGGTCTTTAGCTTACTGATGAGTTTTAGTCACTCTGGAGGAAAGGAAAATGTTTAGGCCACGTTATTGGGTCATTTACTTACTATAAAAAGATATCTCTTATTCTATAGACCCATTATAGGATATGTCATTTATAAAGTACATCGCAATAATCCGTCCACTTCCAAGTCCCTTACTGCCACGGTCATGTGTGAATTTCCGTCACGGGTTGTTGCCGAGAGGGTGTCTGTGAATATAACAGATGACACCCTAGCTCTGGTGGCCGGCTCTGAAGCCCGTTTCAAGAAATCTGGTCGTAAAAGTATGTATAATGCGGTGAGTCCCTCTGCTGGGACATGGTCGGGCTGTCCGATACATTTTTCCCCAAAGACACCGACTACCCCACTGTGACCCACGGTAAAGCCTCTCTCCTCCGGATTCCTTTTAGTATCAGGCTGGCATGACAGCGTAAAGTGTATGTAATATCGTTTGTTTGATAGCCCTATTCCTATAATGGCTTTGTCAGCAGGTTGCTCCTGCTACCCATGTCTGGGAGTTCGTAGGCGCCCCCTGTATCCCCGGTTGAGGTAACCCCTTCAGGCGTCAGCTTGCGGGGTTACTCACTCGCCACACTCCAGCGATGGCTCTGTGCTCCGAACGCACCTTCCACCCCAACCCCCTAGTGCATGCACATGCCTGCCTTTGTGAAATTTAAAGGACCACAACGGGCCGCTATTTGGTGCTGGTTGGGTCGCTGCTTCTGATATGGCCTTCCGTCTTACTAGTTGCTCCCTGCGGATCTTTGTGCCCTTTTGCCCTTGCCTGAGAAAAGAGCTTTGGTGGGCTGTCGTGGGCACTAGCGTGGCTGGGGGGGGGCTGTGTTGGGCACATAGCGTCTGGGGGGGGGCCTGTGTTGGCAACATAGCGTACCTGGGGGGGCTGTGTTGGCACATAGCGTTACGGGGGGGCTGTGTGGCACATAGCGTACTGGGTGGCTGTTGTGGAGCACATAGCGTACGGGGGGGGCTTTATGGGCCTCACAGCTGACTGTGGGACGTGTGCACATAGCGTACTGGGGGCTGTGTGGGCACGTAGCGTACTGGGGGGCTGTGTGGGCACGTAGCGTACTGGGGGGGCTTGTGTGGGCACATACAGCGTACTGGGGGCTGTGTGGGCACCTTTTCTTACTGGGGAGGGGGGTTGTGTGGCACATTACTTTACTGGTAGGGGGGTTTGTGTGGGCACATTCTACTTAGGGGGGAGGGCTGTGTGGGAACATTATTACTGGGGGGCTGGTGGGGAAGACATTTTTTGGGCGTGTTCACACGTGGCACAGGTTTTGACACTCACTTGCATTTCCAGTAATTACACATGTTGATCGGTTAACAGCCCTGGTGTTTAAATCAAGACAATGTTGAACACAGCTTACAGTATTTGGCGGGGTTGTTAGGGGCAGCAGCATTAAACACTGCCAGGAACCAGATTTTAGGGACATGAGGAACATCGATGTGGTGATGCTTGGCCTAATGGAGAAGATGAGACAATCACCTGCCAGTCATTGTAGGGAACAGGTAGGGATTTTCATGTGGTTTTCTGTAGCTGTATAGTATATACATTCCGTAAAGTTTAGTATTGTCAACCACATTGAGTGGGTTATGTACGGAGGGGGCACTACTGTAGAGTGCTATATTGTTTGGGGTCAGTTTCCCGGATCTTTTACCACCCTAGCAACACCCCTGGTCTCTGTAAAAAATTATACTCAAGTACCGTATTTCCGACTATAAGAAACGCACTTAAAAGCCTGGATTTCCTTGGAAATCCAAAGTGCACCTTATAGTCCGGTTCGCCCTATGTATGGCACAGGCAGCGGACCAGACTTACATAGGTCCCCGCTACCTTGAGATCTGCTGTCTCCGTAGCGGGGACCTATGTAAAGTATAGGGTCCCCCTGCCCTCCTCCCCACCTTCCCCACTCACCTTTCCCCGCGTTCGCCGCGTCTCTTCTCGGCGTCGCCTCCCCCTCGGTCTCCGCTCGCCCCCTGACCTCCGCCACGCCCCGACCCTGCGCCTTATAGTCCAGTTGCCGCCTTATATATGGAATTATTACATTATAAGGCGCATCGGACTAATGCGGCCTTATATTTCCCGGTGCGCCTAATGGCCCGAAAATACGGTACCAGAAATCAGGTTTTGAAGCAATGTTTGTAGCTAGGTTCCTGAGTCCATTGTCAGGAAGGTTTTCTATTTCTGGTTTTTTGGCAAGCAGCGTGTAATGAACCAATCCACAGCTGCCCACCTTTTATTTAAATTCTCAGTCTAACATAGAACTCATGAACAGAAGAGGTTTCAATTACCAAAACTAATTAGCAGGCTCCTCTTAGTTTCACATCTTACAACTTGCCCGCTATGAAACCTGTTGTTTGTTTGATTGATTTTAATGTTTGTTAGGATACACTTGGGCTGGTTCTTACCATGGAGTTTGTTGTGATTTTTGCTGGTGCTGGCGATTTTACATTGAATTTTTTTTTTTTTTTTAACGTCAACCCAATCTAAGTTCGAAATTTTCATATGTGTGTTCAGATTTCTGAATCTTTTTAAAGGACGCCTGTCACAGGGTCTTAGTAACTAATTTGTCTCCACTAACTTTGGAGCCGCTCACAAGGATTCCCATCTCCGCCTTTAATCTATCAATTCATACATTAACATCTAAAATCATATCCTTTCTTTATTATGTAATGAGGTCTAGGACATGGAGAAGAGTGAGTGATGTCACCCCTGGGGTGGCCAATAGCACCAGAGTCATTTATAACAGGCTGTCAGTCAGCACTGGGGTGTGCTGGTGCTAAGCTGGACGCTGAATTGAATAATGATTTCATGATAGATTGGAACCCCTCTCAGTTCATTTGCATCAGTGTAAATACCTGCATTGCTAAAATTTTCCGGGGCATTTGGAGGACATGAAAGGATAAGGGGAATTGATTTTTAATGCATTTGAATGAAACGATATTTAGTTTGGTTTTACTCTGTCCCTGAGAGGTTCTCTTTAATAAAAAGTGCCCATATTACCATTAACCAATGAGTGCAAAACTTTTCATTAGCAATTTTATGTAAAAAATTATTATTATTATTTCAAAATAGAAAACTTATATTGGGGAAATTTAACACCTGGTAAAATGCATATATTATATACAGGCATTTTTTTCCTGACTTAAGTACACCGGACTTACAGATGACCCCTAGTTACAGACAGAGCTTGTCCTCTCCACTGTGACCACTGGTGAAACTCTCCTGGATGCTTTACTTTAGACTGAGGCGAAATGATAGCTGTAAGGTGTCTGTAATTAGTTTTTTATTGATAATGTCCTTGTCTCATACACAGCAAAAGATGTTGTGGAAAAAGTCCAATTATCACAGGCAAAAACCGTTTCCGCCTTTGTGCCTGTAAGATGATATAGGCTGAGGATCTACCAGCTGTATCTCAGGCTAGAAGATCCATCACATGACATGTTGCAATTAAGGTCAAAGGCTTTCTTCCACTGTGCCAAAACTATTTTGGCCAATAAACTTTGGAGTTAGTGCTAAGAATACATATTATAATTACTTTTGAACTTGTGCAATGACCATGATAGTCACCCACTTTAATGTTTGTAATTAGGTTACTAGGCAACCACCTTGGCAGGGCAAAAGTAATTACGAACCATTTGTTTTTTTTTTCCAGATGTAAAAAACCAAAAATGGGAATACAATACGGATTAAACCAGATACACCCATCCACATTATTGTGGATGCGCATAAGCACCTCTGTCTGAATAACACCTTTTGGTCTTGTCAATTCTTATTATTCAATTTAAACTGTATTATATGCTTTGAACTTATGTGATAATGTGATGTAAGAGAATCACTGATAAGATACATCTATTAATATACTCATATTCTCTTATACCATATGCTCTTGGGGTCTTAGTGAGTTCTTTATCACCTATATACTCTGCCTTCTGTCACTCATCAGCCATGCAATGGTAATTTAGCTGTTAATTACCTTTGTATTGCATGGGTCGGTTTCTTCTTTCAATAACATTTGACCCTTCTCTGTCCTTACTGATTTAATGTTCATCTACGCCCTTCATACTAGTATTTTTTTTCTCCGTTTTGAAAATGCCCCACAGATTTTAAGTCCCTTGTTTTAACAGCTAAGTTGGGTCTGGTCGCTTGTCCCCCTCGGGTAACATTTCGTAGTAGTTATATAATGCTTTGCATTCCTTGATTGATTGTTTGTCATATCAATCAATATTCTGAAGAATTATGATATATTCTGTTCTGAACAATTTTGCTTTTCATTTACCTTGCAGCAACTTTGTCCGTATTTCTCCTCTTGCTTGCTTGCAACTCCTAACCCACCTTCATTTTAACCACTTCACATAGAAACCCTGAAAACCTTATCCAGATTTAATGTATTCCGTCTTCTCCCCCACCCACAATCCTGAAACATGAAACAAGTGGATAACTCTGCCTCCCTTGCGGCTTTGTCTTATGACGGCTTCACAATATACACTTTTCACTCTGCTCCAGCCCTGATAAAGGCAGGGAGGATGGGTAGGCATACTACTCTCTCTTCTCTCCTCCTACTCTCCCGCTTTGCACTTTTTCACGTTCCTTTCCTCCTTACCTTTTTCAATTCCATTCCCATCCCTTCACCATCTTGATACAGTCTTTCTCCCCAGCAGTCACTTCTCACCATCTTAACCTCTCCCTCTCTTCAGGTTGTCGTTCACTCTTCTTTCAAGGGTTCTGTTGGTTGCCCCTTTACTAAAGAAACCCTCTGTCCAGTGCTAATAACTATCGACCATCTCTAATCTCCCTTTAAACTCCTGGACAATTCTGGTCTATTCTCTATCCTACTTCCATGTTATCCTAACTAACTCACTAATTCTAACATCTCCATAATCCACCAATTTCTTATTATTGAACCATCTAAAATGCAAATTGTTGCTCTGATTCACTCTCAATGGACTAATCAGTCCTCCCATTCACTAAACTTTCTCAATCCCATTCTTAATCAGCAGCCGGCTTGTCTTTCAGACCAACCTACACGGATGCCTCCATTTTGATGCCAGTCCACTGCACTGGGCTGCCCTTCTCCTTCCAAATACATTTAAGTATTCACCCTCATCCCACAAGCTTTGGCATAATGCTGCCTTTTCCTCCTCATCTCAGTCCATTGCCCAACCCCAACTCTTTTTTTTTTTTTTTTATTTTTTTTTTTCCAACTTATATTTTTATTGTACAAATAAAAAACATTGTACGACTCAGTATATAATCAATCCATTTTCCCATAGACATTTAAGAATATTGCATAGTGCTAATCATGACGTCCTTATTCCTATAAGATCCAGGTGTATAAGTTCGCTTCTCCTGTGTATCTTCAGTTTAAATCATATAAGGCATTAGACCGCGACGATGTATGCCATCTATAAAGTATTATCATGGGTCAGGATGAAAGAGAAGTAGAAAAACCTCATAAGAATATTTTTATTGAAAGAAGAAGTACAATTTATAATGACAACTTCTGGTCTATTGATAAAGGCACTTCACTCTTTGCATGCCAGGGATAGAGGTGTGAGTTCATATTCCATGTTAAAAAAAAAAAATTTTTAATTGAATAACAAAACTAATAATATTGCATATGCTAGCTTGGTAGTTTGGGCAGGTATTTTCTCCCCTTTCTGTCCTGCCACCATCCAAACTTGCGTGGAAAATTTGTTGGCTGTGTTTTATTTTTATACAAACAGGTAGGCCCGGCATACGGATAAACCCTGCGCAGGGCCCTCACCAGATGCATCAACCGGATCATGTCCAGGCACCTCCCCCCCCTTGAACGTTCTTTGTTATTTGTGTGCAACGCATCTCCAGAACCACTATTCTCCTAGCGATGATAGTTTTTGGTTATCATCAGACAATGAATATGTGTTGTGCATGTAATATGTCATTAATTGCATGTACTTCCCTTATGGATATCCTCTGTTTAGCCCTTGTGCAGATATAGGAGTCCCTACATGAGCCATATTGCACACACTACAGACAAGTAATAACCGGGTGTGCAGATGGGACTGTCAATTTCTCATATTTCATATAATACACTGTATGAAACCACCTCTCCATGACTAGGTTTTCTCATTCACCTCCAGAATAATGGCATGGTTGGGAAGCTCTTTATGTGTCTCCCTTTGTCTGATATCTAATCTTGATTGTGCTATAAATAAGCAGTGCAGGCAGTAGAAATACAATGTCATGATTTAAAGGCGAAATGGGACAGATTTCTCTAACACATGACTTGTATGGCTTCACTGTAAGACATACTGCAGTTAATTGTATGAATACAAAAATGTGTCTATAATAGATTCTCACCAAGAAGTTACACTTCCTGAGTAGAATATTTAATTCCCTCTCACAAACACACCCTTGGCTCAAAGCTCACGCAGTTTTTTTTTATAACTATTCAGTGAAATTCTGAACTGTTTAAGGCAATCTGTCCACCGCAATGTAAAATATTTAGCTGCGACATGTTTCTATAGGCTAGCCTATGTCAGCATTCTAATTATTTCTTTTACTACTTTTAGGCATAACTACAGTATATACTTCGCGTATAAGCCGAGGCCCCTAATTTTACCACAAAAACTGGGAAACCTATTGACTCGAGTGTAAGCCGAGGGTGGGAAATGCATTGGTCACAGCCGGCCAGTGTATATAGCCTGCCAAGCCGCGCTCGCCATGTATATAGCCGGCCAGCCCGGTCCCAGTGATATAGCCTGCCAGCCTCGGTCCCAGTGATATATCCCCTCCGCCGCGGTCCCAGTGTATATGCCTGCCAGCTGGGCGGGCCCAGTGTATATAGCCTGTCCAAGCCGTCGGTCCCAGTTAGATAGCCTGCCATCTCCTGCCCCAGTGTATATAGCCTGCCCAGCCACCCGGCCCCAGTGATATAGCCTGCAGCCTCTTCCCCTTCCCCTCCGTATGCAGCCAGCCTCCCGCCCCGTCGTGCCCAGTTGATTAAAAGCAAAAAATCCTTCACCTTTCCGGCGTCCCCCGCATGGTCTTCAAACGATCCATCCCATCAGCGGCAGGTGTGTGTGCCGCCAGTTATGACGTCACAGTCAAGGTGGAAGGTGATTTTGATTTATTTATTTATTTTTTTGACTCGAGGATAAGTCGTAGTTTGGTTTTTCAGCATGTGGTGAGTCCTGGGGGAGGAGTAGCTGTTGCCTGTGTGTGCCTGTGGATTCTTTCCTCACTCCACATAATCTCCCCTTCCTTTCCCTGCCTGTTCACCTGCACAAGACATTGAATTGGGAGGGGTGAGGGAACTGCATGACCTGTGGGAGAGAGTAGACTGACATTGCTCAGCTGCCCCCTTCCCGGGGGACGATACCACATGGCTCCTCGCAGGGATCCCCAGGTAAGTGAATTAAATTGTAATAAACCACTGTTTCATTGCTAATGATTCCAACAAAGAATGCCTGTCAAAGGCATTTCCAAATCAGCATAGTATAGAACTATTGGAACCTGTCACAGCTGTAAAAAGGACATTTCATAGTGACCAGGTTCGCTTTCAGTCAAGCGGATTTAACTACAGTGGGTAGTCAATATATATATGATGCTGCACATTGTACAGTATGATGTGTATATATCCTATATGTGATATATATGCTGTAAATGTGTATATCTGTATATGTGTGTGTATATATGATGTTATATGCTTTATATGTGGTGCGTATGTTAAGAATGTATACATGTTTGTTTAATGCGTGAAGAAACTGGATGTGTATGTAATATACCATATATTCCGTCCGGCGTATAAAGAACGACCTGGTGTATAAGACACCCCCTACTTTTCCTGTTTTAAATATAGATTTTAAGATATAAATTTGCCGTATATACTACCCTTTTTCCAAACGTCCTACATTCACTAATTAGGGGACAGTGCCAAAAGATGTGTGGTACATTCGCTTTCTCTCCTCCAGATCTTCTCCAGGTTGTTCAGGTTTTGAGGCTGTCACTGAGCAACATTGAGTGTCAGCAACCTCCACATATTTTTGATTGGGTTAAGGTCTGGAGACTGGTTACACCACTCCAGACAGTAGACAGTCCTTAGTTGCCCTGGCTGTGTGTTTTGGGTCATTGTCGTGCTGAAAGAGCTACATTTCCACAAACCAATCACGTTCATGTACAGGTAGTAAAATCTGTTAGTAAATCTGCCCCATTGTTTAGAAAAAACACACTTTGTACATAATGCAAGAAAAATATGTGATATGATAGGTCAGTGATGGCGAACCTTTTAGAGGGGCTCTCAAGTGCCCAAACTTCAACCAAAAAAAGCCAAAACTTAGTTTATTGCAAAGTGCTCAGCGCCAGCAATTTATTTAGCAGTACATGTATTCTTCCTTTGTCCATGACAACTTTTCAATCCCTTCAGCCTACCAAGGAACAACCAACCCGGGAAAGGAACGATGGGAAAATCTCTATCATTGTAGGAAGGTTCTTGCATGAAGATTCTAGGATTCTATCAGTGGAACTTCATTCTGGGGTGATGGCCTGGGTGCCCACAGAAAGGGCTTCAGATATTGCCGCCTCTGGCACCCGTTGCCAATAGGTTCGCCACCCCTGTTGATTAGTGTGAATATGTTTGATTGTTTTTTGTGCATCTCTCATTTTTGAGGATGTTATGAGGCTTTGAAACCGATTCATTTCACTGTTGAGAGGACCTAAATTATAGTTAAAAACTCCATGAATTATATCATTTTTGAAAACTAACACTCCAACCTGCCATTGAGTAAAACACAACTTTGGTTGGAATTGTTGTTCCTTAAATTGTTTCACAGGGTTTTTTTAAAAACAAAACCATTGCCCATTTTTGGCAATTTGGCAGTTTTTCAAAAAATGTACACATTTTTCAAGTGGATTAAATAATAATACCAAAAAGATCCCAAGTTTTGATACCCAATTTCTCCCAGTATTAGCAATGCCCATATGTGGTGGGGTAACCTGCGTGAGGGCACACGCCCATGGCATTTAAAGGGAAGGTGATGACAATTCAGACAGATTTGCATTGTAAACTTTGTAAAAGGCCAATAATCTTATTTTTTAAAATTTTGGCTATTTTGTTTTGAAAGATTTAATATTGCACTTTACAACAATACTTCAATTTTATTGGGTCTTAGCTTACTGATGATGTTTTAGTTCACACTACTGGAGGAAAAGAAGAAAATGTTTGGCCACGGTTTATGTGGGTCAGTTTACTTACTTATAAAAAGATTTATGATCTCTTTATTCTATAGACCATTATAGGCGATTGTTCATTTATAAAGTAACATCGCACATAATCCGATCCACTTCACAAGTCCCTTTACTGCCACGGTCATGTGTGAATTCCGATTCACGGGTGTTGCGAGAGGGGTCTGTGAATATACCAGATGACACCCGAGATTCTGGTGCCGGCTCTGAAGCCCGTGCAAGAAATCTGGCGGTTTAAAAAAGTAGTGTTATAATGGCGGTGAGTCCCCTCTTGGCTTGTGGACATGGTTCGGGGCTTTTGTCACGATACATTTCCTCCCCAAAGACACCGACTACCCCAGCTGTGACCCACCGGGGTAAAGCGTCTCTCCGGATTCTCTTTTAGTATCAGGCTGCAAATGAACAGTGCGTATAAGTGTATGTATATACGTTTGTATTGATATGCCCTATTCTATAATGGCTTTGTCACAAGGTTGCTCTGCTACCATTGTCTGGGAGTTTCGTAGGCGCCCCTGTACCCCGGGTTGAGGTAACCCCTTCAGGGCGTCAGCTGCGGGGGTTAACTCACTCGCCACACTCCAGCGAGGTGGCTCTTGTGTGCTCCGAACGCACCTTCACCCAACCCCCTAGTGCATGCACTGCCGCCTTTGTGAAATTTAAAGGACCACAACGGGCCGCTATTTGGTGTGGGTGGGTCGCGCTTCTGATATGGCCTGCCTCTTACTTTGCTTCCCTGCGGATCTTTGTGCCCGTGTTTGCCCTGCCTGAGGAAAAAGCTTTGTGGGCTGTCGTGGGCCACATAGCGTTTGCTGGGGGGGGGCATTGTGTGGGCCCACATAGCGTCTGGGGGGGGGCCTAGTGTGGCACCATAGCGTACTCTGGGGGGGCTTGTTTGGCACATTAGCGTACGGGGGGGGCTGTGTGGCACATAGGCGGTTACTGGGGGCTGTATGTGGAGCACCCATAGCGTACTGGGGGGGCTTTATGGGCCACAGCTAAGGTGGGAGGTTGGGTCACCATAAGCGTACTGGGGGGCTGTGTGGGCACATAGCGTACTGGGGGGCTTGTGTGGCACATAACGTACTGGGGCGGGCTTGTGGGGCACATCAGCGTAACTGGGGGGCTGTGTGGGCACATTTTCTTACTGGGAGGGGGGTTGTTGTGGCACATTACTTAACTGGGAGGGGGGTTGTGGGGCACAAATTACTACTTAGGGGGGAGGCTGTTGGGAAACATTACTTACTGGGGGGCTGTGTGGGAAGACATTTTTTGGGGCGTGTTCACACGTGGCAACTAGGTTTGTGACCTCACTTGCATTTCCAGTAATACACATGTGATCGGTTAACAAGCCCATGGTGTTTTAAATCAAGACAAAATGTTGAACACAGCTTACAGTATTTGGCGGGGTTGTTTAGGGCAGCAGCATTAAACACTGCCAGGAACCAGGATTTAGGGGACATGAGGAAACATACGATGTGGTGATGCTGGCCTCGGCCTAATGGAGAGAAGATGAGGACAATCACCTGCAGTCATTGTAGGGAACAGTAGGAGGATTTTTTCATGTGGTTATTCTTAGCTGTAGTATATACAGTTCAGTAAAGTTATATTGCTCAACCACATTGAGTGGGTTATGTACAGGAGGGGCACTACTGTAAGGAGTGCTATATATTATTGGGGTCCAGGTTTCCCGGATCTTTTACCACCCTAGCAAACACCCCTGGATCTCTGTAAAATTTACTACAAGTACCGTATTTCCGGGGACTATAAGACAACGCACTTAAAAAAGGGCCTGGATTTCCTTTGGAAATCAAAGTGCACCTTATAGTCCGGGTTCGCCCTATGTAGTGGCACAGGCAGCGGACCTAACTTACATAGGTCCCGCGCACCGGAGATCTGCTGTCTCTGGTTTAGCGGGGGCCCTATGTAAGTATGGGTCCCCCTGCCCTCCTCCCCACCTTCCCCACTCACCTTTCCCCGCGTCGCCGCGTCTCTTCTCGGCGTTCGCGCTCCCCTCGGTCTCCGCTCGCCCCCGACCCTCCGCCACGCCCCGACCCTGCGCCTTATAGTCCGGTTGCGCCCTTATATATGGGAATTATTACTATTATAAGGCGCATCGGACTAATGCGGCCTATATTCCCGGTGCGCCTAATGGCCCAAAGAAAATACATGGGGTACATAGAATCAGGGTTTTGAAAAAGCAATGTTTGTAGCTAGGTTCATTAGTCCATTGTCAGAAGGTTTTCTATTTCTGGTTTTTGGCAGCAGCGTTGTAAATGAACATCCAGCAGCTGCCCACCTTTATTTAAATTCTCAGCTAAAACATTAGAAAACTCATGAACAGAAAGGTTCAATTACCAAAACTAATTAGCAAGGCTACCTCTTAGTTTCACATCTTACAAACTTGCCCGCTAATTAAGAAACCTGGTTGTTGTTTGATTGATTTTATATGTTTGTTAGGATAACTTGGGTCTTGTTCTTACCATGGAGTTTGTTGTGATTTTTGCGTGCTGCGATTTTACATGAATTTTTTTTTTTTTTTTAACTGTCAACCCAATCGAAGGTCGAAATTTCATATGTGTTCAGATTTCTGAAATCTGTTGTATAAAGGACGCCTGTCACAGGGTCTTAGTAACTAATTTGTCTCCACTAACTTTGGAGCAGGCTCACAAAGGATTCCCATCTCCGCCTTTATCTAGTCCAATTCATTAACATTAACATTCAAAATCATATCCTTTTCTTATTATGTAATGGAGGTCTAGCACCATGGAGAGAGAGTGAGTGATGTCACCCCTGGGGGTGGCAACAATAGCACCAGGAGGTCATTTATAACAGGCTGTCAGTCAGCATGGGGGTGTGCTGGTGCTAAGCTGGAACAGCCTGAATTGATAATGATTTCATGATAGATTTGGACCCCTCTCAGTCATTTGCATCAGTGTAATACCTGATTGTCTAAAATTTTCCGGGGCATTTGGAGGGACATGAAGGGATAAGGGGAATTGATTTTTAATGGCAGTTGATGAAACTATAATTTTAGTTTGGTAATCTTACTCTGATCCTAGGGTTCTCTGTAAATAAAATAAAAAGTGGCCCATATTCATAACAATGTGAGTGCAAAAACTTTCATTAGCAATTTATGGTAAAAATTATTATTATTATTTTCAAAATAGAAAACTATATTGGGGAATAATTTAACACCTGGTAAAATTGACATGATAATTAATATACAGGCAGTTTTTCCTGACTTAAGTACACCGACTTACAATGACCCATTAGGTTACAGGACAAAGAGCTTGTCGCTTCCACTGTGACCACTGTTTTGAATGTTGAAACTCTCCTGGATTGCTTTACCTTTGAGACTGAGGCAAAATGATAAGCTGGAAGGTCGTTGTAAATTAAGTTTTTTATTGATAACTGTGCCTTTCTATACACAGCCAAAAAAGATGATTGTGGAAAGGCAAGTCCAATTATCTAAGGCAAAAACCTTCCGCCTTTTGCCTGAAGATGATTTATGAGGGCTGAGGATCTTACCAGGCTGTATCTCAGGCTGGGAAGATCCAGCAGCATGACATTGGGTTGCAATTTAAAGCGTCAAAAGGCTTTCTTCCACTTTTTTTTTTTTGTGCCAAAAATATTTTGGGCCAGATAACTTTGGAGTTAGTGCTCAGAAATATACATATAAATAATTACTTCGAACTTGTGCAAATGACCATGATCAGTCACCCAACTTTTAATTTGTTTTTTGTAATTAGGTTACTAGGCAAACCAACTGGCAGGGCAAAAAAAAGTAATCTAGAACCAATTGTTTTTTTTTTCCAGATGTAAAAAACAAAAAAGCAAATGGAATACAATACGGATTTAAACACAGATACAACCCATCCACATTTATTGTGGATGCGCATAAGCACACTCTGTCTGACATAACACCATTTTGTGTCTTGTCAATTCTTAATTTAATCAATTTTAAACTGTATTATATGCTTTTTAATTATGTGATAATTGTGATGTATAGAGAATCACTGATAAGATACATCTATATATACTCATAGCTTCTTTATAACCATATGCTCTTTGGGGTCTTAGTGAAGTTCTTTATCACCTATATACTTGCCCTTCTGTCACTCACTCAGCCATGCAATGGTATTTATCTGTTAAATTACCTTGGTATTGCATGGGTCTGTTTTCTTTCAATAACATTTGACCCTTCCTCTGTTCCTTACTGATTTAATGTTTTCATCACGCCCTCATACTAGTATTTTTTTTTCTCTCGTTTGAAAAATGCCCCACAGATTTTAAGTCCCTTTTTTTACAAGATAAGTTGGGTTTGGTCGCTTGTCCCCCTACGGGTACATTCGTAGTAGTATATAATGCTTGGCATTCCTTGATTGATTGTTTGTCATATCAATCAATATTCTGAAGAATTATGATATATTCTGTTCTGAACCAATTTGGTGCTTCATTTACACGTTGCACACACTTTGTCCTGTATTTCTCCTTTCTTTGCTGCAACTCAACTCCGAACCCACCTTCATTTTAACCACTTCACATAGGGAAAAACCCTGAAAACCTTATCAAGATTTAATGTAATCCGGTCTTCTCCCCCACCCACAATCCTGAAACATGAAACAAGTGGGTACTCTGCTCCCTTGCGGCTTTGTCTTATGACGGCTTCACAAAAACTTTTCACTCTGCTCCAGCCCTGATAAAGGCAGGGAGGAGTGGGTAGGCATACTACTCTTCTCTCTCTTCCCGCTTTGCACTTTTCACTTCTTTCCTCCTGTACCCTTTTTCACATTCATCCCATCCCTTCACTCATCTTGATACAGTCTTTTCCCCAGCAGTCACTTCTCAACCATCTTAAACCTTCTCCCTCTCTTCAGGTTGTGTTCACTCTGTCTTTCAAGGGTTCTGTTGGTTGCCCCTTTACTAAAGAAACCCTCTGTCCAGTGCTAATAACTATCGACCATCTCTTAATCTCCCTTTAAACTCCTGGAACAATCTGGTCTATTCTCTACTGACTCCTGTTATCTCTAAACTAATCTCCACTAATTCTAACCATCTCCAGAATCCACCATTTCTATTTATTGAACCTCTAAAATGCAAATTGTTGCTCTGATTCACTCTCAGGATGGGATACTAATTTCAGTCTCCCACCACTAACACTTTCTCATCCATTTCTAAATGCAGCAAGCCGGCTTGTCTTTTCAGACCAAACGCTACACGGGATGCCTCCAGTTTTGATGCCAGTCCCAATGCACTGGTGCCTTCTCCTTCCAAATACCATTTTAAGATGTCACCCTCATCCACACAAGCTTTGTGCATAATGCTGCCTTTTCCTCTCATCTCCAGTCCATTGGCCCAACCCCAACTCTTTTTTTTTTTTTTTTTTTCCAACTTATTATTTTTGTAAATTGTAACAAATTAAAAAACATTGTACGACTCAGTATTATAATCAATCCATTTTCCCATAGAACATTTAAGAATATTGCATAGTGCTAATCATGACAGTCCTTATTCCTATAAGATGCCAGGTGTATAAGTTCGCTTCTTCCTGTGTATCTTCAGTTTTTTAAATCATTAATAAGGCATTAGACCGCGACGATTGTATGCCATCTATAAAAGTAAGTATCATGGGTCAGGATGAAAGAGAAGTAGAAAAACCTCAAATAAGAATAGTTTTTATTGAAAGAAGGAAGTAACAATTTATAATGACAATCTCTGGTTCTATGGATTTTAAAAGGCATTCCTCTTTGCATGCCAAGGGATTAGAGGTGTGAGTTCATATTCCATTGTTAAAAAAAAAAAATTTAATTGAATAACAAAAAAACATAATAAATAATTGCATATGCTAGCTTGGTATGTTTGGCAGGTTTATTTTTCCCTTTCTGTCCTCACACCTCCAAAACTTCGCGTGGAAAATTTGTTGGCTGTGTTTTTTTTTATACAACAGGTAGGGCCAGGCATACGGATAAACCCTGCGCCCAGGCCCTCAACCAGATGACATCAACCGGATCATGTCCAGGCAAAACTCTCCCCCTTGACGTTCTTTGGTTTATTTGTGTGCAAACGCATCTCCAGAACCACTATTCTGCTGCGATGGATAGTTTGTGTTATCATCAGCAGCGATATGTTTGTTGTGCATGTAATGTCATTATTGACATGTAATGCCTTTAGGATATCCTCTGTTAGCCTTGTGCAGATATAGGAGTCCCTACATGGAGCCATATTGCACACACACAGAACAAGTAATAAACAGGGGTGACAGATTGGGACTGTCCAATTTCTTCATATTTCAATATTAAATAATGTATGAAAAACCTTCCATGACTAGTGTTTTCTCATTCACCTCCAGATAATGGCATGGTTGGGAAGCTCTTAATGTGTCTCCCTTTTGTCTGAATATCTAATCTTGATTGTGGCTTAGAAATAAGTCAGTGCAGGGCAGGTAGAAATACAATGTCATGATATTTTAACAGGCGAGGATGAGAAGAAAATGGGACAGATTCTCTAACACATGACTTGTTATGGCTCATCTGTAAGACATACTGGCAGTTAATGTAGAATACAAAAATGTGTCTGATAATAGATTCTCACCAAGAAGTTACACTTCCTGATGTAGAATATTTAATTCCCTCTCACAAACACACCTTGGCTCAAAGGCTCAGCAGTTATTTACAGTTTTTTATAACTATTCACGATGAAATTCTGAACTGGTTTAAGGCAATCTGTCACCAGGCAATGTAAAATATTATGCTGCGACAGGTTTCTATAGCTATGGCCTATGTCAGCATTCTAAATTATTTCTTTTACTATTTACATAACTACAGTATATACTCGCGCATTAATAAGCCGAGGCCCCTAATTTTACCACAAAAACCTGGGGAAAAACCTATATTGACTCGGTATTATAAGCGGGGTGGGAAAATGCATGTTGGTCAACAGCCGCCCCCAGTCAGTGTATATAGGCCTGCCAGCCCGCGGTCGCCATGTATATAGCCGGGCCAGCCCGGGTCCCAGGTGATATAGCCTGCCAGCCGGCCGGGTCCCAGTGTATATAGTCCCTTCCGCCGCGGTCCCAGTGTATATGCCTGCACAGCTGCGGCGGGTAACCAGTGTATTAGATGCTCCAGCCGTCGGCCGGAAGTGCACTCCTCCCAGTGTATATAGCCTGCCCATCTCCCCGGCCCCAGTGATATAGCCTGGCGCACCGCCCCCATTATATGCTTGCCACCATTCCTCCGTATGCAGCCAGCCTCCCGCCCCGTCGTGCAGGCCAAGTTGATTTGATAAAACAAAAAAATCCTTCACCTTTCCCGGGTCCCCCGCAGGTTCTCAGAACGATCCATCCCATCAGCGGCAGGTGTTGTGTGCCGCCAGTTATGACGTCACAGTCAATGGTGGAAGGTTGATTTTGATTTATTTATTTATTTTTTGACCGAGGATACAGTCGTAGTTGGTTTGGTTTTTTTCAGCATGTGGTGAGTCCTGGGGGAGTAGGGAAGAGTAGTAGCTGTTGCCTGTGTGTGCCTGTGGATTCTTTTCTCTCACTCCACATAATCTCCCCTTCCTTTCCTGCTGTTCACTGCACAAGACCATTGAATTGGGAGGGGAGGGAACTGCATGACTGTGGGAGAGGAGTAGACTGACATGGCTGGCAGCTGCCCCCTCCCGGGAGGACAACCACATGGCTCCTCGCAGGGAGTCCCAGGTAAGTGAATTAAATTGTAATAAAACCACACTGTTTCATTGGCTACTGATTCCAACAAAGAATTGCTTGTCAAAGGCATTTCCAAATCAGATAGTATAGACTATTGGAACCTGTCACAGCTATAAAAGGAAACATGTAGTGGGGGACCAGGTTCCTTTTCGTCAGGGATTATAACTACATGGGTAGCATATATATATATGTGCTGCACATTGTACAGTATGATGTTGTATATATCATATATGTGATATATATGCTTAATGTAAATGTGTTATATACTGTATAGTGATGTGTGTTATATATGATGTTATATGCTTTATATGTGTGGCGTTATGTTTAAGAATGTATAACATGTTTGTTTAATGCGTGAAGAAAACTGGATGTGTATGTAATATACCATATATTCGTCCGGCGTATAAGAGGAACCGCCGGTGTATAAGACACCCCCTACTTTCCTGTTTTAAATATAGATTTTAAGATATAATTTGCCGTTTATATAGGACTACCCTTTTCCAACGGCATTACAAAACCACCGGTTTAATATTTTTTTGTTTAAGTAAAAAATATAAAAAAAAAACAGATATTTGAATTGTAACATGGTCCTTTTTTTAAATGTAAATTCTTGTATGACATTGGCCAGGTGATTTATGCCAGGGGAAGGGGGAAAAACTGTTGCTCATTAAAACATAAGGCATACAAACAACAACATTTACCATTTTACCAGCAACAGCCCCAGTAGTATACCAGCACAGCCCCCAGTAAGTAGTATAAAAAACAGCCCACAACCCCCCAGTAGTATACAGGGCAATTGCCCCCCAGTAGTATACAGCACAGCCCCCAGTAGTATACCAGCACAGCCCCCAGTACGTATACAGCACTGCCCCCAGTAGTATACGCACTGGCCCCCAGTAAGTATTAACAGCACAAGCCCCAGTATTATACACACAGCCCCCAGTATTATAGTATATACAGCCACAAAGGCCCCCAAGTAGTTACAGGCAAGCCCCCAGTAGTATACAGCACTGCCCCCAGTAGGTTAGTGTATACAGGCACTTTGCCCCCAGTAGTAGACAGGCACAGCCCACGCAAAAAGTAGATACCTGCCAAGGCCCCCCCCCCAAAGGTAGTATACAAGGCACAGGCCCCCAGTAGTAGTTAGATACAGCACTTTCCCCCAGTAGTATACAGCCAAAAGCCCCCAGTAAGTTACCCAGTTGAGTAGACAACACAAAGCCCCCAGTAAGTAATGACAACAACAGCCCCAAGAGTAGTTAACAGGCACAAGCCCCCAGTACAGAAAGTAGTATTACAGCACACGGCCCCCCCAGTAGTATTAACAGCACACTGCCCCCCAGTAGTAGTTATACAGCAAAATGGCCCCCCAGTAAGTAAAGTAATTACAGCACTTGCCCCCCCAGTAGTATACAGCACTTGGGGGGGGGACCGTGGCAAACACACGGAAGGATGGAAAAGAAAACAGCTAAGTTAAAAAAAAAAAAAACAAAAAAAAAAAAAAAAATTATGAACACCCCAGATGTATCCCCCCGATACCGATGGGTCCGCGGCCGTCTTCTTTCTTTCTGCCGGGGCAGCCGGCCATTGAATCTTTCCCCGGCAGGGCGCCTAGTATTGAACGGCGCCGGACTGCTGACGTCACCATACTAGGCGCCGACACGGGGAAAAGGGAAGAGGGAAAAAGAAGGAAAATTTTTTTTTTTGAAAGGGAAAGAACACCATGGCGGAGGGCCCAAGCAGGGTCCAGCAGAAGAAAGAAGGACGGCGCGGGAGAAGACTGAACGACAGCCACCAGGGGCGCGGACATCGGGGGGCCAAACGGCTGGGTGAGTATTATTTTTCCACAATGTCTTTTGAGGGCTGCCCGGCAGCTTTTTGCCATCGCTGTGCAAAAAACACCGCGATCGGTTTTCTGCAATAGTGCAGCAAAGACTTACCGGCTATGGGAGAGGGCTCAGCCCGTGAGAGCCCTCTCCATGCCGCGTTTATAAGACGATTACCGGCGTATAAGACGACCCCAGGGGAAGAAACCCAGAGATTTTTGTCTGTCTTCAAAAGTTCGTCTTTATACGCCGGTGAGGTTTATGGTATATAACGGGTAGTTTACGGAGGTATTTAAATTTGTGTGTTATTTTTTTTTATTATCTAATTGTAATATGTATATTTTTAAAACGGGAAGGGTGGGGCCCTATTCAGGAAAGTCTGGCTATGGGGCCTTTCTCTTCTAGTTTATCGCCCAGTTCAGTTTGCTTTTTTTTTAATACCATGAAAAACATACGATACCAAGTTTTACAGTTTTGTAAAAAACTTGAAAAAAGTTTTGTTTACTTAAGAAAAGATGAAAGCTAATCTAATTTTTTTAAAGTTTAAGTTAGTGCACAAAGGTTGAAATCAATTTTTAAATGTAGGTTACCATATGGGTTGGGGGGCAAAAATCTGGGCCTTGGTTCTTCCTTGTAAAGCAGTGCTTTTACTACTCTTTTTTTTCCTTCCCGTAATTGGCATATTCTGGCACCCCTGGAACTGAAGCTGTTAAATGGGTTTTCCACGAATGAAAAAGGTAGGCCTATCCATGGGGATGGGATAGGGCTCCCCTCCCTAAAACATGCTGATCAGTGGGGGGACTGGTGCTGAGACGTTTCATCAGAACAAATGGGAGTAGACAGCGCAAAAAAATTTGTTGCTGAAAAAACCTTGTTTATACTCAAGTATATATACGGGTAGATGTCTTTTAAATTGGAATTCAATTGATTCATGTATTATTGGTTGAAGGACTTACACTATGAAAATCATTACTAAAATAAAGAAAAAAATAAACTATTTTTGTGGTGCCATCATTGTTCTTATGATTGGGGATTTAATTGGTGATTGAGAATCTACATAAAGGCAGCACGATCTTAGGAGTGTGCAGTTTATTTTGGGGGACGACAACATTCTACACGTATTTGGTGGCAGATGGAATCAACTAATGTCAAAGCTTCAGATGAGGAGAAGAAGAATTATTTTTTTTTCCCCCCTATTAGTTATTACGTGCTTTTGGTGTTACATTGTACTCTGATGGAATATACCTGGCCTTTCTGTGTATACTTAGTGATTTCCTCAATCTGTAAGACGGTTCCTTCTTTTAATGTTAGCCTTGGAAAAAATAACCTGTAAACCTTTCAGTTTATTTTGTTTCATTCAGTCCCTGGGGTTTCATTGTTTTCCCTCCTGCGGGGGCTTTTTTGTTCGTTACAAACTTTCCTGCAGACTATTTCCATTCCTGTTGTTTTATTTGTTTCCCATTTGTAGTTTTGCTTGGACAAGAGTGTCTAGTTGAAAGTTTTCAATTGGTATTTCCCTATTTTCCAGGAACATAAATTATTTTTTTTAAAACAAAATGTATATCTCTGTTCACATTTAATTATTTGTGTGAACATTGACTTGCTTTCAAAACATATCCACTTTAATAGACGAGTAAACTGGAAAATACCACTTCTCTTGGGAAAAAGTCGGATGTGCCCAAAAAACGATTTTATTTTTTGTTGGCCCATGTCCAAGGGATAATGAGTACACCCTAATGTCCAAACTTTGCGCCCACCCACTTGAACCAAAAACCGGTTGTATTTAATTGAACGTTTACATGTTCTCCTCTTGGCAAGGTTGTGGATTCTTCTATAGTTTTGAATCAAAAAGTACAATCAGGGAAAATGGTGACAAAAAACTTGAGACGAGGAAGTCATTATGTTCCCCACCAAGGTTTTTCCAAACAGAAACTGGGGTTGTGCAAAAAAGGAAAATTCTCCCCTAAATGGACACATTTAAAGGGCTGTCCACTTTCAGCAAAAATTTGATATTGTTTTGTGGTGAAGGAAAAGTTATCCAATCTTTCAATATACATTCAGTATCAATTTGTTTGTTTTTTTTCTCGATCTCTGCTTGCTGTCCTGCTAAAAACTTGTACACCTGGCATAATCCGTTTCACCAGGGCCGTTTTTCGATCCACTGGAAAAAATAAGCCCACGAGCTTTTATAGGCAGGACAGCAAGCAAAGAACTAGAATAACCGTGAGAAATTTGATAGGAAAGAAATGGATACAAAAAAATATCACTGGAACAAAAAAAAAAAATGGATGATAACTTTTCTTACCACAAACCATATCAAATATTTCCTTGAAAGTTGGGACAAAAACCCCTTTTTTAAGCATGTCTGCAAACAAGTGTTTATTCAAGGCAAATTAAATCAAACCATGTCTGACACTGTACATCCACTTATCAGTGTTGTTCCACTATTTTTTGCCACTTCCCCCAATTTTTCTTTCTATATCATTGAGTGGTCGGTGAGTTATGTCCCAGAAAAAATTTGGTGGGGGTCCTGATAGGGTTTATGGTTTTATCTATATGGTTGTTTAATCCCCCGGAAGGGGAAGAGCTGTTGTGAAACCATAGAAAGATGCAGAAAGTGTTAGGCATATTTCAGGCTGTAGTAGATCTTTGCAATCATACTTTTTATATTAAGCTGAAATTAGGGCAATCAGTGGGGGAGTCCTCTAGAAATGTAGTAGGATTGGTAGGAGCAGCCTGAAAGGGACCCAAGGGCGTTCAGTACAACAAGCAATTTTAAAAACGTGTTTTCCATTATTACTACCACCATGTATAACTAATTTTATGTATATATGTGTGTGTTTGTTGCGCGGGTGTTTTGTGTGTAACAATAACATACCCGTATTTTTTTGTTTTTTGGGACTAAATAGGACGCACCCCAGATTTTAGGCTTCCAAAATATAAAGGAAAATTATATTGTACACCAATTAAAAATATCCCTTGTGGTTCAGAAAACTCTAAAGACAGCACAACCACAGGGACATACATTATTAGAAGACAGCTCTACATCATCCATAGTTACAGACTCAGTCTGCATAATCCATCCAGATACACAACTCGCTCTACAACATCCCCATTCCAGCTACACGCTCAGCTCTGCATCATCCCGGTCCAGACACACGGATCGGCCTCAATCCGTCCCAGATACAAACGGAAGCTCTGTAATCATCCGTCCAGAGATACAACACGCAGACTCCGCGATCATGCCGTCCAGATAACCACAACACCGGCCAGCTCTGCATCATCCGTTCCAGATACACACGCAGCTCTGCTCATCCGTTCCGGATACACACGCAGCTCTGCATATCCGTCCAGATACACACGCAGCTCTGCATCCATCCGTCCAGGATTACACACGCAAGCTTTCGGCATTCATCCGTCCAGATACACACGCAGCTCTGCATTCACATACCGTTCACCAGATACACCAACGCAGCTCTGCTCATCCGTTCCCAGGATGACAACACGCAGCGCTGCATTCAATCGTCCAGATACACACCCAGCTCTGCATAATCCCGTCCAGATACAACACGCAGCTCTGCATCCATTCGTCTCAGAGATGGGGGAGAAGAAAAGAATAGAAGAGGAAAGAGGGAAGGGACCAAAAAATGGGGATAGAACAAACAGGGAGACCAAAAACCCCCGGAGGACCCCACAAAAGGACAACCACGCCAGGCGAAAAAAAAAAAGAAATTCATCTATCATTGTAGGAAGGTTCTGCAGGAAGATTCTAGGAGTTCTATCTAGTGAACTTCATTCTGGGGTGATGGCCTGGGTGCCCACAGAAAGGGCTCAGAGTGCCGCCTCTGGCACCCGTGCCATAGGTTCGCCACCCCTGTGATAGGTGATATGTTTGAAGTGTTTTTTGTGCATCCTCTCATTTTTGTAGGATGTTATGAGGCTTTGAACCGATTTCAGTTCACTTTGAGAGACCTAAATTATAGTAAAACTCCATGAATTATATCATTTTTAGAAACTACACCTCTCAATGCATGTAAAACAACTTTGTTGGAATTTTGTTTACCCTTTAATTGTTTTACAGGGTTTAAAACAAAACCAGTTGCAATTTTGAAACACACTTTGTACATAATGCAAGAAAAATATGTGATATGATAGGTGATATGTTTGAAGTGTTTTTTGTGCATTCTCTCATTTTTGTAGGATGTTATGAGGCTTTGAACCGATTTCAGTTCACTTTGAGAGACCTAAATTATAGTAAAACTCCATGAATTATATCATTTTTAGAAACTACACCTCTCAATGCATGTAAAACAACTTTGTTGGAATTTTGTTTACCCTTTAATTGTTTTACAGGGTTTAAAACAAAACCAGTTGCAATTTTGCAATTTGCAGTTTTTCATAAAATGTACACATTTTCAGTGGATAAAATACCAAAAAGCTCCACAAAGTTTGATACCCAATTTCTCCCAAGTATTACAATGCCCCATATGTGGTGGTAACCTGCTGTATGGGCACACGCCATGGCATTTAAAGGGAAGGTGAGACATTCAGAGCAGATTTGCATTGTAACTTTGTAAAGGCCATATAATCTTATTTTTTAAAATTTGGCTTATTTTTTTTGAAAGATTTAGATGCACTTTACAAATACTCAATTTTAGTGGGTCTTTAGTTTACTGATGAGATTTTATTCACTCTGGAGGAAAAGAAAATGTTTAGCACTTTTATGGGGGGCAGTTTACCTTACTATAAAAATGATATTATGTTTATTCTATAGACCATTATAGTGATATGTCATTTATAAAGTACATCGCACATATCCGATCCACTTCACAAGTCCCTTACATGCCACGGTCATGTGTGAATTTCCGATCACGGGTGTTGCAGGAGGGTGTCTGTGAATATACAGATGACACCCGTAGCTTCTGGTGCCGGCTTCTGAAGCCCGTGCAAGAATCTGGGCGTAAAAGTATGTTATAATGCGGTGAGTCCCTGCTGCTTGTGACATGGTCAGGGCTGTCCGATACATTTTCCCCAAAGGACACACGACTACCCCACTGTGACCCCCGGTAAAGCTCTCTCCGGATTCTCTTTAGTATCAGGCTGCAATGAGCAGCTGTAAAGTGTATGTAATATAGTTTTATTGAGTATCCTATTTCCTATAATGGCTTGTCACAGGTGCTCCTGCTACCCATGTCTGGAGTCGTAGGCGCACCCGTGTATCCCCGGGTTGAGGTACCTCAGGGCGTCAGCTGCGGGGTTACTCACTCGTCCACACTCCAGCGATGGCTCCTGTGCTCCGGAACGCACCTTCCAACCCCCTAGTGCATGCACGCCGCCTTTTGTGAAATTTAAAGGACCAACGGGCCGCTATTTGGTGCTGGTTGGTCGCTGCTCTGATATGGCCTGCCTCTTACTTTGCTCCCTGCTGGATCTTTGTGCCCTGTTGCCTGAGAAAAAGCTTTGTGGGCTGTGTGGGCACATAGCGTGCTGGGGGGGGCTGTGTGGGCACATAGCGTACTGGGGGGGGCTGTGTGGGCACATAGCGTACTGGGGGGCTGTGGTGGGCACATAGCGTACGGGGGGGCGTGTGGGCACTAGCGGTACTGTGGGGGGCTGTGTGGGCACATAGCGTAGGGGGGCGGATGGGCACAGCGTACTGGGGGACTGTGTGGGCACATGCGTACTGGGGGGCTTGTGGGGACATAGGTACTGGGGCTGTGTGGGCACATAACGTACTGGGGGCTGTGTGGGCACATAGCGTACTGGGGGCGTGTGGGACATTTCTACTGGGAGGGGGGTTGTGGGGGCACATTACTTACGGGGGGGGTTGTGTGGGCACATTACTTACTGGGGGGAGGGCTGTGTGGGAACATTACTTACTGGGGGGCTGTGTGGGAGACATTTTTTGGGGCGTGTTCACACGTGGCACTAGGTTTGACCTCACTTGCATTTCCAGTAATACACATGTGATCGGTAACAAGCACCTGGTGTTTAAATACAAGACAAATGTGTGAACACAGACTTACAGTATTTGGCGGGGTTTGTTAGGGGCAGCAGCATGATAACACTGCCAGGGAACCAAGATTTAGGGACAATGAGGAACATAAGATGTGGTGATGCTGGGCCTAATGGGGAAGATAGAGGACAAATCACCTGCAGTCATTGTAGGGAACAGGTAGGGATTTTTCATGTGGTTTCTGTAGCTGTATATACAGTCAGTAAAGTTATTATTGGCTCAACCACATTTGAGTGGGTTATGTACAGGAGGGGGCACTACTGTAAGAGTGCTATATATGTATTGGGGTCAGTTCCCCGGATCTTTTACCACCCTAGCAACACCCCTGGATCTCTGTAAATTATACTAAAGTACCGTATTTTCCGGACTATAAGGCGCACTTAAAAGCCTTGGATTTCCTTGGAAATCCAAAGTGCGCCTTATAGTCCGGTGCGCCCTATGTATGGCACAGGGCAGCGGACCATACTTACATAGGTCCCCGCTACCGGAGATCTGCTGTCTCCGGTAGCGGGGACCTATGTAAGTATGGTCCCCTGCCCTCCTCCACCTTCCCCACTCACCTTCCCCGCGTCGCCGCGTCTCTTCTCGGCGTCGCGTCCCCTCGGGTCTCCGCTCCGCCCCCGGACCTCCGCCACGCCCCCGACCCTGCGCCTTATAGTCCGGTGCGCCTTATATATGGAATTATTACATATATAAGGCGCATCGGACTAATGCGCCTTATATTCCGGTACGCCTAATGGCCCGGAAAATACGGTAACCATAGAATCAGGTTGGAAAGCAATGTTTGTAGCTAGGTTCATTTAGCCATTGTAAGAAGGTTTCTATTTTCAGATTTTTGGCAAGCAGCGTGTAAATGACATCCAGCAGCTGCCCACCTTTTATTTAAATTCTCAGCTAAACATAGAACTCATGAACAGAAGAGGTTCAATTACCAAAAACTAATTAGCAGAGCTACCTCTTAGTTTCACATCTTACAACTTGCCGCTATTAAACCTGTGTTTGTTTGATTGATTTTATGATTTGTTAGGATACACTTGGGCTGGGTTCTTACCATGGAGTTTGTTGTGATTTTGCTGCGAGTTTACAGTGATTTTTTTTTTTTTTTAACTGTCAACCCAATCTAAGCCGAAATTTTCATATGTGTTCAGATTTCTGAATCTGTTTGAAAGGACACCTGTCATCAGGTCTTAGTAACTAATTATGTCTCCACTAACTGTTGGAGCAGCTCACAAGGATTCCATCTCAGCCTTTATCTAGTCAATTCATACATTAATCATTCTAAAATCATCCTTTCTTTATTATGTAAATGAGGCTAGGCACATGGAGAGAGAGTGAGTGATGTCACCCCTGGGGGTGGCCAATAGCACCAGGAGTGTCATTATACAGGCTGTCAGTCAAGCACTGGGGGTGTGGCTGTGCTAAGCTGGACAGCTGAATATGATAATGATTCATGATAGATTGGACCCCTCTCAGTTCATTTGCATACAGTGTAAGTACCTGATTGCTAAAGTTTTCGGGGCATTTGGAGGGACAATGAAGGGATAAGGGGAATTGATTTTTAATGGCAGTTGATGAAACTATATTTAGTTTGGTTAATCTGCCTGATAGGTTCTCTTTAAATAAAAAGTGCCCATATTAACCAATGAGTGCAAAACTTTCAGTTAGCAATTTTATGTAAAAATTATTATTATTATTTTCAAAATAGAAACTTATTGGGGAAATTTAACACCTGGTAAAATGCATGATAAATTATATACAGGCAGTTCCTGACTTAAGTACACCTGACTTACAGATGACCCCTAGTTACAGACAGAGCTGTCTGTCCACTGTGACCACTGGTGAAACTCTCTGGATGCTTTACTTTAGACTGAGGCTGAAATGATAAGCTGTAAGGTGTCTGTAATTAAGTTTTTATTGATAATTCTTGTTCTCATAACAGCAAAAGATGTTGAAAGTCCAATTATCACTGAGGCAAAAACCTTTCCTTTTGCCTGAAGATGATAGAGGGCTGATGGATCTACCAGGCTGGATCTCAGGCTAGGAAGAATCCAGCAGCATGACATAGGGTATTGTTGCAATTAAGGTCAAAGGCTTTCTCCAGCTGTGCCAAAACTATTTTTGGCCAGATAACTTTGGAGTTATGCTTTTAGAATAAATAATAATAAATTACTTTTGACTTGTGCAATGACCATGATCGTCACCACTTTAATGTGTTGTAATTAGGTTACTAGGCAACCAACTGGGCAGGGCAAAAAGTAAATTAGAAACCAATTTGTTTTTTGGAAAACAATACGGATTAAACACAGATATCACACATCCACATTTATTGTGGATGCGCATAAGACACATCTGTCTGAATGAACCCAAATTTTGTGTCTTGTAATTTTTTATTAATTCAATTTAACTGTATTATATGCTTTGAAATTATGTGATAATGTGATGTATAGAGAAATCACTGATAAGATACATCTATATATACTCATATGCTCTTGGGGGCTCTAGTGAAGTTCTTTATCACCTATATACTCTGCCATTCATGTCACTCACAGCCTATGCAATGGTATTTATCTGTTAATTACCTTTGTATTGCATGGGTCTGTTTCTTTCAATAACATTTGACCCTTCTCTGTCCTTACTGATTTAATGTTCATCTACGCCCTTCATACTAGTATTTTTTTCTCTGTTTTGAAAATGCCCCACAGATGTTAAGTCTCCTCGTTTTACAAGCTAAGTTAGGGTCTGGTCTCTTGTCCCCTCTGGGTATACATTTAGTGGTAGTATAGAATGCTTGCATTCCTTGATTGATTGTTTGCATAGCAGATCATATTCTGAAGAATTATGATATATTCTGTTCTGAACAAGTTTGCTTCATTTACACGTTGCATCCTTTGTCCTTATTTCTCCTCTTGCTTGCTGCAGCTCCTAACCCACCTTCATTTTAACACTTCACATAGAAACCCTGAAAACCTTATCAAGATTTAATGTATTCCGTCTTCTCCCCCACCCACAATCCTGAAACATGAAACAAGGATGACTCTGCCTCCCTTGCTGCTTTGTCTTATGACGGCTTACACTTTTCACGGCTCCAGACCTGAAAAAAGGCAGGGAGGAGGGGTAGGCATACTACTCTCTCCGCTTTGCACTTTCACTTTCCTCCTGTACCCCTTTTCACATTCCCATCCCTTCACATCTTGTACAGTCTTTCTCCCCAGCAGTCACTTCTCACATCTTCAACCTCTCCCTCTCTTCAGGTGTCGTTCACTCTTCTTTCAAGGGTTCTGTTGTTGCCCCTTTACTAAAGAAACCCTCTGTCCAGTGCTAATAACTATCGACCAGTCT
Organism: Engystomops pustulosus; assembly: GCA_019512145.1. Classification (NCBI taxonomy): domain Eukaryota; kingdom Metazoa; phylum Chordata; class Amphibia; order Anura; family Leptodactylidae; genus Engystomops; species Engystomops pustulosus. The sequence continues at coordinate 37,522,021 of CM033648.1, read as the reverse complement.
CTAATCTCCCTTTAAACTCCTGGAACATCTGGTCTATTCTCTACTTACCTGTTATCTCTCAACTAACTCACTAATTCTAACATCTCCAGAATCCACCAATTTCTTATTATTGAAACCTCTAAAATGCAAATTGTTGCTCTGATTCACTCTCAGATGGACTAATCAGTCTCCCTTTCACTAAACTTTCTCTAATCCATTCTTAATGCAGCAGCCAGGCTCGTCTTTCAGACCAAACGCTACACGGATGCCTCCAGTTTGTGCCAGTCACTGCACTGGCTGCCCTTCTCCTTCCAAATACAGTTTAAGATAGTCACCCTCATCCACAAAGCTTTGCATAATGCTGCCTTTCCTCTCTCATCTCAGTCCATTGCCCAACCCCAACTCTTTTTTTTTTTCCAACTTATATTTTATTGTAACAAATAAAAAACATTGTACCGACTACAAAGTATATAATCAATCACATTTTCCCATAGACATTTAAGAATATTGCATAGGTGCTAATCATGACAGTCCTTATTCCCTATTAGATTCCAGGTGTATAAGTTCGCTTATCCTGTGTATCTTCAGTGTAAATCATATAAGGCATTAGACGCGACGATGTATGCCATGTATCATAGGGTCAGGATGAAAGAAAAGTAGAAAAACCTCAATAAGAATATTGTATATTGAAGAAGAAGTACAATTTATAATGACAATCTCTGGTCTAGTGGATAAAGGCACTTCACTCTTTGCAATGCCATAGGGATAGAGGTTGTGAGTTCATATTCCATGTTTAAAAAAAAAAAAAAAGTAATTGAATAACAAAACATAATAATAATCGCATATGCTAGCTTGGTATTTTGCAGGTATTTTCCCCTTTCTGCCACCTCCAAACTTGCGTGAAAATTTGTTGGCTGTGTTTATTTCTACAACAGGTAGGGCCAGGCATACAGATAAACCCTGCGCAGGCCCTCACCAGATGCATCACCGATTCATGTCCAAGGCAGACACAACTCTTGACGTTCTTTGTTTATTTGTGTGCAAAGCATCTCCAGAACCACTATTCTGCGATGAATAGTTTAGTGTTATCATCAGACAGCAGATGTGTTGTAGCATGTAATGTATTATGGCATGTAATGGTCCTTCTGGATATCCTCTGTTAGCCTTGTGCAGATATAGGAGTCCTACATGAGCCGTATTGCTACACTACAGGTGTACGAGGTGTGAAGATGTGACTGTCAATTTCTTCATATTTCAATATATAAATGTATGAAACCTCTCCAGGACGTAGGTTTTCTCATTCACCTCCAGAATAATGGCATGGTTGGGAAGCTCTTTAATGTGTCTCCCTTTGGTCTGAATATCTAATCTTGATTGTGGCTTATAAATAAGTCAGTGCAGGCAGTAGAAATACATGCATGATTTAAAGGTGGAAATGGGACAGATTCTCTAACACATGACTTGTAATGCTTCATGTAAGACATACTGCAGTTATTGTAGGAATACAAAAATGTGTCTATAATAGATTACATCACCAAGAAGTTACACTTACCTGAGTAGAATAATTCCCTCACAGATACACACCTTGGCTCAAAGCTCAGCAGTTTTTTAATAACTATTCAGAAATTCTGAACTGTTTAAAGCAAATCTGTCACCAGCAATGTAATATTTAGCTGGCGACAGGTTTCTATAGCCTATGCCTATGTCAGCATTCTGAATTATTTCTTTACTTTACATAACTACAGTATATACTCGCGTATAAGCCGAGGCCCCTAATTTTACCACAAAAACTGGGAAAACCTATTGACTCGAGTATAAGCCGAGGGTGGGAAATGCATTGGTCACAGCCGCCCCAGTGTATATAGCCTGCCAGCCGCGGTCCCAGTGTATATAGCCGGCCAGCCACGGTCCCAGTGTATATAGCCTGCCAGCCGCGGTCCCAGTGTATATAGCCTGCCAGCCGCAGTCCCAGTGTATATAGCCTGCCAGCCGCGGTCCCAGTGTATATAGCCTGCCAGCTGCGGTCCCAGTGTATATAGCCTGCCAGCCGCGGTCCCAGTGTATATAGCCTGCCATCTCCTGCCCCAGTGTATATAGCCTGCCAGCACCCGCCCCAGTGTATATAGCCTGCCAGCCTCTTCCTCCGTATGCAGCCAGCCTCCCGCCCCGTCGTGCAGCCAGTTGATTAAAACCAAAAAATCCCTCACCTTTCCGGCGTCCCCCGCAGGTCTTCAGAACGATCCATCCATCAGCGGCAGGTGTGTGTGCCGCACAGTTATGACGTCACATCAAGGTGGAAAGGTGAGTTTTGATTTATTTATTTATTTTTTTGACTCGAGGATAAGTCGAGTTTGGGTTTTTCAGCATGTGGTGAGTCCTGGGGGAGGGGTTGCCTGTTGCTGTTGCCTGTGTGTGCCTGTGGATTCTTTCTCTACTCCACATAATCTCCCCCTCCTTTCCCTGCCTGCTCACTGCACAAGACAGGAATTTGGGAGGGGTGAGGGAACTGCATGACTGTGGAGGAGAGTAGACTGACAACAGCTGCAGCTGCCCCTTCCCGGGGACTAACCACATGCTCCTCGCAGGGAGCCAGGTAATGTGAATTAAACTTTATATAAACCACTGTTTCATTGGCTAATGATTGCCAACAAAGAATGCTGTCAAAGGCATTTCAAAATCAGCATATTGGAACCTGTCACCTGTGACTATTGGAACCTGTCACCAGCTAAAAAGGACATTTATGGGTGACAGGTTCGCTTTCAGGGATGTAACTACAGTGGTAGCAATATATATATATTATGCTGCACATTGTACAGTATGATGTGTATATATCATATATGTGATATATATGTGTATATACTGTATATGTGTGTGTATATGTGATGTTTATATGCTTTATATGTGTGCGTATGTAAGAATGTATAAATGTGTGTTTATGCGTGAAGAACTGGATGTTTATGTATATAGGTATTTAAATTTGTGTGTATATATAAATGTAATATGTATATTTTTAAGCGGGAAGGGGGGCCCTATTCAGAAGTCTGCTATGGGGCCTTCCTCTTCTAGTTATCGCCCAGTTTGCTTTAAATACCATGAACATTACGATACCAAGTTTACAGTTTTGTAAACTTGGAAAAAGTTTTGCACTTGGAAAAGATTGAAAAGCTAATCTAACTTTTTTTGAAGTTTATTGCACAGGTTGAATATCAATTTTTAAATGTAGGTACATATGGGGGAGGGGCAGAATCTGGCCTTGGTTCTCCTTTTAAGCAGTGCTTTTACTACTCTTTTTTTCCCTCCCGTATTGGCATTTTCTGGCACCCCTGTAACTGAGCTGTTTAAAGGGGTTTTCTCACGAATGAAAGTTAGGCCCTATCCATGGGATAGGGCCTAACTTGCTGATCAGTGGGGGTCTCGGTGCTGAGACGTCAGACGAATGGAGTAGACGGCCGCACAAAAATTGTGCTGAAAAACTCTGTTTATACTCGAGTTTATACGGTAGATGTCTTTAATTGGATTCATGTATTATGGTGAAGACTACACTATGGGAAATCATTACTAAAATAGAAAATAACTATTTTGTGTGTGCCATGTCTTATGATTGGATACATTTGGATTGAGCAGCACTATCTTAGAGTGAGCAGTTTCTATTGGGACAACATGTCTACACGTATGTGGCAGATGAATTCAACTAAATGTCAAAGCTCAGATGAGAATACCCCCTTTAGTTATTACGTTGCTTTTGTGTACATTTGATACTCTGATGGATATCCCTGCCTTTCTGTTTATACTTATTTTTATTCCTCATCTGTTAGGCACCGTCTCTTTTCCTGTAGCCCTGAAATAACCTGTAACCTTTCAGTTTATTTGTTCACTTCAGTCCTGTGGTTTCATTGTTTCCCTCCTGCGGCTTTGTCGTTCAACCTCCTGCAGACTATTTTCCATCCTGTGGTTTATTGTTTCCCATTTGTAAGTTTTGCTTGACAGTAGTGAAGTTTTCAATTGTATTTTCCCTATTTCAGGAACATAAATTATTTTTGTTAACAAAATGTATATCTCTGTTCACATTTAATTATTTGTGTGAACATTGACTTGCTTTCAACATAATCCACTTCAATAGAAGAGTAACTGAAATACCACTTCTTCTTGGGAAAGTCGGATGTTGCCCAAACTATTTTATTTTTGTGCCATTGTTCCAGGGATAATGATTACACCCTAATGTCCAAACTTTTGCGCCACCCACTTGAACCAAACGGTGTATTTATATGAACGTTTCCAATGTTCTCCTCTGCAAGGTTGTGATTCTTCTTATATGTTTTGAATCAAAGTACAATCAGGAAATGTGACAACTTGAGATGAGGAAGTCATTATGTTCCCCACCCAAGGTTTTTCCAACAGAACTTGTGGTTGTGCAAAGAAAATTTCCCTAATGACACATTTAAAGGGGCTGTCCACTTTCAGAAAATATTTGATATTGTTTGTGTAAGGAAACTTATCCAATTTTCCAATATACATTCAGTATCATTTGTTTGGGATTTTCTCGATCTCTGCTTGCTGTCCTGCTATAAAAGCTTGTACACCTGCATATCCGTCACATGGACAGTTTTCTATCCACTGGAAATAAGCACTGAAGCTTTCTATAGCAGGACAGCAAGCAAAGAACTAGAATACCGTGAGAAATTGATACAAAAAATATACTGGAAAAATGGATAACTTTTCCTTACACAAACCATATCAAATATTTCCTGAAAGTGGACAACCCCTTTAAGCATGTCTGCACAAGTGTTATCAGCAAATTAAATCCAACATGTCTGCCACTGTACATCCCTTATCAGTGTTCACTATTTTTGCCACTCCCCCAATTTTTCTTTCTATATCATGGAGTGGTCGGTGTCCCAGAAAAATTTGGTGGGTCCTGATAGGTATGGTGTTTAAATCCCCCGAAGAGCTGTTGTGACCATAGAAAGCTGCAGAAAGTGTTAGGCATTCAGGCTGTAGATCTTTGCAATCATACTTTTTATATAGCTGAAATTAGGGCAGTGGGGGAGTCTAGAAATGTAGTAGATTGTAGGAGCAGCCTGAAAGACATAGGGCTTTCAGTACACAGCATATTTTAACGTGTTTTTCCATTATTGACTACCACATGGTATAACTAATATGTATATATGTGTGTGTGTGCGCGCGTGTGTAAAATATACATACCCGTATTTTTTGGACTATAGGACGCACCCCAGATTTAGGCTTCCAAATAAAGGAAAATATATTTTACACCAATTAAAATATCCCTGTTGGTCGAACTAAAGCACAGCACACACAGACATACATTTATAGAGACAGCTCTACATCATCCATAGTTACAGACTCAGCTCTGCATCATCCATCCAGATACACACTCAGCTCTACAACATCCATCCAGATACACGCTCAGCTCTGCATCATCCGTCCAGACACACGATCTGCATCATCCGTCCAGATACACACGCAGCTCTGTATCATCCGTCCAGATACACACGCAGCTCGGCATCATCCGTCCAGATACACACGCAGCTCTGCATTCATCCGTTCAGATACACTTCCGCAGCTCTGCATCATCCGTCCCCAGATACACCGCAGCTCTGCATCCATGCCGTCCAGCTCCCACAGCAAGCTTGCATATCCGATCCAGATTACACACGAGCGTCTTGCATCATGTCCAGATACACACGCAGCTCTGCATCATCCGTCCAGATACACACCCAGCTCTGCATCATCCGTCCAGATACACACGCAGCTCTGCATCATCCGTCCAGATACACACGCAGCTCTGCATCATCCGTCCAGATACACACGCAGCTCTGCATCATCCGTCCAGATACACACGCAGCTCTGCATCATCCGTCCAGATACATACACACATACCTTCCCCATTCCCCTTCTTCTCACCCTGTCCCAGCGTAGCATGGCAGTATCAGACCTGTGGTGATGTAAGAAGCATGTGATCAGTCACATGATGCTGACATCACCGCAGGTCCTGTACCTGTAGGCAGAGGGGAGAGCAGTGCGGAGGCTCCTCTCTGGGAGATCGGGTGCAGCTCTATATCAGGGCATCACCCGATCTCCATTACAGCGGTCAGGAGGGTCTGGCATTGCTGGATCCTCCTGACCTCCGGTCTATAAAACGCAGGCACTTTTTAGCAAGATTTTTTCTTGCTAAAAAGTGTGTCTTATAGACCAGAAAATACGGTATATATTAAATATAATATATTAATATAATTTTTTTTTTTCACAAGTGCATCTTCTGTGGTAGAGTTGTATTTTCTAATTGTCTTAATTTTTAGGGTGTACAGGTGGTCCCCTACTTGAGGACCCCTAGTTACAGACGGACCTCTCTGCCCACTGTGACCTCTCTGAAGCTCTGTGAAGCTCTCTGGATGCTTTACTTTAGTCCCAGACTGCAATGATCAGCTGTAAGGCGTCTGTAATGAAGCTTTATTGATAACCCTTTTTCCCATTACGGCAAAAAACTTTGATAATCCAATTTTCACTGGGACAAAAATATTTTTTCTGGAGCTATACTTATAAAATATACAGTTCTGACTTAAATACAAATTTAACTTCCTAAGGAACCTATCTTGTACGTAACTCGGGGACTGCCTGTAATTAACATAATGATACAAATGCATTAACTATTTGGGGTAAGGAATAAAACCGATATCCACTTGTTTTTTTTTAAGGAACCGGTCACAAGGGACCTAATTTACACTAAAGACAGGCTATAGAAGCCTATCACACCTGCAGTGCAAATATACCTTTCTGCCTTCTCTAAGCATTAGCATTACAATAATTACACTAATTCTGTGTTTTAACTTCTCTGGCTTCCTGACAAAATCTTCTGTTCAGTCCCAGGGGTTGGGCTTTGGTCTGGCTGCATTTCAAAAAACAACATGTCACTCCTTAGCTCCCAGCCCCCACCTTTTGTGCTCCTTCACAGGAAAAGAGCTCAGAGTGTGCTGACCTGGCATAAGTGGGGGAAGGAGGAGCTATACAGGAGCACAAATGGTGGGGACTGAGAGCTGAGGAGTGATCAGGACAGGCAAGTCTTATGTTGTTTTTTTAAATGAATACAAACCCACCCCTCCTGGGACTAAACAGAGGATTTTTTCAGGAATCCAGGTAAGTTAAAACACACAAATATATTGTAATGCAAATGCTTAGAGAAAGCAGAAAGACATATTTGCAATGCAGGTGTAATGGGCTTCTGTAACGTGTGTTTAGTGAAAATTAGATCCCTGGTGACAGGTTCCCTTTAAGTGTTTGTTTATGCTTTTTTAAACAAGAAATATGAAACAATAGAATAGATCCTGAATGCAAAGCACAACATGTGTGGAGTAGCTCATTTTGTCCTCCGTGTAGCAAACGACTATACTCAAGGCATAGAAATATAATAAAGATGAACATTATCATAATAAAGGCAGTCAATCAAAATAAGATATGGCAGAACAGAATGTTGCAAGAACAGACACATTATTCACAACCATAACATTTATATGCTCCCCCCAGCAACCAGTAACCACAGCCCTATTAACAGTCCCACCAACACCCTAGTCTATATACAACACCCCCACTCTATATAAAGCACCCTACCCACTCATGCAGTCTATATACAGCCACAAACCCCCCCCATAACTCTATACAATCCCCCTAGATAATGTGTGTTGCAGTTAATAAAATAATAAAATTAATGCTTACCGGCTTGTTCCCACGTCGCTGCCATCTCTTATTCTCGGACGGCGTGTGAGTGACGTCATCAAACACAGCCTCGGTCCTCCACACTGTATAGACCTGGGCAGACAGTTGTTTTTAACACAGGTGCTTGCTATTGATATTGGGAGAGATGGGAGCGCAAATAAAGTTTATTATTTCCGCCCTGCAGAGGTGTGATATGCCGTGTACTGCAATTTATTTAGGGTCTTTGTTTACTTCTATGATTTTTCCTCTAAGTTTTAAAATGATTCCTTTTATTAAGTGTCATTGTTACCCATAGCAACCAACTGTGCCATTTCACACCCTTTAAATATTTATTCTTCTCCATGTATTTTTTATAGTTTACCTGAAGATAAGGAGAGCCACTGGTCGACATAACTTCAAACAATAAAACACTGCAAGATCAGAGGGAACGTCCCAATGCATTGTAAAGTTACCGTACACATTGCAATGTTGTATAGAAGACATGAAACCATAAAGTAAGTGGCTTTCTTTTGAGTACAGTCTTTTTACTGCATAATCTTCTAGTGTTCATTCATTTTTATACATGTATCTAATGAATAGTTCCAAATAGTTGTACAGATTGACGGGATTCTGTCCCCCACTAGAGGATGCTTCAAGTATTTGGCTTTGACATTGTACATAGAAATAAAATATTAAAAAGTAAACTCCTAAACTTTCCCTTGTGTTGGCTGTATAAAATGTCCATGTAATGGCTGGTATAGCTGGGGCTATAGCACATAGCACCTGAAAAACGATTAAAACAAAATTTGCCCGCTAAAAGCCAAGTGATTTGGCCTTTGGGCAAAGACAGGAGGAGGTAAGTCTCTGTCCACTTTACTGCTGCTGAGGAAGATGTCTGTCAAGTAGCTTAGAACCAAAAAATGCCTGTACTGGAAAGAAAATGGTGAGAATCACAGTATGATCATCCCTTTTTGTTTGGTATATGACAATTTTTTTAAAAATCATTATGAAATTTTTTTTACTGCTTGGAATTGTTGTTGCAGTTTTTAACATGGGGAAGTTTGTCTTTCAAAGCTCCTATAATAATACATTTACCTGTAAAATAATTGTTTCTAAAATTGTGTTTGTCAGAAGGACTATATATCCCTGAGCTTAAAAAAATGGTAAAAGCAGTGCAATGGTAGATATACATAGTTGTTCAAAAGCTTTACATTGTCAATTGGAGTGCAGATACATTTATTCCCAGGGTAAAAATCTTTCCAGCATAACATTTCACAAAGCTCAGAATTGCACCACAATAGTGTATAAATATGAAACTCCCAACCTTTGTCATTAAAATTGTATTACTGTTTCTAAAATATATGCTGTATAGATATGCTATAAATAGCTGCGGGTTATAATTCATACAGTGGCAGCAGTGATCACTGGATGGCAACCCCCATCTGCTTTGGATCCCATACCATGGTAGCACCTTGCAGGCCAGCATTACATTGTTCTGATACAGGTCAGTGTGTAATGATGTGTGCTCCACGCCAGCAGCGTGTGGGGTAACAACTTGCACGTAGATAAAGAAAGTACTACATATAAACTAGTATGACCATATATTAAAGGATACACTATCCAGCTGAATATAGAGCAACGGCCATCAGGGAGATGAAGGAGGTTACATTTGCTAATACCAGTGTGTAAATTCTAGACATGCATTGCAACAGTTTCGTAAAGGGATCACAAGAGACTAAAGAATCCTTCCTGCATCTCTTGGCTTTATAGTCTTTTTCGGAAAAGTGAAATGTTGTGAAGGGTAATGGGATTTCTCATATGAGGAAATTGACACATTAGATGTGATCTGAATTCACAAGTGAAAAAAACTCTTTAATGTCTAAGGATCACACGCTTCTCAGTTTAGTTTCATTGAGTGAACCAACTGGCTGTCTGCAGCCACCACTAGACGGAGCTTAGTTGTAAGTTGCTATTGAAATTAAAGGGGTTCTCCGGGTGTTAACATAATTTCTCATATGGTTTAAAATCTAAAAACAAGCAATAAAGCAATAGGCTCTATTTATGGGAAATATGCTGTTCTGAAGTTGTAATAAAAATTGTTTTACCAGTCCAGGTCTCCTCCGTTTACCCAAATCCCAGGTAACAACCTGTAGTTTGCTACAGGACGGTCATGTGCAGTAGGGGCTATGGCGCTGCAGACCGCTCGCTCATGTGTTTCAATTGTGAACATGCCTGCAAGCCACATCGAGCTGAGAGCACACGGACATCAATTCTCTGCATTGTGCACACTCAGGATTGGATGGCATGCGGCCAATTACTGAGCAGCACTTATCACGAGCATGCTGCTCTTATGGGTGGTGCGCAATGCATCATGGGACTTGAAGTTCCGAGGAGGCACGCCGACGCCATCTTGGGAGGAAAAAGACAAGATGACGCTGTAATCACCAAAAATCAAAATAGGTAAAAAAAAAGTTCAAAAATTAGGGTATTTCAAGAAATACACATATTTCAAATATTTCTTAAAAATCTATCCAATGCTCCAAAAGTTTTCTGTTCTCTTCGGGGCTGGTTTAATGTGAGTCACACATGGTAGAGAAGATAAACTTAATTCTCCTCCCCTCTGAAAAGATTTTATACGGTACTATACGATAGCCAGAACGGTTCCATACCAGGTTTCTGTTACTTGCGGTACTGAATGACTTCTACAGACTCCTTGTATCTGTCTGCAGGTAGCAGTCATTGGGCAGGGAATCCTTTTATGGACCACCTCATCAGGGTAATATCACAATCTGCTCATATATATGGTGTCTCTACATCTCCCAGGGCTTCCCCAGACACAAGGTCTCTTTTTAATGCAATTAAATAATTTTTTTGCCCAGCCCTGGATTTGAACCCATAACCTCCACACTCCACCTGCCACAGAAATGCATGACAGAGCCTTTATCCACTAAGCTGTAGGCTTATTATTATTATTAGGAAGATGTCTATTAGTGAGATTATTATTATGGAGATTATAATATATTAAGCATATAATACAGTTGAAAGAATAAAAATGTATAAGACAAAAAAATAAGGGCTCATTCAGACGGGCTTGTCTGCAAAAAATGGGGATGTAATGCCTGTGATCAGTCTATATTGTATCCGTACGCCATTCATTTTGTGTTCACATATGCATAAAAAGCTGATGGGTTTCTGATCTACTTCTTGCCCTGCCCAGTTGGTTGCCTAGCAACATTTGAAGAAAGAACACTCTGCGTACAGATGTCATGCATGTGTCGTCCATTTTTAACCAGGATAACCTTTGCAAGACATATACTACACTGTCAAAAAGTACTAAAGCTTCTCCTGGCAAATCACTGGTGACCAATCAATCAATCACTCAAATATTCCCTTTTTGAACGTTTTTGCACACATTTTGATCTTTGGCGATTACGGTGCCATCTGTCACTAAAGTTGTGATTCCCAGGGAATCTGAATCTGCAAAAATACATGGGGGTTCCCATTAAAGATTTTAAAGTTGCCTCCCACCCCACCTTAGGGTGTAGGGAGCCGTGTTTTGTATCATTGGATAGACTACAGGCGGTCCCCTACATAAGAACACCTGACTTACATACAACCCCTAGTTACAAACGGACCTCTGGATTTTGGAAATTTATTGTACTTTAGCCCTGGGTTACAATAAACGGCTATAAAAGTTAACGGAGGTGTCTGCAATGAAGCTTTATGGTTAAGTCTCAGAAAAGAAGAAGGGAAGGGGAATTTGTAGGAAAAAGAAAAAGTTGTGAGTGTAGTAAAAATTAACTTTTATTATTATATTAAAATCTAGAGTCTGTACTCTTATTTGTTATTAATAGCCTAACAAGCATGGCATGAGTATCGTTGCCAAGCTGTTGCCCCAGCCACAAGTGATGGAGAATAACTCCTAGGGATGTAGATACAGCCCCTAGAAGAAGCCGGGGAGACTCGGCGAAACACGTGTCGGGACACAATCTATGCCCGCAGCTACAACCTAGGGAAAGATTAACAGAGGGACAGATGCAGTAGCGACACTTACACATAGTGAGATCGCTGTTTAAGATCGGACTAGGACCTAATTGTCAGCCTCAGTATCGTGCACGCTACCTGAGACCAGACTAGCTGTGCAGTGCCAAAAGAGAGGAGACGCGGTGTACTGCTCCACCGCGTTCCCCTCATATCTGACAGCTGACACATGCACACAGCGGTGTCACGCTAGGGAAGCAATAAAGGTTCTTTAAGATCTCTCATCAAGAGAGAATCACACTGCACTGTCCCAGATTCCCACTACTGAATTTAAGTGGGATTCAGTTATTTCACAGAAGGGATTAAAGAAATCATAAGGGGACTCCCACCTGTACAAATTGTTTCCACTCTAGCCTGGAGGATTCTAGGTGTAGCAATATTTTACCTCCTTTCAGAAACTTCATTTAGGCTTTATTTTTGGCTTGATTTGCCATTCTTTATCTTGTTTAAAGGAAACCTACCATTTAGAATGGTAGGGGTAAGCTGTATGTACCGAGCACCTGCTCAGGATCCTACAGCAATAGAGGATTGGCCCAATAATTGTTTATAAGTTTTATATCAAAACAATGATAAGTTTATGAAATGCCTATATATAAAATACTATAAACAACAGAATCAAGACTTGGTTATCAATTATTGGGCAAATTCCCTATTGTTGTAAAATGAGTATTTGACTCGGGTTACCCATTCAGTAGAACTATAGGTTTACAATCTTGTCTAGAGAAGGGCGAATAGATTCTAACTATGCCAACTTCGTTTGGAATTTCAGGAAAACTTCGATTCGTCACAAATCTGAAGTTTACAGTGATTCGTGGGAAAGAATTTAGATATATATATATTTTTTTAATTCTCCCGCCCACCCCCTTTATTAGCAAAATGGCTGCGAGCACAACATATTACATGGGGCAGAGAACTCGAGGAAGAAGAAAGGAACATGGTGTTACTGTTCCTCACTGTATGGGCTGTATTCTTCACTGTATGGCGGTAGTGTCCCTCACTGTATGGCGGTAGTGTCCCTCACTGTATGGCGGTAGTGTCCCTCACTGTATGGGGGTAGTGTTCCT